>JAQFVV010006230.1:3923597-4383408 GCA_028023455.1 Epiperipatus broadwayi
CTCTCTCTCTCTCTCTCTCTCTCTCTCTCTCTCTCTCTCTCTCTCTCTCTCTCTCTCTCTCTCTCTCTCTCTCTCTCTCTCTCTCTCTCTCTCTCTCTCCTCTCTCTCTCTCTCTCTCTCTCTCTCTCTCTCTCTCTCTCTCTCTCTCTCTCTCTCTCTCTCTCTCTCTCTCTCTCTCTCTCTCTCTCTCTCTCTCTCTCTCTCTCTCTCTCTCTCTCTCTCTCTCTCTCTCTCTCTCTCTCTCTCTCTCTCTCTCTCTCTCTCTCTCTCTCTCTCTCTCTCTCTCTCTCTCTCTCTCTCTCTCTCTCTCTCTCTCTCTCTCTCTCTCTCTCTCTCTCTCTCTCTCTCTCTCTCTCTCTCTCTCTCTCTCTCTCTCTCTCTCTCTCTCTCTCTCTCTCTCTCTCTCTCTCTCTCTCTCTCTCTCTCTCTCTCTCTCTCTCTCTCTCTCTCTCTCTCTCTCTCTCTCTCTCTCTCTCTCTCTCTCTCTCTCTCTCTCTCTCTCTCTCTCTCTCTCTCTCTCTCTCTCTCTCTCTCTCTCTCTCTCTCTCTCTCTCTCTCTCTCTCTCTCTCTCTCTCTCTCTCTCTCTCTCTCTCTCTCTCTCTCTCTCTCTCTCTCTCTCTCTCTCTCTCTCTCTCTCTCTCTCTCTCTCTCTCTCTCTCTCTCTCTCTCTCTCTCTCTCTCTCTCTCTCTCTCTCTCTCTCTCTCTCTCTCTCTCTCTCTCTCTCTCTCTCTCTCTCTCTCTCTCTCTCTCTCTCTCTCTCTCTCTCTCTCTCTCTCTCTCTCTCTCTCTCTCTCTCTCTCTCTCTCTCTCTCTCTCTCTCTCTCTCTCTCTCTCTCTCTCTCTCTCTCTCTCTCTCTCTCTCTCTCTCTCTCTCTCTCTCTCTCTCTCTCTCTCTCTCTCTCTCTCTCTCTCTCTCTCTCTCTCTCTCTCTCTCTCTCTCTCTCTCTCTCTCTCTCTCTCTCTCTCTCTCTCTCTCTCTCTCTCTCTCTCTCTCTCTCTCTCTCTCTCTCTCTCTCTCTCTCTCTCTCTCTCTCTCTCTCTCTCTCTCTCTCTCTCTCTCTCTCTCTCTCTCTCTCTCTCTCTCTCTCTCTCTCTCTCTCTCTCTCTCTCTCTCTCTCTCTCTCTCTCTCTCTCTCTCTCTCTCTCTCTCTCTCTCTCTCTCTCTCTCTCTCTCTCTCTCTCTCTCTCTCTCTCTCTCTCTCTCTCTCTCTCTCTCTCTCTCTCTCTCTCTCTCTCTCTCTCTCTCTCTCTCTCTCTCTCTCTCTCTCTCTCTCTCTCTCTCTCTCTCTCTCTCTCTCTCTCTCTCTCTCTCTCTCTCTCTCTCTCTCTCTCTCTCTCTCTCTCTCTCTCTCTCTCTCTCTCTCTCTCTCTCTCTCTCTCTCTCTCTCTCTCTCTCTCTCTCTCTCTCTCTCTCTCTCTCTCTCTCTCTCTCTCTCTCTCTCTCTCTCTCTCTCTCTCTCTCTCTCTCTCTCTCTCTCTCTCTCTCTCTCTCTCTCTCTCTCTCTCTCTCTCTCTCTCTCTCTCTCTCTCTCTCTCTCTCTCTCTCTCTCTCTCTCTCTCTCTCTCTCTCTCTCTCTCTCTCTCTCTCTCTCTCTCTCTCTCTCTCTCTCTCTCTCTCTCTCTCTCTCTCTCTCTCTCTCTCTCTCTCTCTCTCTCTCTCTCTCTCTCTCTCTCTCTCTCTCTCTCTCTCTCTCTCTCTCTCTCTCTCTCTCTCTCTCTCTCTCTCTCTCTCTCTCTCTCTCTCTCTCTCTCTCTCTCTCTCTCTCTCTCTCTCTCTCTCTCTCTCTCTCTCTCTCTCTCTCTCTCTCTCTCTCTCTCTCTCTCTCTCTCTCTCTCTCTCTCTCTCTCTCTCTCTCTCTCTCTCTCTCTCTCTCTCTCTCTCTCTCTCTCTCTCTCTCTCTCTCTCTCTCTCTCTCTCTCTCTCTCTCTCTCTCTCTCTCTCTCTCTCTCTCTCTCTCTCTCTCTCTCTCTCTCTCTCTCTCTCTCTCTCTCTCTCTCTCTCTCTCTCTCTCTCTCTCTCTCTCTCTCTCTCTCTCTCTCTCTCTCTCTCTCTCTCTCTCTCTCTCTCTCTCTCTCTCTCTCTCTCTCTCTCTCTCTCTCTCTCTCTCTCTCTCTCTCTCTCTCTCTCTCTCTCTCTCTCTCTCTCTCTCTCTCTCTCTCTCTCTCTCTCTCTCTCTCTCTCTCTCTCTCTCTCTCTCTCTCTCTCTCTCTCTCTCTCTCTCTCTCTCTCTCTCTCTCTCTCTCTCTCTCTCT
This sequence comes from Epiperipatus broadwayi, assembly GCA_028023455.1. NCBI lineage: Eukaryota > Metazoa > Onychophora > Udeonychophora > Euonychophora > Peripatidae > Epiperipatus > Epiperipatus broadwayi. Next base: position 3,925,853 of record JAQFVV010006230.1, read on the forward strand.
CTCTCTCTCTCTCTCTCTCTCTCTCTCTCTCTCTCTCTCTCTCTCTCTCTCTCTCTCTCTCTCTCTCTCTCTCTCTCTCTCTCTCTCTCTCTCTCTCTCTCTCTCTCTCTCTCTCTCTCTCTCTCTCTCTCTCTCTCTCTCTCTCTCTCTCTCTCTCTCTCTCTCTCTCTCTCTCTCTCTCTCTCTCTCTCTCTCTCTCTCTCTCTCTCTCTCTCTCTCTCTCTCTCTCTCTCTCTCTCTCTCTCTCTCTCTCTCTCTCTCTCTCTCTCTCTCTCTCTCTCTCTCTCTCTCTCTCTCTCTCTCTCTCTCTCTCTCTCTCTCTCTCTCTCTCTCTCTCTCTCTCTCTCTCTCTCTCTCTCTCTCTCTCTCTCTCTCTCTCTCTCTCTCTCTCTCTCTCTCTCTCTCTCTCTCTCTCTCTCTCTCTCTCTCTCTCTCTCTCTCTCTCTCTCTCTCTCTCTCTCTCTCTCTCTCTCTCTCTCTCTCTCTCTCTCTCTCTCTCTCTCTCTCTCTCTCTCTCTCTCTCTCTCTCTTTTTTTTTTTAACCATTAAAATGACTCATTGTTAAATTGTTTTTACATTTTCTTAAGCGCGCTTTTAAAATTAGACATCGGAAGTAAAATAAATTGGTATTTATATTCAACCTGGAATATGGAAACAATTTTACTGAATAATTCCTTTATAATTTAAGTTATTTTATTTTCACATGTTCTTTTTGCATAAGGATAAGAAAAGTGTGGGATTAAAATCACTAAAGATTCATATAACAGCAAATAAAGTTTTCAGCAACCATCTAAAAAAACAATCGACTAATCTGTTTTAAAATATAAAGTACTAATTTGACAGATTTCATGGATAAAGATTATTACAATTTTAAGTCTACTTAAATACTAATTTCCCCATTCTAAGTTTAGTCTTTTCTAAGAAAGAAACACCTCCGCAAAAAGTGAAAAATATTATTTACTATCATTAGTTCATCTTAAATTAAATGCTTTTTTTGTGTGTATGTGAAAGTCTTTTAAGAATAATATACATTAACAGTAGAATTTTTTTAAATGTAGTAATTAGTATTTTAGGCTGTATGAGCTAGGATTCAAATCTTAAGTAGAGATTAGAGATTTCTTTTTTTTTAAAAAGCTGCGATTTTCCCTAGCAAATTTGTGGTATTTTTTAACTAGTTATCAATCTGTAGTCAGTAAATGGGTAGCTAGCTATTCTTAGCTGGAAGATAAAGAAAGGTTCCAATGTAATCAAGAATTGATTCCACATATCAAACTACTGATCATAAATGAAAATGACAAATTTAATATGATGCACCCTTTAACAGTAAGTACCCTTGAATACTGTTGAGAAAAGTATAAAATTACAGGTGTTAAGCATATGGCTTACATTTATCTTTAAGTGTCAGATGACTACATGAAAGTAAATGTAAACCATGTGCTCAGCATTGATAATTTCTCCAATAAAGTTGAAGAGTGCCCTATATTAGAGTTGCGACATTTATGAGACTATTTCTGATTAATCTGTTGTAGTTTAGTGCTATAATAGAATGACAGTTAAAAGCTAAAGGATGGTGGATACATACCCAACTCTACCATTTCCGGTCTACCATTGTTTGATCTTAGAATTAACAAACTATTTAAATATATTTATGGTTGATTGCTTCTCGGAAATTAGAGAAGATAAAATGTTTATCCATTTGATAATTGATTTATTCATGTTATGTAAATAAATTTCACCTTAAACCTTTTAAATCAAGGCAACATGTTTATGTACATGTACTTGTGCAAAATTTTAAATCCAAAGGAGTTTGCTTGAGTTTAAAGTCTTAGGGCATTAAACCAGCTTTAATCACTAACATAAGCAACATAATATGAGATCCACTTATTAAGAAACTTGTATTGGAACAAAAAGTGTTAAATTGAAGTGCTACTTTGTAATTCAGAAATAACATTAAGCAAAATTATATGCCAGCTTTTTTAGAGCTACATTTATCAACTTTTTTGTCTGAACAATTCCTTAACTTTTGGTGATTCTATTTAAAATAATAATAAAGATATTTGTAAAAGTCAATGCAATTTATTTAAATAAAAAATTTCCCATGCATGATATTTAAATGTCTAGATCAAAAGATTGATTATAACCACGATTTTATTTTTCAAATATGTGAAATATGGAACAATCAGTAAGTCGTTACATTTTAGTTGAGTATAATATTAAATATTTGTAATTCAAAATTTTTTTTAAAATAGTAGATATTAATTTTTTTTTAATTAATCTTCTTGTTTATGATAATTTTCTCAAAATATTTCATAATTCCCCTGAAAAATATTATTTTAGATTTCATTTTAATCCATTAATTTTGAATATAGAACTAAATTTGCAGCAATATTCTATGAATATTTAAACATAAATTATCCAACAAAATAATTATCTTAAGGTAATATTTATATCTAATGAAGATAAATTTTGTAGATAATGGATATATTGCTTGCTTATTGACAGAATACAGTAATCCTTCATCTATATGAATTTCCTTATTTAAAAATAGAACATAATCTGATACATCATAGGAAAATCACAACAGGCTCATTTTTATATTCCATAACAAATTTTCAAAAATATTTGATTATCATAGAACAAAACTTTGATTTATTTCATTGGTGATTTTGAGAGACGTAATATTTTTGAACTTTTACATATTCACTAAGATAAAGTCCAGATACCTTGTAATAAAACGAAGGTAATAAGCACAGCAAGTGAAATAGATGATAATGTGATAATTGATTATTTAAGCACCCAGGTGCAATTGGATAAGTCTAGTACATCGAATAATTCATGGGACATATGTTTTATGTATCTCAAGTACTGTTAAATTGTGCTATTATATGTTTCTTGTCTCTACAATTGATATAGTAATTTTTAAAATGGATATTTAGTAATTTTTGTCATATTTTATTATTTTTAGTATTGGCATCTTTTAATATTGTTATTAAATTAAATAATGATTAGAAGAAGTGAATTCTGATCATAATATTCCAATAATTATTTCAGACTTTTTTGAGCTCCATGTTTTATAAATTGTGCTTACATTATTTAGCTGCAGAAAAAAATTACTATTAACTGAAAGGAGATTCTTTAGTTACTCTCTTCGATTTGCTAAAAAATTAAGCAGAGCAAATTTCTAATGTTTGCTCCAAACATGGATTGGCTTCTATCTCTGAGTTTGAGATTAAGAAATACCATAGTTTTTTTTTTTAAGCTGCCAAAACTGAAACATCAGTTGGATTTTCTTGAAAGCAAAGTGAATGAGTGTATGAATGATTTCAAAAAGTTATAAAGTCATCAGTCTAGGTAGCATTCAGCAATCAAGACATGAAGTGTTAAGAATCTCTTAATTGAGATGAAGATGCTCTATTATGATTGCACAAATTGGAAAAATTGACAAATATAAAATGAGATAATCAGACTTTGTGAAGTTAGAAAAAACCAGAAGGGATGGACATTTATACCTTATTACAAAGACATAAATATTGGAAAAACAAATGAGTTGGGCTTCAGTATAAATTAAAAATGGAAGAACAACATTAAGATCGATGTTATCTCAGACAAGGTGGCAAGATAAGTTATGGAGAAATATATATTGGTAGTAGCAAAGAGATATCAAAAGCAAAATGATACAGGTGAAAGAACAAATAGATATTGTTGAGATTGTTCAAAGAATTAAGATGAAGATAGATTGGACACATTGCTAGAAGAGTTGAGCCAAACTGAATCGTAATAGGTTATTTTAGAAAGAAATCATATATTTGGTGAATGAATGTGATAAAGAAATTTTTTAGAATAACATAAAGAGAAAATCTATGAATCAGAAATTGGATTAAACATGGAAAGATCTTCTTTTTACAATAGATCAATCTAGTTGAAAATGATAACACTAAATTGTCAAAGACTACTGATAATTTCAATTATCAAGATTATTTTATTTTATGCTTAGCTAATTTTTGAAATATTATAATATTATTTATATTATGATCAGTATCCAGGACATTTTTAAAAATGCTAATGGATATTTTGAATTACAGAACCATTGTTAAAATTTAATTGAAGACCCTAAAATATGCAAGTACATTTTCTGGTGATTGACTTATTCTTTGATGATATTAAAACTATTACTTTTTTTTTTTAATCACTAGTAATTCAGAAACATTGCATTGCCATAATTCTCTTGGATATAATTAAATTTGTTACAATTACTATCTGATGGGAAAATTTGGATGAAGTCGAAGATTTCACGGACAAACTAATTGTTCCAAATTAGTAACCAACCTTGAAAACTTCACAAACCGATGTGGGCTTCATTTTAATAAAGAAAAGTCATCAGCATGCAGACTATCGTCAAGCTCAAAGATTATATCTCAATTTTCAGCAAAACCTCAAAAATTCTTGGAGTTTCCGATATATTTATCACCCACTGTGACAAGAAGATCCATTCAGGAACATATCCTTGCTACCAGCAAGATCACAGATACCCTTTCTCGAGTATACCTATTGATCCATGCAGTGTTAATTTATCCAAGGTAAAACTACTTCTTGCCTGCTTCTAATTTTACCCAATCTTTCATAAGGAAAATCAATGCCTTATGCGCCAAACTTATTTTGGGCAAGAAAATTGCAGCAATTAGTTTAAACAAACTTCAAAGGCTATCCAATCTTAATGGTCTCTCTTTACATTCCATCAGACAATGTTGCTCTTTCAGAAATCATTCAATACAATGCCCAGAATACTACATAATTACCCTAAAGCAGACTTACCTTTCTAAGATAATACCTACCAATCATCCACCACCTAATGGGCTAACCTGGATAGCTTCCCTGGTTGGCTGGCTTGAGAAGCAGCATATTCCAATCTTGGGCAATACTTTCAATGGGAAAGTAACATATTGGCATGCCGATAACCTTGTACATAATTCTTCCCACCTGGAATCAACCCTCTTAGGGATAACAAATAAAGTAATAATAAGGAAATTTAAACTATGGACCTTAGAGCCCAAATACCTGGACTTTGTTTTGAAAGTCAACCTGGAAGCTTTGCCATTCAATTTTTTTCTGTCGTTTAAAAGAGGGATTACCAAAATTAATCCCATATGTTATCTTTGTCAGGGGGAAGAAGAAACCACTCCTTATGTTCAGTTCCATTGTCAGGTGCTCAATATACATAGAATTGAAACACTATCCAATACAAAATAATCAAAACCTTCCCTTCTCTCATTATTGGATTGTATTAAAAGTTGATATTTTTCCTCTATCAAGATGTCGATATTCCTGTTGTATATTTTATGGTCTATCAGATGTAAGATCATGTTTAACCCAAAAACAAAGAACACTGTGAACTTATTCCACAATATGCTCAAAAAATGCAAGTTTAGGCATAGAACACTGGCAACATGGAGCTTAATTGCCTTTCCTATTGGACGGTTCGATCTGAATTTTTCTTGAGAACATATTTGTGCTAAGTAGGATACCAGACAATGCATATTAACTATCAATGACAATTATTTTTTGGATTTGAAATTGTAAATATAGATTGTATATCAACCACTACGTTATTTCACTGTAAAAAATAGCATTGAATAAAGATCTTTGTTTGTTTTTTTTTTTTAAAAAAACTAATTGTCCAATCAGCAGCAGCTACTTGCAAATGAGAAAGGTTAAAAAAGAGAGAGAGAGAGAAACTAAGAGTAAAAATAAATCAAAAAATGAAAAAAGATTGGTATCACAATTGTCTAGCATGTAGTTAAAATGTAAAATATCACGTGGTGTAAATACATAATCTCATTGGCAATAAATGATGAAAGATGATTAATGGCATGAGAAATTCATGACAATTGTGTGCTGTATTAGCCTGAGTGATTGAAAACTAAAAAATAGAAGAAAATTCAAAAGAAAATGAAAGAATAATATTGATTAATTTAATTATAAATTTTAATAATAATTATTTATTAATAATTAAAAATATGATGGCTTTTATTCATCATAAGAAATCATTAAAAGGATTCAAAATGTATATATAAAAGAAATTTTGGTTTTGATTAAAATATAATAATATTTCTGTAATAAAATTATCAATAATCAAAGACAAAAAAAAGTGATTAATCATTTTATATTATACACTTTATTATATTTATATTGAAATATGATTTTAAAAATAATCAACTTTAAAATGACTGCAGAAAAAAAAAAGTTCCAATTATTATATCTGATTTTCTATTTGTATATATATTTGAACATTGTTATATAATTTTAGCAGTTATTAATATTATAGTTTTTAGAAGGTTTTTTACAATTGTTTTGTTAAGTATATAACTTGGTGATAAATGGATATCTATATTATCTTAGCTAAAGCATGAAGATAATTCATTGCAATCTGGATAAGCTTGCTCAATTGAATGTTTATATAATGATTAACTAAAAACTTATTGTTTAGTGTTATTAAACCACAGTTATAAACATAAAACTTGAATATATTCAAACTTCAAATAATAGCATCTTAACAGATTTTGACGCCAGCTTAAAAGAATACTTATAAGCATAGTTTGATTCACTGTAAGTTTTGTGGATTTGGAAAAAGCATTTGTTAGAGTAAACTGGAATAAACTTATGATCATCTTAAAAAATAAAAGAAGTATTTTGGAAAAGAGAGAAGTTTGATTTGGAATATGTATACTGGACAAAGATAAGAATCTGATTGAAGAAGATAAGAATTAGACTGGAGAATAGATTGATGAAGTGGATATAGAAAGAGGAATTAGGCACGGATCCAGTATGTCACATGCTCTTTTAAATAATTATTTAGATTGTGAAGGAGCAAATGTTGGAGATAAAATATTAAAATGTATGGATTTACAGATGATATAGCTCTTACAGTTGAGTATGAAAAGTATCTTCAGAATATATTGAATAAATTGGGATAAGAATGTATGGAATATGGAGTGAAGATTAATGTTGAGGTTTTTATGGATAGGGAGGAATGCAAAAAGTTTGCAAATTGAAATCCATGATAACGTAATTCAACAGGTTAAGGACTTTAGATTTTTGGGTAGTTGGTTAAGTGAGGATGAAAGAATGAAGATGAAATTAAAAGAATAGCACTGGCAAAGGAGGCATTTACTAAAAGAAATAAAATATTTTGTAGACTTTTGAACAGAGAATTAAGGAAAAGATTAATTTAATATTATGTATGGAGTATACTATTGTATGATTGTGAAACATGGCTATTGAGTAATACAATTAGGATTAGACTGGAAGCTTTTGAGATGTGGTCATGGAAAGGATGGAAAAAATCAGTTGGATGAATAAAATAACAAATGGGAAGTTTTGGAAAAGAGTAAATAAAAAAAAGATTGATGGAGGAAATTAAAAATAGAAACTGGATTGGACATATATTGAAAGGAAAGTATAATTTAATGAAAGATGTTTTGGAGTAGTTGGTGAATGGAAACAAAAAGAAAGGTCAGAAAAGATTGGCATTGCTGAATCATATAAGAGATGAAAAGAATTATATTTAAATTAAATAGCTGAGCAATGAAGAGGGCAGAATTATATAATGGATAAATTAGTGATGTGACTGATCTCTGGACCTACCCATTGGAGGAATCCTAATGATGATTTATAATTGTACATTGGTCTATTTTCATCAGTATAGCTGGCCAGAGAGTATGAATGATGTTACCGTACTAGGCATCATGTCTACATAATTCTATGCTTTCTGCAAAAATCAAAAAATGAAATGTTTTATTATCCTTTTTCTGCTAAAAGTCTGTAATTTGAAAACTCTTATCATGTCAAAATAATATAATTTTAAAAGCATTGTTTGTGCAGTGATGTGAGATTTTTCAGCTATATACAAAATATGCTTAAATATTTTACGATGTTCTGATCATATTAATGTGAAATCAGCGTAGGTCCAAAATGATTATTTCTGTTAGCAATTTTATCTATTGAATCAGAATTTGCAAAAAATGATGTAATTAATGAGTTCATAATAAAACATTCAAGAAAATAAAATGCAATTTTTTTTGCGTTGTATGTATTTTATTTTGTTTTCTCAAATATTCATTCAATAAAATTGCACAAAGTCGTATTTATAAATAATCATAAACAAGTAATTATTGCAAAAAATTACGTTTTATTTTTTTGAATGTTACAAAAAGAATTGTACCTGAATTGATGTATAATAATTGTAAAACAATATATCTACATCTCAAATAAGATTTTAAAAAAAATATCCAAGTGTTTTTCATCCCACATGAAAACATTGCTCCCTGCCGTGCATTTTTTTAAGCTGGCATCATTCCTCATCTAGTTTAAATTGTTAAATGTTTTTTAGAAAAATTCAAACTTTATTTTTTTTTCTAAGTATTTCCAGTTATTAGTAATAAATAAAGTCTTATGAAGAGTGATTTTTCCATCAGCTATAATTACAAAAATTTTGAATAACAACAACAACAACAAAAAGATAGGTATATTATGTGTTTTCCTGCATACCATGAAGGTAGACAAAGAAAATCTCTAATAAATACAATATCAGAACAGCTTTTCAAAGCCATAGTGCACTGTGAATAATCATAACTTCTACAAAACCTAAATATGAAATATTGAAAAACAACAAACTATCTGTGAAATATTGTGTGAATGTGGAAGGACATATGTAAGTGAAATTAAGAGAAATATATCAAAAGTGTCAAGTCCTGACTGTACTAATGAAAATATGTTTGAATAGAAAAATGCAGTATATTTGACAGAGATAAAAAAAAATTTAAAGACTGTTCTCACATTATGGCAAATAACCCACAAGTCAACTCAGTGTGACAATTCATAATGTTTGGAAATCAGGAAGATCCTCATAGATAAGTATCAAAATTTTTATTGATTATTGTTTTTGATATAATAGTCTAGTTTACAAAATTCAGTTTAGTTGTCAATTGTCAGGCCAGAAGTATGCGAACAGGATAAATGCTGTGATCCATACTAAATTATATGTTATTACTAATAGTTGAATATATTTTAAAAAGTATAAATAAAATTTGATTTTTTTTAAAAATATATATATACAGTGTAACAATTCAACTTAGTGTTGGAAAGAATCCATCATATAACTTTATATATAGATTATTGGAGTGTCCATTATAGATTTGCATGCTCCAAGATTAATATAATAACTACAATAAAATATTGAACTTATCTCAAATATATTAGTAACAAATTTTATGTTTATTCTTTAGAAGTTTTACTTGTGCTATAATTCAACAGTTGTTAAAAAAATAATATTGCAGATTTGAATTTTTAAACTTGTATTTATATAGAGGCATTGAATGCTCTGATATAAATATCAGTAAATCTGTTATGATCATTAAAAAGGAATCCTGCCCAGTTTTCTAACAGTAAATGTTGTGGCCCTCCCTACTTGGCAGAATATAATAAAGTCAATGTTTAGCTTCATAAGCAATATAGAAATTTAAAGACAGAAATTTAAAAACTGTCAAGACTTAAGAATGATTATTGTATAAAATTATTTGTGCATAGGTATAATATTTACTGATCGTGATCATTTTAAATCTTTTTGTTGTTGCTATTGTTATTAGCTGTATTGGAAATAACATATTGAAACTGAAAAGTCATTTCTTAATTCTATTAAATTAGCACTTGGAACTCAAATATGATAATGATGTCATTTTGAATATATGATAGAAATATTTTTATCACCTTTTGAATATTATATTATTTCAGATGATGAATTTTAATAATATATCCATCCTACTGCATCATAGATTTAAGTATAGATTTTCAGTTAAATGAAGTTATAGTAAGCTTTTCTCAAATCTAAAAAATGGAAAAGCTATATGTCCTGAAGTAATATAGTTTTAAAACATGGTGATATGTTAATTTTAAAACAATTGGAATTTTTTTTTTTAAGAATAAATAAAGTTTCAAAATTGTTCCAGTTTACAAAAATAAAAAAGATAGAAAAAGTCTAGGGTAATTATTATTAAGTATCTTTGTTATCAACTACAATAAAAGTATTTTAAGGATTGTATAGAATAGCTAGCTTTAAGTGAAAGACAGTTAATTATCAGAATGTAATGGTGATTTTAGACAATCAGAAAGCACTCTTATTCTTTGTTGATTTATATATCCTGCTTTTATTGTTTTAAGATAAGAAATTTGACTGTTTTTTTTTTCATGTGTCATAGCATCGACCAGGAAGCGAACCTGCTAACCTGGGACAACTGCTTATAAGGCAGCTGTGCTGACCTATCGACCACTAACGCTTGACAATTTGACTTAGTTGCTTGAAAAGGTTTATGGTATTTTTTGAAATTAACTGATTGCTTACTGAGATTTATTTATGTCACACAATTTCTTTACATATTACTATGAGAGAAAATATTACATGTGGTAAAAAATCTGAAGTTTTTGTAATGATAGCAGGTGTTAAACAGTGAAGTACAATCTTTATTTTCTATTTTTATAGTAGATATTTGCAGTAGAAAAATGTGATATAGATTTAATTTAACTTTTTAATTTGAATTAATTGAAAGCCAAAGCAAAAACTTTTGTCTTTTTGCTTCTAGATTTATAGATTGATTCAAAAGATAGATAATCTATTGAATACTATTTAAAAAAGATTAATAAATGTTTTAATTTGATGATCAGTGTTTAAAAAACAATTTTTAAAAAATAATTACTTTAATTGACTCATGTTGGAAGGGAGGAGGATATTCAGGAACTTTTCATTTGTATGATTATCAGCTTGAGGATGTGAATCCATTTAATTATTCTTGTAATTTTTACGTAGAAAATATTAATATGCAACGTTGACTTCAGTGTGCCATTGATACATTTAGAAATTAAAAAATAATGGTATTTTTATGATAATGATGTAACTGCTTCACTAATGTAATTGAGTATAAAGCTATTATTTTGCCAATTTTATTATATGGAAGTGTGATATGGATCTTTATTAATATAAGTGCTATGCTGGACAATTTCCATTCAAAGATACCCTGTAAAAATTCTAGAAGTTTATTGTTAGATCATAAGATCATTCTATATATTCTATTTGTTGTATGTGATAATATTGAATTTACTACTGTAAGAATATATTTTTATTAAATCTTGCACGAAATGCAATATTGATTGATAGCATAGGAAGACTACATCTGAGGTTTTAATACAATGAGGAACTAAAGTTTGTTATAAAAGAAATTAAAAGACACTATCTCAAGGTATCAAATGAACAGTTTAAAGGAGCAACATATGATAAACATGAAAACTCTTTGTGTTTTACAAATGGGTTGGTTTAGTTATTGCAAAATTCACTTTTAACTTTTTGTCTTTTTTCCTGCAGATAGATTGATATTATTCATTTGAGAAATTGCTAATTCTGACAAATTTTAATAGTATTTAAAATAATGAATGCTCTGCCGTTCTAAATGTGATAAGTAATAAAGTTGATATTTAATGAAAGAAATGCCATATTTACCAGCATATAGAACACAGTGACGTATAAGATGCACCCTTTCTTTTTTATACACATTTTTAAGAAAAAATAATAATTTTCTACATTTTTTCATGAATTTTCATAATGATTTATTGTACAAATTGTCTAGTTATTTATGCCTACAAAAAAATGTAACTAGATTGTAGTTAAGTATGTTTTAATCTTCAGCCTCAAAACTCAGAAATTCATCTCCAGAGTTAAATGAAAAATCACTTGAAACCTCTTCTTCAGAAATTGAGTCTATTTATAACAAATCATCCTCTGTGCCATCAAGTGAGTGACTAATTCCACATTTTTTAAATCACTTGACAACTATCACATGTTTCACAGCATAGTAGAATCTGTGTTATTTTTGAGCTATGTTTTGCCAAGAAATCTCAACATAAAATATTATAGAACACTGATAATATTCTGGACGAATCTACCAAGTTTAAAGTTTAAACTTTGCAGTGCATTGTTGAAGTGTGATCATGCATGCACACATTTGGATGAATTGTAATTGTGAGGTGCCAGTGGATCTGAACTCTATTTTACTGGAATGCTTCCTTTTTCAGTAATGAGGCATGTAATATATCACATAATTTATTATCTTGACTGAATAGAAAAAAAAATTAGGGAAATGATTTATTCAAAACCACTGTTTTGCAAAAGGACAAAATGTGTTAGAATACTTGTATATGTGTATTAATTAATATAAACCAGAGGTTTTAGACTGACTGAAATTTCAACTCATAATTTTGATTATCAGCGCATAAGATACACCTCATCTTGTCTTGCGTTGTTAGCCGAGAGGTATCGCAGCCACCATGCAAGCAAGTAGTTGGTTGCAGACGGGTGTGGGTTTGCCTCCCGGCAGATGCTATGACATATGGAAAAAAAAAAAAAAGATACACCTCATGTTTTAGTGTATTTTGAGGGGGGAAATATTGTAATTTTTTATTCTCTTTTTTTTTGTTAATTAAGTTGAAAAGAAAATGAGAAAGAGATAGTAAAAATCTTATTTAAATAATTTGATAAGAAGTTTATTAATTTATTAAATTATTTTCTGTAATTTTTAAATTATATATTCATATCTATTCGAGTTTTGATATTTCTGACTATATCATGTGAAAAAATGCAATTACTCAATAATATATAACTGAAAAGGAAGTAACTACCTCTCACTGAGTTATGTGATGTCAAAAACAATGAAAGATAGAATGATGCCACTCCTGTTGTTATATAAGCTTAATTTTTTTGTGTAATTTTGAAATTATAGAGTGAATTTTGTCTATACTTTCAAAACTACATCAAAAACTAAGCTTATATAGCAACAGAACTTGAAGAGAGAGTTGTATCATTTTCACTTTTATTGTTTTTGATTCACTTAACACAGTGGAAGTTAGTTACTTCCATTTCAGTTACGGATTTTTTTAAAAGGTTATGATTATTTGTTAGTAGTAATTTATAAGTAATGCTCTATATTCTCAAGTTTTTATTCTACAGACGTGTTTGAGAAAGATTATTATAATTTTTGAAATACTTGCATAAACCTGAGATTAAATAAACTTGAAACCACAAAAAATGGTCATTGACTATGTTAAGTAATAAAAATCTTTGAATTGTAGAATTTGTATAATGTTAATTGTTATAAAATTACACAATATATATATTAGTTAGACTTACATATATAATGAAGTTAGATTATTAAATCCCTTTCTGTTTTATAACAGATAGTGTATGATTAGAGAGAAAGAAATAGTAAAATTTAAAGAACGATATTTTCTTGCATACGATCTACTTTAGGAATAGAATTAGAATGTGTAGAAAAGTGAATTGACATTTCAGTTTGTCATTTTAGATTTTGTTAATTTGAAATAAGGACTGTTTGTGTGTAGTTTGGAAAGTGATAGATTAATAGACTTTGAGAACTGAAGATTTCTAAATCAAAGCTCTACCTGTTAATAATTTGATTATATTCATTAGAGTTCATTATATGCAATGTATATTTGTAGTAGTTATTTCTTTTATATAGGTTGATTTAGTAAACTGTCATCATAACTGATTTCAGATCTAATAACAATAAAATATAGTTTTTTTATTATTATAACTGTGGATTTTTTTTTTCATTATTTCATGAATGGATTCTTCATTTCTCTTAAATGATTGACTTCAGAATATTTTTTTTTTGTTATTAAATGAATAATTATTATTTTATTACTTGCAGAATGCGTTTCATGAATTTTCTTAGGTTTTATAGCTATGATCATTAATTTTATGCTTTGAAATTATTTCAAATCAGTGTAATTGAAAGATTAATAAAGATATCTGTTAATGTATATTTTATATTATTGAGCCTTTTTAAAATCATTTATTATTAGTTTCAATTAATGTAGTATTTTTATTCCCATTGCTGATAAGATGGTTTTTAGTTGGGGAATATTATAACTCTGAAACATGTCTGGCTTCATTATCATTAATACTTTCCCATATCATGTGATTTATATCATATCTTTTTTCTTCAAATCCTTCTGTTTCTTGCTCCATTTTTCAAACTCCCATAGCTTAAAATTTGATTTTTTTTTTTACTTTTATCTTTTGCTTCCTCAGCAGTTTATAATATCTTTAATAATATTCATCCACCAATATTGGTATTCTTGAAATAATAATTAGATTAAATATTTTGTCTTGATATGTATAGTATTATGTACAATTGAAACTATAGTAAGCTTCTGTAAAAATACCTCAGTTTATGCAGTTTTGCATTTTCTTTTCATTGTAAAAGAGTAAGAATACAATTTATTGTTGCTGTTTAAAAAATGCTTTGGTAAATTTTTATAAAAGTTAAAATATGTATTTGGCTTAATTTTTTTTAATTTAAATATTTTGGAAACACGTTTTAAGTGAAATCTATATCCTAGTATTAATTGTTATATTATTTTAAGTTAATTGTCACACCAAATTCTTGAATTAATTAATGTTGTGGTATATAATGGTGATAAAATATTTGTTCATTAAACAAATAGAGAATATTGTAAATTAGAAATTCAGTTTTTAGTTCAATGAAGCCAATTATTGAGAGTCAAATAAAAACAGAATAGAAAGTAGCTGAAAACTATTATAAACACAAACAGGAAAGCTATTCCATATTATCCACAATTTTGAAATGACATTCAACTGGAAGAATTCTTTGGATCAGTGCACATACCTCATAATTGATTGTTAATTATTATCATATGCTTATCATCTCGATAGAATTACAAGCTGCATAAAAATCTACAGAGAATGCTTAACTTAGGCATAAATAAAATTGTAAGGAATTATTGCATACATGAACTATGATATCATGTAAAATACAAACTACAAAAGTTATAACAAGTCTATAGAAATTTATTTATATCACATGACCACCACTTCTTATGCTTGTATATAACTGTTGTTAAAACAGGCAAAACTCACTATACATATTGCTACACACAGCAAGCTAGAGTAATCAATGGATGCCAGATGGCTTGTGCATAAAATCCCCATCTAGTGCCTACTTATCCAATATCCCCAGACTAGTTTCTATATGTGGCAATACGTATAGTGAGTTTTGCCTGTTTTAACAAAATTTATTTATATTTTGGAAGTTCAAATTTGCATGTTTGTTTGTTTACATAACAAAGTGGTATCTTTCATCTTTAGAAGTTAAGTGTACTTTCGTGAAGTTTACCTACAATCAGCTTTAGGTTAAAAATAGAAAGAAACCACTTTGTTAATAGACAAACAAACATGTACAAATTTGAATTATGTATACAAACAAAGGGAAAAAAATCAATATATCTTGAAGATAACTGGAAATTACAGTAAACTCTACAAGATTATCATCTTCATTTAAACTTCTAACTATATTATGGAGTTTACAAAGGATTTCATCAGTCAGTTTTAAAAATTATAAAAACTTTTAAGCAGAATTGCCATGCAAAGAATAACCTTTATGAAAGACTGAATCTGAAAATTGAGAAATATATTTTTAAACTGGATATTATAATGCTCTATCTTATATTTTATTCATGATGATTTTCTGTTCTAAGAAATGATGTATTTAATACTTATGCCATTACCATTTATTAATTTATCTTAATTTTTGCAAAATATTTTTTAAATTCAAAATGTCTTTCGCATTGCATGTGGAATTACTCTTTTCATTTATATATTTTTTCATAAATTAATAAGAGTCTGTTTTTGGAAATACATTTTAATATTTTCCATCTATAATTGGATTTAAGCAGTATTTTTATATGTTCAACAATCATTTTGTAAAAAAATTACTTTTGTTTTAATTGATGTTTACTATTATTGTTGTTACTAATTCAATATTCTGTTACCAGAAGATGATCTTAATTTTTTATTATTTTAATCATATATTTTCTATTTTTTAATGATATTGTGATCTCACAATCTCATGTCAGTAGTTCAGCTATAGGAAATATATATGTATATTTATTATTTGCTCTATTCAAAACCAGTCTAATTTATTCAACTCCAGTTATGGTATCTATAGTAAACTTTTTTCATTTATTGAAAATAAAAGTTGGTTTAAATTATGATGAGAATAATTAAGCCTTAGATTTTTTTTTTTTGTTTAGATTTAAGGAATAATTGTTAGGAGAATTCTGATCTATTTTATAATTTTTGGATTTCACTATATCAAATTTGAACTTTAAATTATTTTACAATTTCGTAATTTGGCAATCAAACTTTGGATTTAAAGTTAACTATTGTTGCTTGGTGCTTTCCTGAAGGCTTGTGATGATGATATTTTAGTTATATTTATGATGGAAATAGTCG
Organism: Epiperipatus broadwayi; assembly: GCA_028023455.1. Lineage (NCBI taxonomy): Eukaryota > Metazoa > Onychophora > Udeonychophora > Euonychophora > Peripatidae > Epiperipatus > Epiperipatus broadwayi. Next base: position 3,942,225 of record JAQFVV010006230.1, read on the forward strand.
AGTATATAAATACAACCATTATTTTTGTATATATATATCTGTAGAAAATCTAATCTTTTAATTGTGTTTCCTTTATAAAGATATATTTGTTTAATAGAATATATGCTGTGTAAAATTGACATTAAGATATACTTTTTTATTTATTTATCAGTTAACTGTCACTTATCCTTCCCATTGTTTATTTTTCTTTTATAATACTATAGTTTTAGTTTCTCACATATCCAAACTTTTTCCCAAGTAGAATTTAAAATCAAAATCTTTTATTTATTATATATATACACACACACGGTTATAAATAAGTTTTAAGGCTAAACATTATTTGCTAATTGTTATGAGATAAGTGACCATGTTCATTTTACTTTATAATTTTTAATGAATTCCTTGGGAAATTAGAATTCAAAGCCCATTAATTGTTGTCTTTTTGCAAGCAGACCAAATTGAGTTAGTTGTTAATTGAAGGAGACTCCAGAATTAGTTAAAGAAACCTTATAGAAAAGAATCTCAAGGGAGCTGGAAGCAAATTCATTTTTATTCCATTTTCAACTTATTTTTTTGGCAGTGGAGTCCAATTTCTCTCTATCTCTCTCTTTTTGCCTGATTAATGGCTCCCCCTTAAAAGTTGGGCAGTTTATAGCTGTTAATTTAAACTGGAATACTTGAAGATTTTTTTTTTTTATGAGGATAAAAGCATCTAGAGTAAGTATCATTGCTGCTAAAAGTAGTTCAATTACCTGAATATTTAAATTGAGGAGAAAAATATTTTGCAAAGCATTTGTGGTTCAGTAATGAAATAAAATTACTATATGAAATTTTATTTCTATTTACAAATGACAGTTTTTAGAAAAAATAAAATATAATTTAGTATATATATTTAAACAATTATGCTAGTACATCAATAATAATGTGTATATAGGTTACTCCCTATTTTCTTAATATTTACAAATCCATATTCATACTTACATAAAAGATATCTGACATAACATGGAGTTGATAGAAAGTATGTAAATAATTTAAAATATATTCTACTACTCATAATTGAATAGTAAGATAAAGAGATATGAAAAATGAGGAATAATATATTTTTGTTATTCATTAGCAATAGGAAAAACTATTGATTTATTAATTACAAAATTGTTAATTTCAGGGTCATCATTGCTTTAAATACTATTAGTAATATAATACTTCAAATATTATATGTTCTACGAAAACATTTTCAGTATAAAAACACACATACATGCTTTATTTTTCAATTGAATCTCTTGATCTCTTCCTGCATTATTTGTTTTTTAATAAACATTGTAGAAAAATGCTACACACTATGTATACATATAATACATCATCTTATAGAGAATTAATTTCTCTTTTAAATACTATTTTTAAAATAGCACTGTGACTTCGTTTTTTTTCTTCTATGAATTGTTTTTATTAAAATTATTTTTATATATATAAAAAAATCTTTTATTTGTAGAAAATAAAATAAAATCCAGAAAAAATTCAAATGCATACATTTTAAAAATAAAATGATAGAAATTTTCTGAATTAATTATAATATCGTATTAACTCTCAATGGCTACAGCTAGTATATGATAACACAGAAATTTTTATATGCCTTAATTTCATAGAATTTTTTTATTGAATAGATACTCCTTTCAATATTTTCGTGTGTCTGTAGTTTGAAAAAATCAAATTAGTTTGAATTTTTCTCACCTAGTATAAGTTTTATGCTACTTTTTTTGGAGTTTAGCAATATCTCATATCGTTTATAGTTTAAGTGTAAGTAAAATTTTATTTCTCCATTCTTTGCAATCATGCTTACTTTTTTTTTTTTTACCTTTTTATACAAATAGTATAATGCTTACAATAATATAAATCAAATTTATTTATTATAATAACTGGTCATTTTTTTCTGAAAAGAAATCAAATCAATTATTTTCAGATAGAGGTTGTATCAGTTTATTCTAAATGAAAGTAATTTTATTTCTACATTTTTTGCAATCTATTGCTATATTTTTTTTGTAAGAAATGGTTATAATATAAAAGGTCAATTTTATTTCAGTATAATCATTGATCATAAAAAAGTAATCTGCTTATGCCAGTTAGAAGCTTTTTTAAATGAGGTTAATTTTATTTCATTTTTTTGTAATTTTCTAGTAATATTATAATACTTACTGTAAATAATGCTTGTAATTAAAGAAATCAAATTTGAGACCATAATTATATCATAAAAGAATATATTTCATAGTAGGAATCTTAGATGCTGGTTGTAACATTTACATTATAAAACCACATTTGAACTATTGCAAGTTGATTATTATAAGTTTTTATATACAATTCAATTCAGTATACATTTTATGCTGAATTAAATTGTTTTTGTTTTTTTTCAAATTTATGTTTCGAAAAGTTACAATTATTTTTTATTATGGAAATAAAATAATATCACATGATCACCATCTCTATACTAGCTCACAGGGTGGCACTACTGTATGGAGAGTTTTGCCTTTGAAATAAAATAATGTTTATTAATAGTTTGTAGAAGATATAAACCATGTGTATGTGTGTATAAATTTCCCAAATGCAGTTAGTAATGTATATATGCATTTTTACATAATATACAAATGCTATTATTAAATCAGGTATTTGAAAATAAATTATTACATAAGAAAGATCCCATTCCCTAAACAGATGTTATTTTTATGATTAAAAATGAAATAATATAATATTCTGATTTTTACAACAACAACAAAAAAAACCTGATAGTAATAATTATCAGTATGTCATTTTAATCAAAATTTTATATGGAATATTTTTTCTATTTTAAAACTTCCATAGGAAAATTAATAATTTATAAATAAATTTAAAATTAATATCTGTAAAAATGTTTAAATTCTTTGGTTTTTTTTAATATAATAATTATTATATTTTCTCAGTTTTATTGTTTTTTATATGTTAGCCTTAATATAGGCTTATATATATATATATCTTTATTACAATGTAATCTAATATTATTATTGTAAAATCAGCATCTTTAAACTAATGCATAAAAGTCAATGTGGTCTATAGTTGTAGAATGAGCTATCTGTATAAGTTGGGAATGCCTGTAATAGAAATACATTTTTGTATTTATTATTATTATTTATTGATTAATTAATTTAAGAAATACATATGTAGTATATTAGATAAATAATTAATTGGCAAGGATTAAAAGCACAATGTAGCAAGTTGCAGTTTAAAAGTGATTTTTTTATTTATTTTATCTTTATTTATTGTCTTCTTTTTTTTTTTTTATTAGAATTAAGGTGTTTTTGTTGTTGTTTTTTTTTAAAAAAAAGAATTTTGTTTCTGTGGTTTTAAATTTGTTATTTGATCTTGATATTTAAGGAAAAGGAAGAGGGAAAATGTTATAATATAGTCTTGCATTGGTGGTCGAGAGGTCAGCGTGACTGCCTTGCACTTGCAGGCAGTTGCCCGGGTTGCGGGTTTGCGTCCCGGCCGATGCTATGACACTTAAAAAAAAAATGTTATAATATATATATATAGGAAGAGGGGGAATCATGTTATTGTTATTGCTATTAATATATATTATTGAATTTTTGTGGTTTTTTTTCTTATTCCAATTATTTCTGTATATTATTAATAAAAAAAAATATTAAAAAATATTCATCCATACACCATTTTTGGATTAATTTGCAGTATCGAGTGCGTTGCTATATAACAATGATGAATCATGACAATTCTTATTTTTTAAATAAGCAATTTTTTCCCATTATTTAATTATAAGCAAAAGCTAAAATGTGATCAATTTTAATAAATTATTACAGAATAAAGTCTGATCAATAAAAAAAAAAACAGGCAAGCAAACTTCAGTGTATTTTTTTAAAAAGTAAAAATCACAGAAAAGTGCAATATATTTTAAATTTATTAGAATATTTAATGCATGATGTAAGACAGCTAACTAGCTAGCTATTTATAATCATTTCTATAAAAAAAATATGTACACATTCTGATCTAGGAAAGGATTCACAGTCTCTTTATTAAGGCCTTCAGGTTTATTTTATGTGAATAATTAAATAATCATTAATTATGGTTTGTGTATTGCACAGTTATATGTGTTTAAAAACCATTAAATTTTATTTCTGAATGAAATGAAATCTTATAGATATGCATAGAGAACTTATTTGATGAGACTCCAATAAATATCTACAAAATCAAATTCATGTAGTTTCATTCTTGTATTGGAAAGGGAAATTTGTTTAGAAGTTTACATGAAGCCTCTATTATTTAACCCATAATTGTTTGGTTGTTTGAAAAAACCCTGCTAAACATTCACAACGATCTTGACTTGAGACATATTCTTGAATTAATAACAAGGGTAACTTATTTGAAAATTTTCTACACATTTTTCATGAATTATTTTCATTGAACTTTACATTATTTGATGCCTCAACTAACAATATTTGCACTATCAAATTAAGAGTCAAATAAACAGAGAATGAAGGTGAAACAATCTAAAAGAAATTCAAGCAAACCCCCCCCCCCACACACACACAAAATATATCATATAAAATCATGATTGTAAGGAAATAAATCACAACACAAACACCTAAGCTAATGTGTGTTATTTGTATTTTTTGAACATTAAAATTACTTAAGGTAGCAATTATTTATGACAATAACTGCACGGTAAGAGATAGACAAATGTTACTAAAATTGTATATGAAGACACGATTACCAAAACTAGAAACATTGGTTATTGCATTGATGTCAATAGTTGGTAATATTAATGACAATAAAAATTTTAAAAGACCCCTCTTTACTTATAAAATATTTTCTAGAGCAATATTTTTCATAATTAGGTAATATGTATATAGAAAGTGAAGTGAAGATTTATCATTATTATCAATTATTTTTCATGTGTTGTCATAACTCTTGGGAGTGTTTTAGGCTATTTGACACTAAGACCAAATAAAAAAATATATTGTTTTTTTACACATGGGTTATATTTATTTTTTCCAACAAAGAAAAATATCATCTTAGATCTAATATTCCATAGCATCAAACAACACTGATTATTCTTAAACCATATTCACTTTGCCAACCATATTTGAGATAATTTGAATATACTTTTTATTTTTATTTTACTTTATTCCCAAAAATGTAATTTTAAAAAAGACATCTTGATCTTCCAAATGTTATGAGTATAGTTTTTCATATGAGTAATCAACATTGATTGTTCTTAAAAAAATTTAACATCAGCTTCTAAAAGCAATGTGAATTTCATTTTTTATTTTTTATTTTACTTTTTTTTTCTCATGGAGTAAATGAATATGGCTCATTAGCAACTTCAATGCTTAGAAAATGTACGTTTTGACATTAATGTTTTTATCTTATAATTCAGAAATATTTTGAAGATTTTTTTTTTTGCTTAAAACATAGTTTTGGAGGATTTTTTATTATTTAACTGTTTTGCTTTAACAATTAAAAGCACTTCTATGACAATAATATGCATTCAAAGGGAACAATACAAAAAAAGTTATGATGATAGCAATAATAGTTTCATTGCAGCTTTGATTGAACTTTACCAAATTTTTAGCAGATAATTATTTCTCTCGTGAGTTGCAATTTGTTGTTGTCTTTCTGTGATAATTGATTCTGGGCCATGCCAACTGATATAACACATATATCGAATATACTTTATATCTCTCAGTCCTAAATCTTATGCTGCTTGTTTATTCATGAAGCATCAATTGATATTTGTTTTTCAAAATAAATATACACAAAGATTGAATACATTTGCTAGTGTGTATATGCCTAAGTCTTACATAAAAAGAATATAGAGGAAATGTTTTTAATAAACCTTTTCCCATTTATTATTTCAACTCATATTCTTTTAAAATGTAATCTTAATTCATTTTATATAGTGTTAAATGGTGGTAGACCCATTATCATACTCAGAATATGGTCATTGTTGTTTTAATTGAATTTTGTTCTTGTCATCATATTAGGCTTTCCTACATAAACGTTGGTTTTTTTTTTTTCATTTGTTTTTATTTATATCAAATATTTACTTTTTTATTGAAGATAAAATCTCAGCCTGTAAAAGAATACAATTTAGTATTTGAGCATGGATTTATTTATTTTATCTTATGTGCAGTTAGATTCAACAATATTTTAAATTCAATTTTTTCTGAAGTTTTAAGACAAAGTAGTCTTAAAAAATATAATTTTGTATTAATATGTTCACAGTTCATAATTTTTTTAAATGGGCATTTAATAACTTTCAATAATAATATAGAACTTTTCAATACTAATGATAAAGTTTGAGCCATGGGCAGTTTTGTATATTTACATTAATACAATGGAAATGAATAGAAAACAGAATAAATACTTGTTTTACATATATAAATTAAAATAGCTGTCTTGACCATATGGCAAATTAAACAATACCAAATAATATGACATATAATAATGCAATGCTTACCAGTGTCAAACTAATACAAATTATTTCATTTTCTTTCATTATATATTGCTGTAACATTGGTAATCATTGTATTAAATATCATACTTCATTTAACAGAAAATATACAATTCTTTATGTTGCAGTCTGGTTTTTAGAAGTTTAATAATCCACAAAAAAAAAAAAAAAAAAGTTTAATTCTATATGTCTGATAAATAATGTCATTTATAATAATAACCTTTAAATAATTCTTGAATATCATTACAAGTAATTATACAGTATTCTACAAGAACAACCTAGACGGTAGTGCAACATATATTTTACCAAATTAAACCATGAGCTCATCATTCATTTTAAAGCCTAAAACATATTCATATAGTCCCAAAGAAGTCTTGCACTTTATTTTTAAAATAGGAAAATTATTACTTCACAAAATCATTAACTATTTACATGATGTTTAAATAAGTATTAAACTCATTACCAAGGCAGGAAAAATTAGGACCTCACTGCCTGTTGTGGTGGTTAGCACAATGTTGACTTCACCTATTCAGCTGAAGCATTTGATTCTTCACTTCGGGGCACCAGGGGTGGGATCATTGGGTGATAGTTAACTTCTTGACAGCTGGGCCATGTGGATCTATGTACAGATACACATTAATCACATTACAGCAATTTTTATGGTTATAATTATTTTTGAACATATGTACATTTTACCTTGTTACATTGAATCACTGTGTAATCCTCAATGGGTAAGTGTACCCAAAATTTTTTGTAATCTTTTATTAATAAAGGTTACTTTGTGAAAAAAAAAAAAGGCAGGAAAAATTATTAAATCCATAAATTTTCTCATGGACTTGAAAATGTTTATAATAAACAAAAGTACATTTACTTTTCATTATACTTAATAGTTACAGTATTATAAAAATGTGATCCAGGCACTTTTACATTAATGGATTTTGATTATTTAAAGATATATAAAAAAAACTGCAATGTATAGTCAAATGCCTTGTAGTTGTAATAGCTAGAATTTTTTCTTTATGTTCATGTCTTTAACAAAGTCAATTTTTTTTTAGACTACTGAAAATATGCCAGGATTTTTGTTTAGGCTTCTTACCGTCCACTATTGTTAGGTTAATGGATTTCCTTCTATGCATAGATTATTACATTGGCTTTACTATGTTACTTTTATTATTTAAACATTATATGATCTTTCAAATTACAAACCAGTCACTAAATGACTTTTAACTCTTGGGTAACTTTTATTATTTATGAATAGATTCTGGAAATGATCTCCTATTTAAAAGTTATTTTATATCCACATCAATGCTAAATGCATGTACAGTATGCTCAAAAGTAGATGTAAGTAAAAAGATATTAAGGTATTTTATTATTGCAATAATACCTGATTTTCATCAGTGATAGGATTCAATTTTTTTGACTCCTTAAGACAATTTATTTTAGCAATTCAGTATTTAGAATTACATCATAAAATCTAAGTTTCATTAAGATAACAAAAAAAAAATTAAATGACCAGTATCAAACTGCTCATGATATGTACATGTGTATAAGTAAAATATTGAGAGTATTAAATAGGTATTAAGGATTATGTTCTAGCAATCAAATCCGGTGAGATATAATTTTGTGGTTCTTTAACGCAAGCTCAATATCTAGAGCTATATCATTATCATTTACATCATTAAAATATCAAGGAAATTAAATGACCATTACCAAACGACTCATGATATATATATATGCAAAGTACTGAGAGTCTTAAAATATATATATATGTATGTGTAATTATGGAATTTAAAAAAATATTAATTATTTTTTACGTGTACTGGTTAACATGCATATTAAGCAATTAATTGATTTTACACACAAATATATCTTAACGTCATTTAGTATTAATAAAAATAAAAACCACATCTTTCAGGTTAATGCTATATATAAGTAATTAATTGATTTCATATAATAAAAAAATCTATAACTTCATTCTGCATTAATAAGAAATGAGACCACATATTTGACCTGAATTCACCAGTCATTTCCTATTTTGTTTCTTTTGGGGGAAGGGTTTATACGTGTGCTTCATAGACCATCGATGATTAGCTACATTTCCTCTCACTCCTCCCTCATGCTGAATTCCTTACTACCTCTAAGCGGTTCGGAGAGAAATTTTAATGTTGGCAGAAGTAAAACTAGGAGACGTTGCCCTTTTATCAATGGTTTGTTTAGTTTTTATTTTACAAATGGGAACATGCCTTTTTTTTTTTTTTAAATTATCATTTATTTTATATTTTTTTCCGATATTAAAAATTGATTTTTATTAGCATGCCGATTTCTGGTATAGGAGACTGTTTATAAAAGAAATGCAATAAGAATAAAATGAAGTATGAGTTTTTGCTGCCGATTGGAATTTTTCAAACTTCGTAAGAAAGAAAAAGTCTGCAAATATTTATGAAATTAATTTTAACTTGTATTTAGGTTAAAGATTAGAATTATTAGCGTTATATGTGAAACCATTAAAGCAAATCGTAGTAAGAGATTTTAGTGTTGATTCATATTAATTTTCATATTGTCATTTTCTAATGATTATTGGAATAATTATGAATTAATATTTAAAATATAATGGGAAGCATTTGATTTATTGATATTTTTACACTAGTATTTAATTTATGAGGGGGTGTTTGTAAAAATACTCCACTCTCTGAATATGTTTTTTTTTGTTTTTTTACTCTTTCTTTGCCTCGCAGAACTTGGTGTGGTCGGATGAGTGATGGAATCAGGAAATAAATGTTTAGCTTCCAATTTTAATGTAATAATCACTCCAAACTCGTATTATTATTAATCCATAAGAATTTCACTTATTAAGTCGTTTAGTTTTTTTTTTTTTTTGCTAAATGTATGTGTTTATATATTTAGTATTGAAGTTTAAGTTCGGGGATTCAAAACAATTCTCAACGACGATTATTTGTGTGTATGTGTGTTTGATTTATATGTAGATTTATGAATACAGCAGTATTTTTTGACTCAATTTCCAGCTATATTTGTTCATATTTTTTTTTTTTATTCACTTCATTTTTATATATATAATTTCTCTTTTGTAATAATATATACTTATCTGTACATAATTTTTTTTTAATGGTTCAAGAGCTCATTAATGTTTAAGATGGATCTTTAAAATTGAAATGCTAGAATAAATTGTGCTAAGAAGATACACTCAACTGATGGCAACTATCACTGATGATGATTAAATTTTTTCACTTGATTATAATATTCTATTGTCTTGTTACCTTTTTTTGCCTTCAAATTGAGAACTTAAGGATGTATACATATCCATGATTGGACAGATTATAATTATTGAGTTCTTGCTGAAATTATGTATTGGCTTTTGTCTTTTTAAGAATATAATTAGATTCTGCACTACTATTTGATTTGCTTGATATTAATTTGTCATTACTTTGATTTCTTCACTGTGAGACTTTTTTTTTGTAAGTTAATCTTTTTAATAGATATGTAGAAAATATTTTAAATAAACTAAAATTTTCCTTAGAAAAGGGGGGGGGGGTCATTGATTATATGCTTCTACATACATAAATCTTTTTTACTTTCATTTTATAACTAAAAATAAAAAATAACTTTTAACTTATTGTCTTATTATTATTTTCTTGAGTTTTTATTTGAAATAATAATAATTAAATAGGATACATCCTTTAGCTTTATTTTTTTTATTTAATTGAATAATACAAGTGTAAAAATACATGTAGTCAAGCGTTGGTGACCTAGTGGTTAGCATAACTGCCTTCCAAGCAGTTGGCCCGCATTTGACATATGGAATATATATATATGTAAAAAAATTGAAGTAAAAACTTGTTCCAAAAGTAGATATTTTTATTTTTTTTAAAAAGTGTATCGAATATTTTTGCTTAGTAGTAAGATTGTCTGAAATTCATTTAGTGCATTTATTTTTCTAAAACAAAAATAAGTTAATACAAAATAGAATTCAATTTTGTACTTGACATGGCATAAATTAAAATAATAACATATCACTAAGACATTGATTTTTTTTTTAAAAAAAAAAACTATTTATCTTCAAAATTCAAACTAATTAGCTCATATGGAATATTCACTACTTTAATTTTTATGCAAATTAATTTTTTTTTTAAAATGTGATCTTGAAAATATTTTCATTTAAATTAATATAAAATCTTCTTTATGCTTAAGATATGCAGAATTGAACAAATAAAACAATGTTTTATTTGTAACAATTTAATATGGGCTAAAATAGTTATTCATTGGAGCTAATAAAAAATTAATAGGCTTTAGACTGCAGTTTATATGTAAAGATCTATGTTTAAGCAAAAAGAAAGTTTGATTTTACATTTAATAGAAAAATCTTATAAGCAATGCATTTTTTTAACTTGTAAAATGGAATTTGAATTAAAAAAGTAAATAGAAACTGCAAAAGAGAATCCTGAAAACAGTATGTTGAGAATATCAAAGAGAAATAAGAAAAAAAGTTTATTCAAACTCAAACTATGTTTTGTTTATATGTATGATAATTATTAGCAATAAATTAGCTTGTTAAGATGCCTGTCAAAATAAATTTGCTAACATTAAACCATTATTTTGAAATATTTAACTATATAGTGAATGAAACAGATATTTTAAAAATATTTATTATACATGTATTTATTATTAGCAAATTCAGGGGAAATGTTATATGACTAATATATTTATGAAAGCAATATGTGTTTACATATTAAATTTTTTACTCACATGTATTTTTATTATTAACAAATTCAGGGCAAATGTTTTAATTATATGGCTAATATAATTTGATGTTGGTAAAAAACATTTATGTGTTGTGTGTTCAATTCCTTGTTACTGGTTTGATATAATTTGAATATTTATAACTTAACCCTATATGGGGATATATAAACCAATCAAGTTTAAAAATAACTATAAAAATTACTTAAGTAATTCAAGGTGGATTTTCTGTAGAATTTCTAGAAAAAGGAAAATCTGATTGTTTTAAACAGCAGTTTTTTCTTTTAAAGATCTTATTCAATGTTATTGGTTTAAACACTACACTTAATCATTTGATAAAATTTATGATACTAGGGAAATGCTAGCGCTGTTAAGCTACCATTATATATATGTTTTCCTGAAGGCTTGTCACAAGATGATGGTATTTTAGTTCTATTTATATATTAGATAATTTCCATCATCTTATTTAAATTTTTCTAAAGATGTTCAATACTTAATGTTAGACTATGGAAATAGTCCAATATATAAATTCTACTATCATATATATTGTGTTTTACACGCAAATTTTTCTTTAGCCGAAACTGTTAATATAAAAACAAAGATTACACATTTTCTATATCTTGGTACATATTGAACTTTTTTTTTATTTCTCAGTAATTTTTTTATTTATTACAATTTGATTTACAAATGTAACACTTTCTTCACTCATTATCTTAGTACCATTCCCTTTAGATAAAAAATATGATTTATTTTTTGGATTTTATTAAATTATTGTTAATTTTTTTTTTGTTTGTTAAATTAAAAAGTAGAACTTTATATATATGTTTTGTTTTTTAAATTGGGTTTTCAAATTGTTTTAAACATCAAAAATGATTGTTAAAGACTCTTTCTAGGAGTTCGATGCCCATTGGACTCAGATATCGGCCTAATATTTAATGTTGTTGGTGAAATTGATTTTTTTACAGAAGAGCACCAATGATATTGGATTTAAGCCACTTATGTATAACTCCCTTGATAGAAAGTTGGTTATATTAGAAAGAAGTTCCAATGTATATTGACTAAGATTGAGAGCACAACTTTTGCTATTCTGGGTGAATTATCTCATATATACTACCATCAATGTCATCTGAACAATTAGCAAAAAAATGTTCAACGATGAGTCAAACAGTCCTATTGTTCAAAATAATCATTGACATTGTATGTAGGACTAAGAAATATAATCCAGTGGTAATATGACTGGACATGAAAACATTTTTTTAATTTTAATCGAAAAACTAATAAATACAGTTAATAATACAACAATACTTAAATCTATTGTATACTTAATTGCAAATCTATTATTAATAAACATAGAAATCTATATAACATTAAATGGGAAATTTTTACCTTCATTCAATCCACATCAATTAATTTCCCAAGGCTCACCATTCAGTTCTTTTTTGTTCATATTATATATTTGTTCAATGCAATAGAAAAAAAAAACTCCTAGGGATTCACTTACCCATACTAAAGCATAATACATCATGCTCACATACATAGAATGATATCACAGTCTTTCAGTCAACAAAACAAAATAACTCTGGACACTGTTAATGATACTAAATGAATATACAAATACATACAAACTAGAGTTCAATTTAGACAAATTATGTGCTTGTCACATATTTACAAGCAAAAACCCCATAAAAATATTTAAAGTTAAACACACTGCATGCTTAGTATTTCCATTCAATTTTAAGTTATATGGCGATGCAAAAGCAGATGCAGGATAAACTAACAAACACAATAACATCATTATCAAAAGCATACTCTCATTATATGCCAAAGTATCACCTATCAATTTGTTGCTCATAGCAAAAAGTACATATTACACTCCAATAATTATTTTCTCAAAATCATTCATCATCGAAGTTCACTCATTATATAGAAAATGTCTGTGGGGAATAAAAATTGCTACCATCTTCATCAGAAAGTTACAAAAACACTAACAACAATGGATTAGGTTTACACTCAAAACATATTCAGAATGCAGAAAATAGTTAACATCCTATCAGCCATGAAATTAAATTCTACTTCAAATTGAAACAATAATTACAGTAACACCAACAGACAAGCCACACCCATATTTAAAACATTGGGTAACAATCTTTTAGCCTAATACATCACGAGTCTTAAAACAGAATTTCATCAGGAAAAATGCATCTATTGGAAAATGTACATTATGTTATACCCAATTATAAGTAAAGCAAGCATCTCATCAGTGCTGGGGATTAATAATAAACAACTGCGAAGATTCAAGCATTGGACACTTGAACCTAAATACTTTGACTTTCTTATCAAATTAAATATGAGATTACTATCAACATTACATTTATGTAAATATAAAAAATATTATAACATTGATGCCATATGTGGTCTATGCACAGAGAAGAATCAAAATTATTTCCTGTTTCAATGCAGCAGTCTAGAATCTGTCATAAATTATATATATATAATAACACCATTTACTTGCTCATACAATCATTCCCAAATACAAACTTTGCAGAAATATGCATTATTATATTTATACTCTGTGCACTATGCTATACCCAAGTGAATATTTCTCTATAATAGTAACAGTAGAAGACACTCAAATAATTTCAAAAATAAACTTGAAATAATTAAAATAAGAGACAAAAAAAATCTGTCCACAGAGATATCTTGGTCTCTCATATGGCAGATTTCTAACTTGTAATGGCTCTGCTTATCATTTATTTTCATCATTGTCATCAAATCATTTTGGTTTTTTTTACCAATTACTATAAACTGTTTTGCCTATATAAAATGTAATATCAATTATTCATTTTGTATAATTTTAAATAAGTTTATCTGTAATTTTTTTTTAATAAAATTGCTTTGAAACAAAAAAAAAAAAAAAATCATTTTTAAAGTTTTATTAAAAGTTTAAGTAATCTAAAATTTTCATAAATAAATTATATGTTAAATTCTTCTGCTTGAAAGAGACTAGAGTGACTAGATATAGACTATGATAAGAAGTAACACTTGATCCTTATCAATGATAGTTTGCTTATTGTTGCCACCTTCATAACACGATTTATTCTAGAATCTCATTTTTAGTTACATCATAAAATATAATGAGCCATACATTATCAGGATACATAATTATTTTTTAAAAAATGTTAATATAAATTTATTGCAAGATATTTTTATATGTCTATTTTAGAAATAAATAACAATTTCATTTTAAATTTTAAGAAATAAATATTCATAAGATAATGACTTTTGCTTTGTTTTGTTGTTTTTTTTATGTTTTTTTAGTAGGATATGCTAGAATGAGTGCAATTGAGTTACTATCCAACAATTAATTTGACTTTTACATATTGCATCTACAAATTTTAAATGTATAAAAAATCTTTTCCTAGTAAAAAACTATATGAAAACCATGTCATATTCAGTATTTAGACCTACATTGTTGTTGTTTTTTACTTTCTTGCTTGAATTATTTTTTTTTTAATTAGCTTATTCATTTGCACTGCTAAAAGGACATATGTGCATAATTAAACTAAATTGGATAAGTGAACTTTACGAAATAAAATAATATTTAAATATAAATATATTATCTATACTGAACTTAAATTAATGTAATGTGTATCGATTGCATAAGATGAAGTGCATAGCTTTAGGGAGCTTGAAAGTCTGAATTCGAATCCCTTCTAAAACATTATATTTATATGCCTGATATTGTAATAAAAATAGCTGGACTTTGAAAACATGTTTGTGCATCTAATATTCCTCTATATTTCTTATAATATCTATATTTATAGTAAAATCTTTATTATATTATGAAAAGTGTTTGTTGTAGCATATTTTCATTGTGTTTACTTATAAAGATGAGACAAAATATTTGGAGTACTTGTTATTTGGAGCACTTGTTATTATATTTAATATCATATAGTGCTGAAATGCAAATTGAATCCCTGCCTAATATCTTTTTTTTAGAAGTAAGAAATATATGACATGAAGTTCACATCAGTTTCATTACATTGTGAGAAGGAAAAATCTGATATCCCCTAAATCATAAGGAGTCAAATTGAAGTGACATTAACAATTTTATGGGTGATATGATGATCAACATTCATTAAAGTTGGAAGAATTAGATCTTCTAGAAGTATTTGTGTTTAGAAATCTATAGAGGAATTTAAGCACATTGTAAAAGATTTTATAACAAAAGGACAATGCAGCATAACATTTATGTTTGATACAACAATTCAAAGCCATTGCTTCTAATATGAATAATATTACTTGGAAGTGATATGTCATAAGTATGAGGCATATTAATAGATGATTGAAAGTACATCATTATTTATATATTTTTTTTTACTTCTGGAAGACATTGTGTTTTGATATCATCAGAAGATTTTATTAACTATAATATCTTTTACAGTAACCAAACATTGGAAAACTATCTTGATTTGGGTAACAGTTTCAAGTATTTTTTTGGTCAAATCATTACTTTTCATAGACTTCACAGCTGCTAAACATTTTGCGGGACAGGTTTATCTCAGAGCAAACATTACTTCCAGACAATATTACCATCTTTCTAGATGATAATTTTTTAATCTATAATGTCCATAAAATTAATTGACCATGTACTAATCTTTTAATCTATTTATTTCATTATATATATAATTAATAATAAATAGTGGGAAATATTTAAATTATATGTACAAATACATTTGGATAAAATGTCTGATTTGCTTCTTAACAAATATCATGTGACTCTCCTAGCTTATAGTCAGCATATACATTAACAGTAGTGATACACTTTACCACTACAATCTAGAGCCACCTGTATGCATGAATAATTATTTGGCATCAGATGGTAATGCCAACCAAATTTTCAGGTTAGTTTGTGGCATTGATTATTAGTAGTAGTCAGAAATATTTCCATTCAGTAAACACCATTTCTTTTATACTATTTAAGCAAATGACTGAATATTTCAATATTTAAGCTTGAATACATAATGATTTTTTTGCGTAGGTATATAGGTTTAACATTTAGTGAGATTATTTACATGCTAACTGTAAATCTTTTTATTCTGGCAAATTCAAAATCTTAGAGTATTAAATGAAATAAAAAATCTAATGATGACTGTTGAAAGGAAAATCAATAGCCACAGACTACTATCTAGTATTCAGTGATAGCTCTAAAATAGAATATGGATTGCTGCTGTTAATGCAAACTTAATATAATTTGAATTGCAATTGCAGTTTTATGTTGTGAATGCCAGTGTTTTGAAAAATGGTATCGTACTTTTCACAGTTCAGACAATTATTAGTTTTTTTTTATTATGTATATCTATGCAAAGGTTAATTATAAAAATTTTAAATGGTGATGTAATCTATTGTTTGATTAATCTACCTTAAAATAATCAAATATACTCTGCTTCAGCCTTACAGGGAAGAACTTACCATATTTTAACACACTTTTTTTAACTAATTTCTAAATATAATAAAAAGTATATTCACAAATAATCATAATAAAAAGTCTTTAAAATTCTTTTTATTTTTTCTGAATAGTTTTTAAATTTTATTTATTTGCATAATTGAGTGTAAATTTATCATAACTAAGAAAATCATAATGTCTCAGTGAACTTCATTCTACTTTACAATTAATGTATCTTTCCATGCTTATTCTAGAGTCTCCTGATTGACACAGCTTTTCTGAAGTAATTTTTAACTATTATCAAATAAAACAAAATTTCAAATTGTGCACTTTGCAAATGATGTTATCATATATTTATGCACTGTATAAATTCATACAGTAATAATTTTATAGATAATTACTTGAAAGGTTATGTGATATTTGTACAATCTAGTTACATAAACATAGTAGTTTTATTAATTCATTGAATTAAGTTGTTTTTTGTTTGTTTTTTGTTGTTTTTTAACATTATGCCATGAGAATCAATCATGTAATTTTTAATTTTGAGTCCACTATTTTTTCATTGTGCTGAACGGTAGAAGGCAATAATTTGTCAAATAAAATACAATGTCACATTTTGAAAATCAAAGTTATACTTCTTTCCATACTATTTATATATTTTTTTAAAATTTTATAAAATTTCAATAAAAATAATTAAAGCAAAGTAAAGTGTAAAAATAAAATTAATATTTAGCTACTATACTAAATACTATTTAGTATTTGCATTTTTTGTTTAATATCATTTATATTACTTAAAAAAAAAAACATACATAAATAAGATGATCTTAATAAATAAAGAGTGAATAATATTTTTATATTTAAAAGATTTATTTTTTTCAATTTTTTTTTTTTTTGTAATATTTATTCTTTCAAAAAAAAAAAGAGGATTGATTTTTGGATTAAATTCTAATATGGTTTGTAATACAAGAGTATATATATACTATTCAGAAACATTTTTTAAAATATTTGTTTGGCTTAGAAGTCATTAAACAAGAATTGTAATAACTGTGGGCAGGATAATTAAAATAAACAGTCATTAATTTTTCATTTAATTATTTAAAGAAGTCTTTATCTTAAAGCAGTGTTTCCCAACTTGAGTTACTAATCAGGATCTTTAGATTATCTGTGAAAAAAGTTGAAGAATAGTGAGAAAAGACACTTAAATCAGTTAATTAATATAATGTAGTTTTGTTAACTAATCTATAATATATTTGCTTAATTTTATTGTAAGATTTAAGTTTTAATCTAAATATATATGCACTAACTGTTTACTTTATTATTCTATTCCTTTTTAATCTCACTCATCCTTGGAGCATTTATTTACAATTTCATCATATATATATGAAGCAACAATCATTATATTAGTGTATATTTGCTAATATAAAGGAATATAGTTTATGAACATATGTCCTTAAGAAGTACACGTGATAAAAGATTGGAATCCTATGCCATTAAAGAATTAAACTCACTATCTTTAACAAATATTGTTAGTTTAACTATTTGTATATATTATAATCATGTATTGGGGTTACAATTATGAACAGATTTTTGCCACATGTAAGTTGTTATAGTTAGTATATTTATTTTTACCATAATAGTGCAACCTAGTGCAAGTTCTAGCAATTAATAGATACTAAATGGTTATGCATCATCCCATTCAATATCCCAGATTAGTTTTAGCCTATGGTCCTCATCAGTTAGGAACCTTAGATTTGGAAGCAGTGCATCTGGATCTATTAATTATCAGAGATTGGCCTAGATGCTACAGTTTTAGCATTTGGGTGAGCATAGTAATTTACATTTTTTTTTTGTATGTTGAAATCAATGATGAGTTTTTCTTCTCTTCTCTAACAATATTTCAGATATATTTTAACTTTATTGTCTTTCTTCTATTTTGCCTTGTTTGCTTCTATTATTTTGATTTTATATTATTTGGATGTGGCATTACAATTTAATGTCTATTGATTAGTCTAGCTTACAGTACACAGATTCTCAAATAAAATAGGTTGAAAGTAAATTGAAAACTATTTGATTTTTTTATATAAGATGATATTACTGATAGTTGATGGATTTGTAGGAGAATAAGAACAATAGATGATGAAACACAACACTGAAAAAAATTATATAGATGGCTTGCAACCATCAAAATGAATTGAAAATAACATAAAAGGCTAAAACCTTCAACACATACGCCTTAAAAATGCTTATATGACAGACAATCAGATGTAATAATGACTGCACATGGAACTCTCAATTCAAAAACATAAGCCAGAAAAATGAGAATTAAGAGTTCCACATGCAGTCGTTATTACATCTGATTGGCTGTCACATAAGCATTTTTAAGACGCATCTGTCAAAGGTTTTAGCCTTTCATGTTATTATTATATCATCTGCTTTCACTTAATAAATTTAATATAAACCTGGGTCTTGTTTTATGCGGATTATTTTAATGCGATTTTGAAGTTATGCGATTCATGTTTCTTCTTAATATCTTTCATATTTCACTATATTTATTAGATATCAAGAAATTTAAATTATTAATAACTTATTTTGACTTGAAATACTTTTTTTTTTTCAAAAATATAACGTTATATTAGTAGCTAATGCAAATATGGCCTGAAGCTATATTTATAATCTTAGCTTCTATGTAAATAACCTATTTATTCTAATGAATAAATAATAATAATAATAATAGATGTATACTTACATATAAAAATATTGCAATAAATATTCAAAAAATTTAAACTTTTAAAACATATTTTGTTATATATATAACAGAAATAAATAATCTTTTAGATTTTTAAAATAAAAAACGGAAGATTTTATAAACTAAAAATAATCTTTCTAATGATAATGTTTAATCTTTTTGTTTTGATTGCGATCTCATTTTTTTTAATATAGAAACAGAAAACCATTAACATAGCATAAGACTGAAAGTGGCGCTAGCTGTACATCACACCACAAATTAAAATAAAGTGGCTAACAGGTTTCTCTGGGCATAATTTCTGAGAGATTCTTGACTTTGTTTAAGAAAAAGCCACAATACATCACATCGAATCTGATTTCTTACCAGTTTACAAATGAATGCTAGCGGTAATGATTAAAATATGTATGAAAAATGTAAAATTAAATACTGTAGTAATAAAAAAAGTAAAAAAAGTTTGTCTTGTATTAATTTTTTTCAAATATTTGAAATTTTTTATGAGTCATACTTTAATTGCTTATTTTTTTAATGCGAATTTTAAAGTAATTTTTCTTTGTTGCTTTGCTTTTATGTGAATTCTGAAAATTACAGCATCTATCCCCCATTTTTCAAGGTAGTTTAAGTCTATTTTTGTGTGATTTTTTTTAATGCGGGTTTTCTGTGGAACCTATCTACCGCATAAAATGAGACCCAGGTGTATTCAAAATAAATTGAGAAAACTTTAATAATGTCTTAATAAATAATGCTGAAAGAACTATTGTATTTTGCTAATTTTATATTTAAGTATCAAGAAATTAGTTTTTATTTTAATTTTTTCATTATTGGTTGCAGTCATCTAGCAAGGCTTTTTTTTGTGTGTGTGAAAATAATTAAATGGGGAAAAAGTATGTATTCTATTAATAGATGATGTTTACTGTTGCTTGCCATTTTCTTAAGAAAATTTTTATCTTAATATCTCAAAGTTGTAGTTATATCATATATGACCTATTTTGCTTCGAACTTCATCATATATAATATCTCAGAGTTGCAAGCAATAATCAAATGTGAAAAAATAATAAGATAAAATAATTATACTAATGGCAAATGGTTGTGATAATTTTAGATTAAGTTCACTAAGAAATATTTTCAATACATAAAGTAATTAATTTCTCATTAATAAGAATAAATCATGTAATTAGTTGCTCAGGAGATTATGTAATGTAAAAGACTCTGGTATAGTAGCAGATTGGATATGACATTTCATTCAATTAACAAAATAATTTTTTTATTTGATTCAGCTCTGAATTACATTAGGAATCTTTGGTCCTTGAGTCTACCAGTGTGTTTGTATTTTAAAAAGAAAAGGGGAATTATAAAAATAAGCAGTGCTTGGGAGTTCATAAGAAGTTTAAGCACTAGAAATATTAAAGTCAGTGCCAAATTACATAGAGTTTGAGCTCCAGTCCATCACTGCAACTAAAACCATCCAAGACCAAGAAAAATTGAATAGTTTATTGCTTGTGAGTTTATAAGAAATTTGAGTGCAGAATAGGAGTCATGATTCATGGATTTTGAACTCCAGAATCCTCCACTTTTCAACCATATAAAGCTTCTAAAATAATATGAAACATTATCTGGATTTGTCACATTGTTATAAATTTTTAACACATAGTTTATTAATGAAGAATAAGCAACAGATTGATTCTTAAAGCTTTGCGTAAATAAAATATTAAAAAATTATTAATTAACTTTCAATAATTTACCGACACTATAGATTTTTACTACATACATATAATTTTCTGTCACTATAGATTTTTACCACACACATAATTAATTTTATTACCATTTATAATACCTAGTTTATAACTTTTCTAAATATAAAATTCATTTATTTAAAACTAGTGATGATAAGTTTATGCTAAAATATTTTTTTTTACTCTATTCCAGCATGTGCCATGTAGGTGGAACTTTATGTTTACTACCTATCCGTTGGTATAAAAATAGTTTCCTTGAGAGACAGAGATTTTAATGAAAATCGATTGTGAAATAAATAAATGTGTAAAATAAACGATTAAGCTAATATATATATATGTATTAACATTTGAGTAAAATCGCTATTGCATTGTTGTTGTTTTTTGTTTTAATTGGAATTCAATTTAAATAGATATAATTTTGTTTTAAAATACATTTATATTGATATTAGTGTGTGAATATATGGAAAAGGAAATAAGTTTCATTAATTATGAAACAGTATTTTAAAGAATGAATTATTTTACTTTATTGAATATTTAAAAAAAAAAAAGAGTGGAGTAGAAATTTTTAATATATACAGTAGAAAAATTTTTAAGATGTGAATAAAAAAGATTGACACAGATGATAGAAAGTTTGAAATGACCATAAATACAAATAAATCCAAGAAAAATAGTTAGAGAAAATAAAGTTCAAAATTAATAGTAAACAGCAAATTATAGATCACGTTAATACTTTTAAAGACCTATAAAGTTGTTTCCAACTGATGTTAGAGATAGTAAATTGCAATGGCATATTAGAGATCAAAGGATTTTTATGATCTATTGAAGTTAGTTACAGAAAAGAAAAAGGTTTAATGTTTATATGTATAATATATTATCTATATTAAACTTAATGTAATTAGTCAGCATGGGACAATAATATTGGCATCAACAAGGGCTTTGAGCAATCCATCATCAGATTTTCAATGATATGGATGGCTGAAGATTTGGAGGGTGGAGAAGATTGAAGTCTATCCTTTAAAGTTTGAAGATTTGCTTTCTTAATATAAACTGAGCACTGATTGTATGTGTGAGAGAGATAGTGATCTGGACCAACAGATGAGTGCTGGTTCCGCACAAAATATGTATATTGGAGATCATCTATCTTTTTCGCATGTATGTGGCCATGTATATCATTTGTATAAGATGGAGTGGATAGTTGTAGGGAGTTTGAAAGTCTGAGTTCAAGTCCCTTTTAATTATATATATATGAATGGCTTTTAAGGAACAGAAATTTGTAAATCAGTAGAAAAGATAGGAATTTTTTAGAAATATAGATTTAATGGCTAACTGAAATAGAAAAATTAAATTAGAAATATAAAACTATTGAAATGATTAAATGAAGAAAAAAAAATGTTGCACATTAAAATAATTATGAAAAAGGTTTTAAAAGAGATTTTAAAAATCATAAATATTTTCAAGAAAGGGGTAAAAACACAGCTTGGACAAAATAAACAATTATTGTATGGAATCTGCTTTTTAGTGAATAATTAAAGATAACGGTTATTATTATCTTATCATTATTACTGGAATTAAAAAGAGAAAATGATATAAACCAGTTCTTAGAGGTTGATGAAATATTAGAAGAAATTGTAATAGATAAAATTTTGGAGAACACAATTAATAATAGAAACTTTAAGAAAGTAGTCTGAGATGTTTTTATGGTAGATAACTGATACTGATGATAATAATAATTAGATGTTTGACTTCAAAAACAGATAATATTTTTGTTTGCAGGGTTATTGAAAATTGCAAACAGTGGAACATTTTATTATATATGTATATACACACACACAGGACCTGTGTTTTTATGTGCATACATATCCATTATTTTAATTAATTAACCAAAAATTGAAAAATCAATTAAATAAATTGAGAAAGCACATCTATATATGTATGTATATATTGTACTGTGTTACAATCAATCACTCAAAAAAAAAAAAAAACTTACTATCTTTCTTCATTCTTCTTGTAATAAAAAGTGTTGACAGTGAACCTTATTGGTAAACATCTTGGTATTGATTTTTTTTAGTGATCCTATGCTAAAATCTTTATATACATTTAATGCTTTTTGGTGAAGAAGTATAACTTTTGAACATAATTTTCTGCAAAAGAAGCATTCTTTCTAATAAATTTCTTACAAATTCAAAATTGTACAATGTGTCTTTACTAAAGTCTTCATATGGTCTCATATAATATTTTTTTTGTTAAAGTTTTCGTATAGTCTTAACACTTTTGACAATGCAATATATTGATTTTTAAGATATTTTTTGTCTCTCTTTACCAGAATATTATTTCTACTAAAGTTTACATGTAGATGTAATACCTTTTAATAATGCAATATGTTAATTTTTAACATTAATTGTTTAACAGAATATTCTCTCTGCTTAAGTCACCATATAGTCAATCCTTTTTGATGACACAATACCTTACTGCATACTACTAAATCAATGTGTTTTTGCCTGGTGCAGTATTTAATGCTTTTTCTATCTTAACAAAATATTTATCATGTATTATGGGTGTAATTTTAGCAATTTTAGGCCCTTAGATAATACTAGTATATATATATTTTATTATTTTATAAATTGATTATTCACTCTTATTGAATAATTATTTAGTTTCATCATACAATCCACCCATCCCCCTTCCAAGTATGTCAATTATTTTCATTTTATCATTTAACCAAGGCACTTTATGGGTTGATTTTGGTTTGGTAGATTTGCTGCCATCATTAAATTTGCACTTTGGAATTATTTTATAAAAAAAATTAATTTTCTAGTACACAGCAGTAACGTGAATGTAAATAGCTGTTTATCGCTATGACTGACCGAATATACAAAGACAAGAAAATGGCTTCTGCTTTTGTAAAATTTGGTTCACATGTAATTTATGAATTTCTAGTTTTCTTCATTTAGTTTTTTTTTTTAAATAATTTATGGATTATCCAAATCCACAGCTTTGAGAGAGGATAATATGATTTTATTCTAATAATTGAAGTATTTCATATTGTATTTATATAAATATTGCTTAATTTTTATTATAAAAAAAAATTAGATGTAGAAATTACTTAGTCATTACCAGCTTTAAAATAAATCAATATGCAGTATGAATACTTAATTAGATAAAATATCAAGACCAAAATAAAAAGCTTTAGTTATCAATAGAAGATATTGTCAACTAAATGAATTTTCATACTGCAAATATTGTCTGTCACCATTTATTTACTATCTTAAAATAAACTTTAATGTGAATATGTTATTTCATTGTTTATTTATTTTTGATTAAATCAATAAAATATCACTTTGGCTCCATCACATGACTAGCTTACAATTGCTGTTAAAGCAGCATAATTTTCACCATTTCTGTTATTACTAAAGCTTACAGTAAGTGATATAGATATAGTGAACACTACACTACTATAGCCCCAATATGTTATAGTGGCAACTGATATTTTATTGGTTTATACCAATTCCTGGCCACAAGATAGAGATGCCCATAACTATTAAAAAACTACAAGACATTGTAATATATAAAAATTGAATCACCTTCAGACTTACATGACTATGCAAACAAGTTAATTTAGATTGAAAACATTTGTTTGTTTTTTTAAATTTGAACTGATAGCTTGATAGTATAATAGAGATAAATGATAAATGCTGGAAGGAGAGTGGATTAAATCATAAAGGTCCATGTGCACTGGTCCAAGAAAGCGCCTTCTCACTGATGAAAACCATAAGCTTGAAACTAGTCTGAGAATATTGGATACTACAACAAAGGCTAGGAATAGCATCTATTATTACTTACTAAAGCTTGCAATAAGTGACATATTTTTGATTAAAGATATGTTTGATATTCCATGTTTCTTTTCAATCACATTCATCTGTTTTTTTTATTTTCACAGTATTCTGTGATATGATTACAAGCTGTGACAAAACTATTCCATTAACAATGATTAAATATTATTGCCTAGTAATAGTATCCTGTTGCTTAATAACTTTATCTCACATTTAAATAAAGAATTTAACTTTCATTTTTGTGATATCTTTATATTTTATATTTCATTATTCACAATTATGACTCACATGCATCTTTTGAGAATTGATCCTTATGACAGAATGATTATGCTTTTTTGTAATCATCTGTTGCATTATGTCTGTATATATGAATGGATAAATCAACATTTATGATAATTTTTATTTTCTCACTCCATATCACTTCCACCTTCAACAATTTTTTTTTATTCAGTTTTTCCTTCTATTATATACTGCTTTGATTAATCTTTTATTTGAATTTTTATCTCTTTTATTAAATGTTAATCTGCAATATGTATAAGGATCTCATGGTATTCAAATCTGTGTTATTACTACTTGAAATTCTTCAATTTCTAAAAAGTCTTTTTTTTTTTTAAAGATAATTATTCCATAATCAATCCAGAAAGCTTTTCAATTATTAGTATATATATATATTAATAATTAGTTACCCTTAGCTAAGATAAAATATGAATGGAAACATATTAAAAGCCCTCTCCACCTAGTTTTAGAGATGCTTTTACTCTGTAGTGGTATTTTTAAAGATAAATTTATCATATTAAAATTTCTATATCATAATGCTATTTTATCAACATAATTATTTTCCAAATAATATATTTCGACTAAATTAAATGTATATCAAGTAAAGTACACTATATGGAGCAATTCTTTTACTCTTTCCTAGAGCCATATATTTAAGCCAATAAACATCACATGACCACCACCTCTTATGCTTGTGTATAACTGTTGTTAAAACAGGCAAAACTCACTATATGTATTGCCACACACAGCAAAATAGAGTAATCAATGAATGTCAAAAGGCTTGTTCATAAAATCCCCGTCTAGTGCCTACTCATCCAATATCCCCATCTAGTGCCTTCACTGACGAAGGCCACAAGCCAGAAACTAGTCTGGGGATATTGGATGAGTAGGCACTTTATGGGGATTTTATGCACAAGCCTTCTGGCATCCACTGATTACTCTAGCTTGCTGAGTGTGGCAATACATATAATGAGTTTGCCTGTTTTAGCCATATATTTATTATGAGCTTTGAGTAATGCAATGGATACTATTATATGTTGTAATGTCTAGACTAATTTCTGCTTATAATCTGCCAACAAAGATCATTTGGCAGCCGTCTTTTATTTATTTTTTTTGTCCAAAACACTGATGTTTAGAATCCTAGTCAACTTGCTTGTATAGTTCTGTAGAACTGATATTAAACTAGTAACTATATATTTTATTATCCTGGTTGCATATTTTATTTTTTATGTTTACAATAATATAAATCAAAAAATTATCATGTTTTAAGCTTTTAGGATCCGTTCTTTTTATTTTACTTTAGAGTCATTTGATATTGTCTGTTTATATCATTCTAGCTGAAACAGGTGAAAGATGCCTACAGTTATTATAAAATTGAGAATTCTAAAATATATAGTTTCTGCCCTGTGATCAGTTTATAATAATATAAGCAAAGGTGTCTTGAAGTGTTTTTGAATTTCAGGCATTTAGCTTTGATAGTAAAGGTAAAGAATAAAAGATAGCTCTGGTTGAGAAATGCATTAAATTTACACACCTCATTGACAAAAGCTACAAGTCAAAAACTAATTTGGGAATGTGGATAGGAAGCATTTCACTGAATATGAATATAGTTGCACTTTCATTTAGTATCCATTGATTATTCAAGCTAACAATAAACTGGTTGGAAGAAGAATGAAAAGTAACAGCATATGTTATACATAAGCAAAGATAATAATGAGATGTTTGTAATTTTCTCAAATAAATTAATAATTAACATAAATTAAATATTCAAAGTGATTTTCATCTTTATTTTACCCCTTTTTTTTTTCTTTCTCATTTCATATTTTAAAAGAAATTGAAAATAAAAATTATCTTAAAATAACTTTAATATTTAGTGAAGTAATATTAGTTAACTCTTATTTCTTTTAAATTCAGTATTGTGTTATTTCTAAAAGGAGTTCATCTAATTATATCAGGTCTAATTTTTTTAATCTGAAATTTTTTCAGTGATCTTTTTTCCATGATTGTATTTTCTTTTCTTTTTTGCCATAATAGTTTTCAAGAATCTAGATTTTATATTTAGAGCAAAAAAATATTTCTCTCACAAACAAATCATATTGTCTTGGTTAAAAAGATTTAGCAATTATTTTATGTTCTAATATCTGCTGAAACATTTCATTCAGTTTTTCATTTATTATCTTCCATTCTTAATGAAGGGATCAATTACTTCTCAGTTGTTTTTGTATCATAATTATATTGCTGGTCTTTAATTTTTCTAAATATATGAGCACAGTTGCTTGTCTTTCATGAATTATTGTTTTTACTATGTCTTCTATATTCATCATATTCTCAATTTAGGAGGGAATGCAGCATAGTATTTTTTTAATAATATTTAATGTTTTAAAATATGATAGATTATAGGGATTGTTGTTTGTTTTTTTAGTTTTTATGAGTAAATCTATTGTTCAAAGAATAATAGATTTTTTTATACACGTGACAAAGTATAAAAAACAACAATTATTTAACATTTTTATCTTACTTAATTTCTGCATGTTTTTTTTTTTTTGAACATTAATCAGGCTGAGTAGAAGTCAAAAATAAGTCCAACTTAATATAAATATAATTATGTTCTGCAATATTCTACTATTGTAAATTAGCGGTTTAAATTTATCTTTTTTATATACACCTGGGTTTCGATAGATAGGTTCCTCAGAAAATGCGCGCACAAAAGAAATTGTGCAAAAATAGACTTAACTTACATTGAAAATGGGGAATAAGTTCTGTAATTTTCAGAAATCGCATAAAAGCAAAGCAACAAGGAAAAATTACTTTAAAATTCGTATTAAAAAAATAAGAAAATAAAGTATGACTAATAAAACATTTCAAATATTTGAAAAAAATTAATACAAGACAAACATTTTTTATTAACTACAGTATTTAATTTTACATTTTTTCATACATATTTTAATCATTACCGCTATTTGACAATATGCGTTCGTTTGTGAACTGGTAAGAAATCAGATTCATGATGTGATGTATAACTAGCGCCAATTTCAGTCTTGTGCTGTGTTAATGGTTTTAAAAATGAGATTGCAATCAAAACAAAAAGATTATACATTATCATTAGAAAGATTATTTTCAGTTTACAATATCAATAAAAGCTTCATTATTATTTATTTTAAAAATCTAAAAAATTATTTATTTCTGTTATATCTAACAAAATACATTTTAAAAGTTTAACATTTTTGAATATTTATTGCGATATTTTTATACTTAAGTATAAATCTATTATTATTATTTACTCATTAGTATAAGTAGATTATTTACATAGAAGCTAAGATTTTAAATACAGCTTCAGGCCATATTCATGTTAGCTGCTAATATAACGTTATATTTTTGGGGAAAAAAAGTATTTCCAGTCAAAATAAGTTATTAATAGTTTAAATTTCTTGATATCTAATAAATATAGTGAAATATGAAAGATATTAAGAAGAAACATGAATCGCATAACTTCAACATCACGTTAAAATAATCTGCATAAAATGAGACCCAGGTGTATTTGCATTTTTGAAACCTAGTAAAAGAATTTTGGGAAAGAAAAAAAAAACAGTATAGCTTTACTCTCATATTATTATTGCCACTTGTATAAAAGTTTTTTGGATATTGTGAATTCAATAGTCAATAGAATCATCTCTCATAAATATAGTCTGTTTCAAATTAAGTTATTTTATTCAGTGATTGACTTTGACTTTGGGAACAAATATCCTTTGAAATATAACCAATATTATATATATTTATTGTATAACATGAGTAAAACAAAAGCTTTACTCTTATAAAATCAGTACTAATAAGTATAAACTTACTTTAATTAAATGTTTGGGTGATTTTTAAAATAACCGTATTTTTAAATCTGTAAAGTTAACTTTGGGTTAAAATTTATTTAATGAATTATACTGAGATCTATTTTTATTTATATTGATACATGGATAATTTGAATGAAAAATTAAATCTGGATTATTATTTTAAATACATTAGTGAATACATATATAAGAAGAAAAAATAGTTTAATGAAGGATGTTGTTGAAGGAAATGGTGAAGTGAAAGAAGAAACAACAGAGAAAATTGACTTGTCTAGATGATACAAGAGATGGGAAGATCTATGTGGAATTGAAATTCTGAGCAGTGAACAGAACAGAATGAAGAAATAGATTAATCAACTGCTATCTGGACCTGTCCATAGAATAAAAGACAATTTATTGTAGAATAATTTATACAAATAAAATTATGCTAAAATCTTTTACAATTTAATAACATATTTGATATTTTTTTAATTATTGAGTCATAATGAATATAGGTCAGTGGAAAAATAGTTAATTCTGTCTTTTTGAACACTAAGCTGAATGAAAACCAGGAGAATAAGTTTAGTACTTTTAAGAATGACAGAGCATTATCAAAATATTGAATATGTATATCATAATAGAGAGAAAATAACTAAGATAAAACGAAAATGAATGATAGTGGAAATATTAATATGAATTTTATTTGAAAAGGAGAAAGACTTGACTTGCTTAGTAAAGTGGAATAAAATAAAAATTTTCAAACTAAAAACAAAAAAATCAGTAGATATTTGTAAAATATTTTTTCTTAAAAGTAGATTATTCAAAATGTAATGAAATATATATTTTATTGATTAAAGTAGTTGAACTTAAAACCTAATGAAAATAATTGGCTGATTGTTTTGTGTGTGTGTGTATATATGTATATATATATTGTACATTGCATGAAAGCAAAATAGTAGTTAACCATAGAATACTAAGATCAAGCAGTAGTGAGTGATCATCATTGGTAGTTGATCTTCCACTTTTTATATCTTTTCTTCTTAACACAATTTATTCTAGCATTCTAATTTTAGTGCAACATAATCAACTTAACTTATTTAAATATTTTATAAGAGTTTAATATTTTTTTTTTACATTTCAAAATAAGTAATCTTGAATATATTTTTAGTTAGGTTATTTCTTTATCATATATACATAGTTATTAGAAATTCCAAAAATCTAGAATGACAAAATTAATTACATTCTAATATATGGATTTCTAAAGGTTTAACAGGTTTTTCTTTTATGTTTATTTCATGTGCAATTTGTGTTGGTTTCATTTTTAAATTTTATATTTTTATTATATTAAGTTTACATAAATTTAATATTTTATACTGGAGTATTGTGTGGTTTAAGTAATTTCATACAAACAATTTGTAATTAAACATAAATTTATTTAATACATTTTGAATGGGTTATTTTTATGAACAAGGTATTGGGATATGTGAAGATCTTATTAACAGTAGTAACTATAATAAATATTATTATACTACTTTGCATTGCTTTACTATTGTAAAGCAAATGAAAATTGTTATTATATGTTATTTAAGTAGTCAAATTATATAGGGTAAAGTATGTTAATATTTATATGATGTTTATGATTTTTTTAAGACCCTTAAGCAGAATACTGAAGTCCAGGAAGACAATGATGAAAATAAGCCTCCTCTCAAAAAAGAATCAATTGCTACTCAGACACCAGAGAGGGTTCCAGTAAGTGCCTTTTTTAAAAAAAAAAAAATTATTAATCAATTATTTCATTCAAATTTATTTTAGATTTTTGATATATATATATAAAATTTATATACTAACTCTATCTAGAAAACTGTACAAAGAAATTACATATTGATACATAAATGTTACTGTATCCTGTCATCTGCCACTACCCATGGTTATTATAGATATCTATATAAATTGTATGTATTAATTATATTTTTATGTACTATTACATTTAATTATAATTACAATTATTTGTATATTTTTTGTAAAACAATTTTATGAACTTAAAAAGTGAAATTTTTTTTTTTTTTTTAATCTGTATATATATATATTTAAATTGTTCGTTTGAAATATATATATTATAAAAAGAAAAATGTAATAGAAATAAATTATCTCAAAGTAATATTATCTTGCATGTAAATGTAATAGCCTTTGAAATTTGACAGTTACAGTATATTAAAGCATTTGTTTTGTTATTTTTTAATAAGAAAATAAACATATTCACGATATAAAGAAAGAATGCCAATTAATTCATATTTCTATAATTTAGCAACTTTTATTGTCTATACAAAATTAGGAAAATTCAAGTAACATTTGTTATATTAATCTTGACTTTACACATATTTCTAAAAGCACAACACCGCACATAAATTAGTATATACAAACATTTAATCCTTTCTGAATGTAATATTGCTGGGCCCACTGATAATACTGCTGTTGTCTTGGCATTAATTCATTCTCTTGCAGCTATCTTTAGCATTTGTTTGTCAATTTTCTATTCATTTAACAATTAAAACTGAAATTAAAATAATATTGATTTATTAATTTAAAATAAAATCTCAAAAATATTAGTTTTATACAGAGAAATCTATTAAGAAGAGCTGTAGCCTGAATAATTGTTAAATAGTAGGTTGTTTTTTTTTCCCACATAAAAGTGCTTGCTAAAGTTTTTGAGCACATTCATTTTTTTTTTTGCTAAATTTTAAAAATGAAAACATATATTTCCATAATTTTTATTTATGCAGAATATTTATGTAATATTTTTTTTAGAAGAATAATGTGATTAGATTCAGATTTATTTGAAAATATTTGGTTTTAGGAAAAGACAAGCCAAGAAAAATCAACATATATTGTCACAATTTGTAATTGGTGGAGAAAGAATAGATTCATATTGACTGTGATTTTTTTTTTACTTTTTTTAAATAATTATAAGTAGAATTTTAAAAAGAATTTGTTAGCTTTAAGTAATTTGAACAATAATTTGTTCAGATTTTAGAAACTGGATTAAAACATATCTATTTTTTTTTAATTTAATTTTTTTATTGGTGTTGGTGTAATCTTCAATAATATTTTTTTTCTATATTGCAAAATTAAAATAATATTTTTAAGAATAATTTTCATTTATAAACATATATTTCTAACAAATGAATTCAACATTTTTGAAAATATAATAAAGAAATCAAATAAAAAATTGAGAATATTTTTAAGTACAGTGGAGCTATCATATTGACTATAATCTGTTTCAAGATTCTCATTGAATGGTATAAATTAATGGAGAATAGTTAATGTTTTGCTTATATTGCATGAAAATATGCAATGTTAACATATCTATAATACAACTTAATTTTAAAATTGCAATATATAATTAAAAATTTATAGTCAAAAATTATTTTTAAAAAAATAAAATAATGCAGAGCCACATATATTTTCATATGAATATATTAATGTGTTCTGTATATGATAATCTAATTACATTCTCTAAAAAGCTAATAGTAATACTTTGGTATATTGTTTTTATTGTTGTAAAAATTGATTTTTTTTTTCATGAAAAGATAATAATCCCTTTTCCTTAAACAAAATCATCTTACAGAATGCATTTACAAATTCTCTTCCATGATGATTAGTTTTATGCTTTGAAATAATTTCAAACAAAATTTTTTTTTATAAAATGTATCTTGCTTTTTAACTTTTGATTATCCATTTTTTGCTGAGTGTGTAGGTGGGTGTGAGGTAATCTTATATATATATATCTTAATGTTTTTGAAAATTTTGTAAAAACAGAAGTTCAAAAATTTTAAAGTAATTGACCACTTGATTTTATTCTATTATACCATTTTTATGCAAAGTAGCAATTGGTTTCATTCCACTTTTAACACCATAGGAGATTGAATAATTGTTGCTTTGCAAATATATTTTTAAATTTTTTGTTTTTCTTTAATTATTGCAGTCTTCATCTCAATTTCACTATGCTGTAATTAGCTACCAGTGTAAAAATCTAGACTAATAAATTTCTCTCTTGCTATGCATATACAAAACTTTATGCAATGGAAAAAATATCAAGTGATCAATGTAAGCATGGAGATTTCAATTCAATATTTGATACTAACTCACTTGATGAGTGAAGGTTATTCATAAAATGCATGTATAGAAAGGAAGGGTGGTCCAAATTTTTGCACTAGTTGATAGTTGTGGTTGGCGGAGTTGAGAACTGCACTGATAAAAAAACATAAATTGAAAATACGTCTACAGTTCAATGATTATTCACCTTTCCACAAGGAATTAAAAGTGGATGGAAACCAGTTTCTTGTGTAAGAGTGGTGTAATAGAAAAATATATTGTCAACACAGGTGTAGAGATTTAAATATTTGGTATATCTAGCTTAACTGACAAACTAAAATTGTTTTCAAAATATGAGAATAGTGAGAGAAGTTATCTGAGTTTCTATTCTGATGGATGATTGCAATGTGGTTGAGTTGAAATAAAAGATGCACTGATAAAAACAAAAAAACTTTAAAACACTGTAACTTCTCATTTATTCTAAAATATCTAAACAACATATGGAGATTAATATATTACAAAAAATATTTTATCTTTTTTTTTTAAATTTAAAAAGTAACTTTTAACCATGTAGTTTTAATGTATACAAATGTGTGTATATAAAAATAAACTGCACTTACCAACCTTAAAAATATGATATCCTGAAGGCATCTTTTTTTTTTTTTAATGATCCAATGATATGCTTAGATTCTTACCTAATCAGCTCAGATTTCAATCATCTACTAAGAATAGATACACACAAATTTGACAGCCAGTATTGGCAACTCAGCTGAACATGCTTATGGATAAACTATCTTTAAAAAATATCTTGATTATGCTTGAAAGATGTTGGGCTGCTACAATTTTTTTAAAGATATTTTGATTATGGAAGCAACTTGGTTTTAATTTGATATTGTTTTTAATACAATAGATCTAACAAACCTTGTGGCATAGTAATTAGAGCATCTGCCTACTATACCCACAATCCAGAGTTTGAAACTAGATGAAACTTATAAATTTTTCTTTTTAATTTTTACGTGAGCTTAGGAATTGTTTCTGAGTCAGCTATCAGATTAGATGATTAATTATTTTTTTTCTAGAAAATTTAATGACAAAAAGAACTCTTAACCTTTCACTATTCATTTTTTTGACTAGTCTGATAAGTATTACTTATATTACTTTTTTTAGACCAATATTGGAGATATCTATTTGTGAAATAGGTGTTTAAAGAGATTTTTTCTTTTCATATTGGGAATGATTTACACAAGGAAAATAATAATATCTAAGTTTTTTAGCAAAAAGGAATCTAACAACTGAGTTTACTAACTATAGGTAAGAGATACATTAGTCTTTAAATAATCTCTGTATAGACAGTAGTAAAGAAGAGGTCAATATTCGCCAAGCTAATTAAATCTAAATAGTGGCGTTTTATGATTTTACTTCTTTGTTTTACTTTCTAGCTCAGAATAATTAGATACCAACTACAGATTATAAATTTTACATTATTATTAAAAAATTTGCAAGTTCTTAAACTTCAATTTATTGGCTATTTTACTGAAGGAATATAATAAAAACTTTTTAAACTAGAATTTTTAATTAGAGTTTGTTTTTAATAACATTTTTTAAAAACTCAAATTTTATGGAGCAATAGTAGATCTTTTTTATTAATTTAGAATTTATTGATTATGCAAAAGTAGGTTGAAAAAATATTTTAACTTGAACGAAAATAAACTTTGATATTCTGATTTTGAGATATATTGTTTTAAAGTGAACGTTTTTTTTTTTTTTACACAATGAATTTAAACTAACATCAGGAAAAATATGTCTAATTTCTACTTTTAAATAATCAAAAGAAGTATAAATTTAAATGATTAAAATATTTATTTATATATAATTTACACATCTCATGGTTTGTTTGTTTGTTTTTTAATTGAAATAATAAAACTATATTTTAAATTTTAAAAAAAAAATCAAAAAGAAAAAAATACATATCAATAATTCAACATCGTAGTTAAGTTGAATTGTTAATATGTAATATTAATGATAAATAATTGCAAATTATTGAAAATAAATTATTGCCCAGTACAGTTTAGTGCAATTATAAAATGGCAGATTCCAAGAGCTAAGGTTCAACGATCAATTTCCATTTAAGGAAAGAAAAAAAAAATCAGTCTAGTCAAGTGAATGGAACTATTTTGTTCAGCCCATTATTTTCGTGTTCATGTTATCAAGCAGCAGACCATATAATTGGGGTTTTTTTCTTCTTAAAAACAAAATATGACATTAGTTCAGAGTTATGATGTTTAAAACTCTTGAATTTTTTCACAGAAAAATTAAAACACTTTTCATGGGAAAAACATATCTCATACAATTACATTTATTAGTCTAAAGTTGCTGATAAATTGTATTTATACTTATATTTCAACTTGCACCTTTTAAGTTTGCTGAATGGCAATTTTGTATAGAACTTAAACAACAAACTTATTGTGTACAGATGATACAAGATCACTTGAACATTTTAATGAATAACTACCCTCAAAGGAAATAATGAATAATTCCATTATTAAAATTCTAAAATATTTCCTAAGTATGCAATATATATATATTAATATTACTGATATTCTTTTATCACATATATAATACTATTAATATTTTTTTTATTAAAAATAATTGCTTTGTTTTTTGAATACTAGATTGCAAATGATCAATAAATGTATTATTATTATTATTTTTTTTGGCACTTTAATTTTCTTAGCATTGCTGGTTCAGAAATTGATATTATGCTAAATATAAATAAAGAAATGTTACAAACCTTGGAAACATGCATGCCATATATAAAAAAAAGTGATTAGATTTCAAACCTGATCAGGATCTGCATCATGGCTAGTAGATATGTGTTTTATATATCATTATAAATATTAAACTATTGCTGAAACATCGAAGATTATAATTGAGTCATCATTTCTATTCTTCCAAACATGGTAGGTGCATTCAAACAATACTTAGAACAACAAATCTATATATATATTCTCTGCTGCCATATTTACAGAATAATGAGTTAATATATCAGTTTCGCAATTACCAAATACATTTTATAAATGAAAATCTATTAATTGATATAATTACTAGATTTTAAATATAAGTTTAATTCACAATTGTAAACAACTAATGAGAAAGTTAAAAAGGATCAGGATAAAGCAGTGGTTATTAAACTAAATTTTAATAGTGGCTTAATGTGTTTAAATGAAAGTTAGAATATTTTGTTTGAAGTATAATGCCAAAATATGGAGAATTACAAATGAAGATATTTAGAAAATTGACAAGGTTATTTATATATTGTGAATTGCTAGTGAGATTAAAGGATGTTTGGACACCAGCAGAACTCAATTTCATTTCATTTTCTCAAAGTAAGATTTATTTATTTTTTATCGACTTTTTCTATTGGTAAACACTAAAATCCACCACTATGACAAAATAAATACTCAGGAGATTTAAATCGTTTGAAAAGATTATTTTAAATTAAAATAGATATAAAAAAAAAATTGAGTTGGGCAACTTGTTTCTCATAAACTTAAAAGATATTAATAGTAAATTATAATTTTTGAAAGAGGATATAAAATGCATAAAAGTAGTTGTTGGTGCATTTATTTATTTTAAAAAAATAAAAATATATGAAAATAATATGATAAATGAATATACTATATACATCTGTAAGTAACTAAACTTAAAGCTTAATTTATGATTCTTTTATTTATCTTAACTACTTTTTTCTTCTTGTTTATACAGTACATATCTCTCTTGTAAATTTTGTTTAGTTTATTATTTTAATAAAATCTTTATTATTATCAGTTCATTAATTATTCTTTCTGTTTCCTTGTAAACTAGAAGTTAACTAGCATTGGTTTCAACACTTTATTAAACATTATTTATAATCTTATCACAAATATTTAAATATTTTTTAAAGTAGCAGATATTTCTGTCATCTATAGTTTTATTTAAGAATTGGTAATGTAATTACTGTATTGGTAATATGTGTGTATATATATATTATCTGTTCTATTTCTCAACATTAAAATAATTATTGATAGAAATTTCATTTATAGATCACAAAAAGTATAAAAATTCTAAAACCCAAGTCAAAAATATAATTTATTAAAATAGGTAAAGTGATATTGGGGGGAGGGGGAACTAAAATTAGTATTGAAAAGTAAATTGTCTATAATGAAATATAAAGGTAATGGGAAACCTTGAGTTTATCTCCTTTGTAGTATGACACCTCTCATAAGACACGAAGGCTGCATAAATTGCAAATGTATTTTTATGGTCAGCACATGGATGCTTATTTATTAACTGATTAAGACATTTATTCTTTAGCTAAAACTAACCTGATATCAATTTTCTTTAATGAAATATATATATATATATGTGTTTGTACAGAAGAAGCAGTCTGTACAAATATCCAAATTCCATCCAGGTTTGGACTCCAGATCATGAATATAGCAGATGGATGCATTAATCACTATATCATGAAGTTCTTCAAAAAATGAAGTCATCAATTTTTTTATTCAATCTCTTGATTAGAACAGACACAGAGTAATCAGAAAAAAAGAACAAAGAAATATTTATACTTGCACTTTCATAATTAC
This sequence comes from Epiperipatus broadwayi, assembly GCA_028023455.1. Classification (NCBI taxonomy): domain Eukaryota; kingdom Metazoa; phylum Onychophora; class Udeonychophora; order Euonychophora; family Peripatidae; genus Epiperipatus; species Epiperipatus broadwayi. Next base: position 3,980,012 of record JAQFVV010006230.1, read on the forward strand.
TTGCATATATAAAAAGAAAGAAGATATAAATTTTTTTAGATATTGTTATTCTTTTGATAAGTATTGCCTATGAAGTTTAAAGTAAATCTTCTAATAATTTTAAATTACGATCGTATTTTACATGTGCATTTTTTTTTTATATTATCAGAATAAAATAATTCTAAATAAAAAAAAATTGAATCCAATATTAATGTTTAATTAATTTTAAATATTAATATAAATATCAAACTCCCAGCTGTTAAGTCTGCGATTCTCTAAGCATAAGAATAAATTAATTTGAGAATGAAGATAACGTTTTTAAGTGTAATTCACAAAAAGTTAATTTAATAAAATATAAAAAAGAAGGGGGGGGGTATGAAGAATATTTAAAAATTACTCTATTTAAAAAAGAGAAGATATTTTATTTTGAGATATGGGTGATGTATGTATAGTAAACCAAAATAGTTTTGTGACATACATAGAAATTATCTTACTATTAAATGTAGTACTGTATATTGTTTTAAAACACATTTTGTTACAGTAAATTTTTCGTATTCAAATCAAATTTCACCATTTTGAAAATGGCATTTATAAGTGTCTGTTATATATAATTCTTCTAATGTAAAAATTCTTATCCTGAGCAGTTTAATTTAATAGTAGATTGGTAGGTTCAAGAACTAAAAATTTCTGGGTGCTTTCTTAACTGAATAAAAAAAATTTTTAAAGTTCAATTTAAATAGAACCATCCCTTAGTATGCTTATTTTCATCACTGAGTAAGTAGAAATGTTAATTGTGAAATTTGATGAGTAAGGGATCTTTATTTTATATAAAGAGAGAAATTAGAATTTAATACTACAATTAATAAAAAATAATGATATAATATGCCATTAACAGTTCATGGAAAAATATATATGCAGAGTAAACCGTAATTCCGTCATTATAAAAATAAAAAAAAATTTAATTTATAGAGCTTTTTCATTATGTCTGTTTTGCTCAAATATTTGATCTAGTCACTGATAATACCTTATGCCTCAGTAATACTAACTGAAGTGATCCGCATTTATATGCTTTTAAATTACCTTCAGATGTAAAATCTATTAGCATAAGATTTAGTCTTTCTATTCAATGACCAGGAAAAGATTACTTCAAAAATTCTTTATCTTGGATGTAGTAAAATGCAGGGATAAACCTTACTTTTTCATTCTTTCAAAGCATAATAAACTGCTTCCTTTATGTATATAAAAAATATTTCTATATAGGAATCTCCACTGACATGCTCCAAGTAAAAAATAACTTATGATTTTTTTTATTTTTAAAAAATAACTATGATATAATTTTTTTAAAATACCTCATCACATCAACTAATTGCTTTTCTTTTCTTTTTAGCATCAATTTTCTAAAACTATTTGGCTTTATTTTTCCATGTCAAAATATACATTAATTTTATATGTAATATTACATCTGAATATATAAATAAAAATTGAATCTAGGTAATTGTTTATATATATAATTTTGTATTCTCTAAAATACCAAGAGCAGCTTTATGCTCAATTTATTGTAAAATAATTTTCAACTTATTATAGATCATTTATTACAAGCTTGAGTAATCAATGAACACTAAATAGTATAGTGCTATAAAATTCCCAATCTTCTGACCAGTTTGTAGCTTTTGTTTTCAATGAAGACTAAAATTCAAAGCAGGATCTAATGTTGAGTACATCTAGCAACAACTTTTTTTTCTTCCTTTTATTCAAACTAACATTGTGAAATTTAGAAAAATAAAATAAAATTTTAAATCCAAACTAATTTGCTTGCATAATTATGTAAATCTGACACTAAGCTAATTTCTATATACTTTGGAGATCTCTCAGTTTTAGGACAACTGTAGATCTCTGCTAATCCTTGTTTTTCTAAAACTGAAATCTCTAAAATATATAAAAACTGATTTAATGTTAGATTTATGTGACTACCCAAAAATCAGCCTGGATTTTAAATCTTCATAATTTTTTTTTAATTTTACAATATTTATTTGATAGAATGACAGCCTGTTAAGCTTATAATTGCACGCAAGACGTTATAAAATAAATGCTTATCCATGTATATGATTTAGTTTCGTTTAGAGTGGCGTTCAGTAAATTCTAGAAAATTTCATCGGCGTCATTCATACAGACATTATATATTGTAATTTAAAGTGACTATTATGTAGTCACGCCTTCGTTACAACTACTTTAGATTTGCTCATATATAAACATTTGAGTCGTAAGGGTAAGGGATTCCTTTTTACTCTTACATAAATACTATATCTTGTGGTTGTTCGAAGGTATTCATTTATTAATAACATTCTCACAGCGTCTGCGCAATTAGCTTAACAGGCTGTCATTCTATCATAATTATAATCGCACGCAAGACGTTATAAAATAAATGCTTATCAATATTTATTTGAGTTATAGAAATGAATAAAAAGATTGTTGCTAGATAGATAAACAAGTGCATTAGTTTCAGTTTTGAATCCTAGTCTTCTGATGAAAACAAAAGCCTGAAACTGGTCTGAAAATAACACTATAATGTCTGCTGTCCATGGATTACTTAAGCTTATACTAGATAGCTCTATAATAGATTGAAGATATGAGAAAGTCATGTGATATTGTTGGTGATATACTTTCAAAATAATAATGAATTATTTTAAATGAAATAATAAAACACACAATGGGGTGGGTTTTTTTTTTTTTTCAGATTTCTTTTGTTTGGTTTTCTGCTTAATGTTTATTATGATTTATAAGAATTTATATATGAGTTGATATATTTGATAAATATATGGAGGAATGAGTGTTAAGATTCTTTGAAAAATAAACAAATAAATGTGAGAAATAAATTTTAGACTATATTTTAAAAAACTGTTTTTTAAACTAACTTGATGAATAGCCAGATATTGTGTGCAAAATATAAATAAATGCATTCTGTATGTTTGCTTTTTCATTGATGTAATCATTATTGTTGAAATATTGCAATTAATTTGCCTTTACTATAAAAGAATATGTATACTTTATTGCAAATTGAGAACTTTTGAATCATTAAGATATAGAATTAAATTTTCAAAGAATCATCTGATTCATCAACTATATTTTTGTAATATTGTTTTTTATAATTAAGAATTTTTGAATTGATTGACTTCAACAATTTGCTTATCATTTCAGCTGTATATGCTAATAATTGTTATTTAGTCACAAGTAATTAAATAATTACTGATAATTGCTAAAGGTTTTCATTAAAAAAAATAGGCAGTTCTTTAAGAGATTGGGTGGTTTTGGGCACCTAAGTGATAGTTTTTGAATCCAAGAGATTATTTGACCAAACAGGGATCCCCCCCCCCCAATAATTTTCTCAGCTGAATATCAATCTAGAAGCTTTTACATATTAATTCTGCCACTCTTTCACCCTTTTTTAAATTGCATAGACCATTAACTTTTATACCTTGATTAATACATAGCCATATTAGAATATGCTAATTTATAATAAGCAATGGTGCAATAAATATTTGCATGCCATATCATTCAGCATTACAATTGTACATATTGGGCTGCTGTTATATTTATATGGATTGTTGGCAGTGTTATAAAGCAGCTGATGAATAGTTATTCTTGAAGTACCTTTTAACTGCAAAGCAATTTTTTTTTTCATGTAGTAAGGCAGCCATGGTAAAAAATTTATTTTACGTGATAATTAGAATTGACATTTCTTCACATTTATTTATTTTCCTTTTGGTCTAATAAAATGGTTTGGAATTTTAAAAAACCTTGAGATTTAGAAGTGATTAAACTGGAGCACACTCTTTTACTGCTTTAATCATGCAGAAGTACATTTTTATGGCATATGAACATTAAACAAATTAATGCTTCAGTGAGAAAATTTTACTACTGAACCTTTGTCAATTTATTGGGTATACTAGTTATCAAAGTATTTTGGAATGAATTTTTGTTCTCCAGAAGCCATCTGTATTTATATATAGATAGTATGTATATACACAAACTCTCAGCTCTTAAATAATAAAATTTTGTCATCACATTCATTTAAATATGAATTTTTTGGGACATTTGTAAAAATAGTTGCAAAATATAATCAATATAATTGCTTTGCTGATCAAGATATAATCCTCACTAATCACAATCACATTATTTAAGTATTCCAATAGAACTTTTCCTTAATCAAAATTTTATTTTTAAGAATAATAAATAACTTGGAATGTAAGTATGGAATATTAAAAACTATTTTATATAACTAGAATTATTTCATAAATTAAATTACTTTGGTAATTGGAAATAAAAATTCGAAGAAAATTGAATTCATTTTCTTTTACAAAATATGATTTTCAATATAAATGACAGTTATTAAGTTAGTATTTAAAGCTATTGGTTAGATTTTAAACAAAATGAAATAGTTTGTAATGTGAAATGTCTAGTAAGCCATTATTTAAGTAATTGGATGTCATCTTGCTGCAGATTCATTGTCTAATTTGAATATTTCTATTTGATTTACATGTATATATTATTAAAAGATTTTTTACAAAATAACACTATTTAAAGAGATAAATATGTATCTTTGTTAATTTTTTGATCTGAGGTAGTAATTTTTCACTTTGACAGAATTGGTTTTAGATCTCAATTTTGGAGTTAAATCACAAACTTTGACAATTCTTTTGCATCATTAAAATGGATATTATAATATGTATTCACATTCATACCATATTAATATAAATATATCATCTTAATCATGTCTATAATCACCTCAGCCAACCATCTAATATTTATCAGCAAATAAATATCTAGCTATTTTTAGCTAAAAGCAAGGAGAATAGGTTTATGTTTCGAAGGTTATCTCAAAATCATTCTAAAGAATTTTTCATTGGAATATGATTGGATTAAGAGTTTATATGGTTCCCAATGTACATTGAAATTTGAGATCCCTTTTCTTCACTCATAGAAAACTATCTAAAAGATTTGGATACTACATGACTTTTAAAGAAAGCATGGAAAATTTAGTGCTTATTCTTTATGTTACCAATGGATTTTTGCTCAAATTATTTAGCCCTAATAATTGTTTCTCTATGAAGACTATTAAAGAGTTTATTTTGCAGTGAGTTATTCAAACTGTTAGAAAGAATATAATGAGCCATTTCAGATTTTTTTTTTACAAATTTTGGAAAATGTATAAATTTAAATCAGTTTTTTTTTAGAGTTTTTTTAAATATTATTGTTTGAAATCCACTAAAGTGCTTTTGTCTTGTTTCCTTTTCATGACTTTTTTTATGGTTTAAATAGTTTATTGACTTACTATGTTTAGAACTTCAATGTTTAAATTCTAACAAATGGATTTTTGCAAATCAGGTTAAATAATTATGTTCAACATAGACTCAATGAAAAATTAACACCAGTTTCTGGTTCACTTTGAGGAAAAATGATATAAAAAATATTTTCATCTAGAATTTCTGGAGTGCAAGTAACTGCAAGAACTAAATATTAGTATGATTTTTCTGACTCATTTCACATTGGTAAACTAAACACTAAGGAGAAAGAATTACTAAAATTATATTAAATGCACAGCAATACTTTGATGAGGTCATCATAGAATTAACACTTGAAAGGCTAGGGACATAACTATGAGAAATTATATTTAATTGCTATTTTACTGAAATGCAGAAACCAAGAAAAAAAGTTACTGCATTAAAGATGACAAAATATTTTTTTTAGAAGTACATTACCAATAATTACTTATTTATTAAACAGCGCAATATTGAAAGTAAAAATAGCATCATTGCAATAGAATGACTGCTTTTTTAAATCACCTTGCCGTTGTGAATTGACAATAATCTCAATTTATCAGAAATAGTTTTAGAAAAATTGTGAAATATTTTGACTTGGTTTTTAAAAAATATTTAAAACGCTTATCCTAAAATATACAATCTTCACAGTGTAAACCCATTAATTCTTTTTATTCACAGCAATTATTAAAATATATATATATATATGTGCTCTGCACACATAATGAAGCTATTAAACATAAGTAAAATTATCAAAAGTTACCGCAAGCACTTTCTGGACAGTTTATAGTCCCATATTCATGGTTACTTGTGTTTAGTTAAGAACTGTAATATTAATGCAAATTCGTATGAAGATGCTACATAGACCATTTTCGAGACAGAGAACAGCAGGGCCTCTCTTAACAACAGTACCAAGTATTTACTTTTAGAGAAAGGCTTTAAACTTTATTATAAGTACCTTGAACATTTATAATAGTAAACGATGTATTTTTGACTATAGAGGTCCTCTATAGTCAAAAAAAAAGACATCGTTTGACTATTACAAACATTCAATGCACATTTAATAAAAGTATTTACATACTTCCTATATGCTTAATAAAAAAAAATCACAACTTTTAAAGTATCTAGTATTGTAATTTAATAGTTTTATGGTGAATTTATATGTGATGTCCATTTCTCTAATTTTTTTATCTTTTTTTTTTTTTTTAATTTTAAAAAGTAATAATAAATCTTAAAATGTATTTATTTTATTTAAACACTTAATCAATAATAATAGATAAAATAATGAAACTTAAAAAGATATCTGTCTAATCTCATTCTAATCAAAATATACTAAATAGATATTTTATTATCATTTCACACCTAGAATGTGCATTTTAAAAGAAATAGTTTATAAAATTAAATATAATATTTAGTAACTAACTTATAGCAATCACAATTTGCAATGGATTCTATATTTCTTTTCTCATTCATAGCAATTGTCCAAAATTATGTACCAACGTTTAAATAACTTTTTTTGTGATTTTTTTTTTATAGTGACAATAATAATTGAAATCTACCCAAATTACAAGATTTGAAATTCTGAAAAAAGCTATACTTTCATTTGTGCACTTTTTACGAATTTACACACACTCATAAGCATCAGTTTAAAAAGCATAAGTGGACCATTTATTCTTAGAGTTTATCATTATATAAGCCAACTTTTGCTAGCTGTGCTGAAATCAGGACTTGAACCTATTGACTTCCTGAAATATAATAATTGTACAAAACTTATACATTCTATAGTAGGAGAGGATAGAATCTCATTTTTAACAACCTGTGATTAAAAATAAATATTAAATTTTGAAATTTATTGTGTGTGCATGTTGAAAAGTGCTATGTATTCTATTGTAATCCCAGCTTAATAAAATGTGAGCAACTATATACAATGCTTAATGGAAGACTAAGAATAAAATATAGCAGATATTGTAGCTCTACTATTTTTTTTTTTTTTTGAAATGCAATAGAAATTATACTGTTTTTATTTATTTTTTAAACTGAAAATCATACAAAATAATGCATTTGAATATAATTTTGTAAATTACCTTAGGGTTTAAAAACAATTATCCATTGTATATATTTTTTTTAAAAAAAAAACCTCACATATACATATGCTAGAATTGATCCTGATATTATAGTATTCAATCATTTCTTTTATTCTTTAACTATATATATATATATATTAGATTATTTTAATTTCATTTTTTGAGCATGGTATTGGTTTTTAGTCCATGCTTCTATCTGAGTCAGCAATAGTCTAAATGAATATATATCTAATTACTATCTAGATTTGACTATTAGAATTTCTTTCAGCGCTGACAAGGACAATACCCTAAATAAGTTTTTCTGGCTTTTAATTTATTGAGTGGTGCTTGTCTTTTTATTTTCATCAGATTGATGTTTTCTAATCACACTCTTTTATTCTCATTCTTTGACATCAATAATTTCTCTAGAATAGCTTAAAGGAATTTTTATAATTGACTGTAGATATTAGTATCTTCCATTTCATCTCAATTTAATACAAAGCAATCAACCACTGAGAGAAAAATTATATCAACTCTGAAGGATTTGGAAGTTTCTCCTCTGGTATGTGTTTTTTTTCTTTAATTTTGTTAAATATTTTCTCCTGTATTTTTTTTTCCTAAGGTATCATATTCTTCTCTTTGGATTATTTACATGAAATCATGTTTGCATAGGCCACCATAAATTATTAAAGAATGTGATTGTATCCTGTCTATTAAATCCCATTAAAAAATCTATATGATTCCAATTAATATTTCAGCTAAAAGCCTGTTATTCTTTAATATAAATTTATCTAATACCTATGCTTAAGTCCAAATTTCTCTAGAAGTTAAATATTTCAAATTTGAGATAAAATACTGTACTACATAGATGCTTGGTAGAACTACTTTTATTGGCATTTCTTTTAATTATATCTAGATAACTATGTTTGGAAACAATATACAGTAAGTCAGTATTGTGTCAAAAATAATTTTCAATATTTTTCTCATTCCGCTTTATTATGTAAAAATATTTTAAAAGTTTAATAAGGTTTTACATACAATACTTCCCACACTAAAAAAGGACATATGGCTTTATTGATTGTGAGTTCATAAGAAGTTCAAGTGCCAGAATCAATCCAAGGATCTTCCAAGCCAGATGTTCTACCTACTGTCACAAACTGCATAAAGTTCTATTAAATAATGACAGTTTACTCCCCCACCCTTTTTTTAAAATTATATATAATTTTTAAAAAAATAAAAAATGTAACCCATTGTATATGTAATTCTAACATCACATATGTAGATATTTATGTGGTGCATTACATATAAATGAATATGAGAGAGATTTTTACAGTTATAAATTTTCCTCATGACAATATTTCCATCCAATTATTCTTTCTCAAATAGTCTCATTCTGCATCATTGATCTTTTACTTTGTATAGAATAATAATTTTGATAAATCTCCTATTCACTTTTTCTCAGGCACAAGGCTTTGAAAGTCCTGAAAATTCTTTCTTATTGACCTCTATCTTTCCCTGCATTCATACCACTGGTCTATTATTTGTGGACATTCTTTTTATTTGTGTGTGTGTAGAGAGAAAGTTTTTTTTTTAAAAAAAAAGTTTTACATTGACGGTTTTCTGGATGTTGTATGCTCCACATTTCTGGATATCCCATTCATTTACTCTAATCTTTTTATAATCCATTACAAACTATGAATTAAATCCTGAGCTTCTCATTCTTCTGTTCTACCAGATCCAAAAACTGAATAAGATTACATAAATCAAATATAGATTAACATAATGTAAAAGAATTGTAATTATATATGCCATTTTGAAATGACTCAAGAGATTTGTATTCCTATAGTCACATTTATATCCATGATTAGTTAGTATCTGTTCAACAATCAGTTTGCATATTCACAAAATAATGAAGATACTTTGCAGTACTCCTATATAGTATTTATTTGAGAGCTTATGCAGAAATAGTAGATGGATTCCATTAAATTGTTTATTCATGCTTCCATTGAACCATTTATAATAACTGACTGAATTTTTTTATTCTCAACACTTCAATAAATGTTTATACTGAATTGTAAAAGATATAAATGTGTAGTTTATAAAGAGATGTGACACTCCTGATTATAATCTTGGATCTTCAAGCTACCCCCATACATTTATTTGCTTTTCAAGATTATATGCTAAAAATAATAATCTGATTTAAACTTCTTTACATAATAGTTCTGGAGAAGTTTTTAGATATTCTTTTATCCATTAAGGCCTCTAATATGATGTATCTTTTGTCTGCCTTATAAAAAATATCTGATTGATGATGACTGATAGATAATCGTACAAGCAAATTTGTTCTTGTTGCTCTTATATGAGAAAAAGGGATAAAAACATTCACATATCTTCTGTAAAGATCTATAAGTATTATTTTGTAATGGCAAAGAAAATATTTTCTTTTAAATATCTGATTTTCATCGCATTTTTACCAAAGATTTGGACTTTCATTGAGAAGTGTTCAAAATAATATAGTTCTCTATGGAGTTTGGGTTTTTTTTCCTTTTGAAGTGTCCATTCTCTTTAGTGAAGAGTTCAAATTGGATAACTTTCACTTTTTAACCTAATAATTTCAATATAAAATAACTTTCATTTTTGTGTTACTGAGCATAAATTTAAATAATCATTGATTACCAGAGGCACATGAATTCTCTATCCTTAAATATTTAAGCTCACATTCTTAAAACAGTTTCTGGCATTTACCTTTATCAACAAAGTCGATCTGAGACAAAGTCAGATTGAAAATTGAAAGCAGATATTAATCTAACAATCATTTTAAATTTGATTTTATCTGATAAGATAAAAACTTGAAAATCAAATCAGCATAAAGTTGTTTTGTTTTTTTTTTTTTAAAAGTGTCATAGCATCGGCCGGGACGCGAACCCGCAACCCGGGCAACTACCTGCAAGTGCAAGGCAGTCGTGCTGATCTCTCGATCACCAATGCAAGACTTAAAGTTTTGAATTCAATTCAACCTATTTGAATGAATCTTTTCAATACCTATCTATATATTTTAATACATTATCTATAGGTACATTATTCTTTTGGCTAAGAAATCTATCAGCTTAAAACAAAATATTACAAAAATATTTCTCATTCCAATACCATCTACTGTAAACATGAATTTCAAGTTTTTAGCTTGATAAATAAAATGAAGTTAAAAATAGTTGCTTGATACATACATGATTTCCTTCCAATTTTGAAATTCCAGTCTTTATTGATAAAAACAAAAGCCAGAAAACAGTCTGAGGATGGGAATTTAAATACTAAAAAATAGTAATTTTATATTCTATATATAAAATGGCAATAGAGTGGTGAGATACTTTTATATTATCATGTTATTTTAATTAAACTGATAGCTTGATGATTTGTTATTAACATTTCTAGCCAGAGAATACAGTGCTATAATTGGTGAAGAAGGTACTAAAATATATAGTTACTGAACTGGTTTCAATTCTATATAACTGTTTAAGCAAGTTGATGTGTTCTAAACCTTAGTCTGATCTGAATTTAATGTTTTTAACTTGGTGAGAAAATGGAATTTATTAAAAAGTGTTTATAGAGATGCATATATAAATTCCAACTTTGAATCCAAGCCTGATAAGATAAAGGCAAAAGCCAGAAAACTATCTGAAGATAGGGGATTTAAATTCTAAGGACAGATATTTTATGTGCATTTAGCAATCACTGGTTATTCAAGCTTATGCCAGATGGCATTAAATTAAAAGTCACTCATATATTATATTATTTTAAACTGGTACTTTGATGATTTATTGCCATTATTACTTATTTCAATTCTAGATTAATGGCTTTTTGTCTTTTTTACAAACAAATTCTGTTAATAGTTTTCCATACTTCAGTTTTTCTTAGAAAATAGGAATGAAAAAAAAATGTTAAAACACACTTCCTATTGTTCGGCAAGATTATTGTTCCTCTATGTCCTTTCTGAATTAATTATTTTAATTTTAAAACTTCTGGATTAAACTTGTATACACATCACAATTCATGAGAACTGATCATAATAAGTTCTGACCCCATATTTAGATACTGTTGTTTTGTTTTTATTAGAGACATGATACATATCCAGATGTACTCATTTTGCAGCTGCAATGCTCCTGAAGCATGTCGAATATTCTAATAACCCTAGGAATTTTTTGTAGTAGGTTACTTTTTTCTGCCATTTCCCATAAGCTTGTATGTTAGATCATCCCCATCTAATTGCTCCAACACTTCCCTCTAAAGTTCATCCAAATACATTGCAAGACCAGGAAAGTCTAGGGCAATTCAGGATTCTATATGTTTTGAACAATTTGACAGTTTTTCTTATTGTACTTGAAAGCTTCATACTTTTCTTGTTATATTTTTTGCTTCTTTGTTTAATCAGTTCATAGAAAACTTTGCTAATTTCTCTCAATCAAAGAATGTTCCTTTAGTAATATCATACATACTGCACAATGAAGTGAATCTGACATGAGATTTTAGATAAGTGTTCCGATTACTAATACATGTATTAGAAATTTATTTTTTGACAGAATAATTTTGATTTTGAGGTGATTTATAATTGTATTAGCAATCCTATGTTTTTTAACATCTCATCTATTAAGAACATCATTAAAACTTTATTATGTACTAGGATATTTTCTCAGTCTGACACAGGTCTTTTTCCACTATCATAAAATCCAATATATCTTTCATGGCTTCTTAAAAATGAAAGGAACTGCTTATATCTAATTATTTTTATAATAGGACATTGGAAAACAAACACTTTTTTATTTTCATCAATTGGGGGACAGGGCCTGACAACATCCAAAGTTTAAATCCAGAATGAAGCAACATTTCAGTCTTCTTTTTTTTTTTTTTGTATAAATAAATATATAGAATTATTTGGGTTTTGATATCGCAGTGACCATCATTCTCTCTCCAATAAAAGGAGTGGGATAATAATTCATGAACACAGATATTTATTCGTCTAATTTTCCACACGACAAACTTATATTGGTCTTTAAATCTTCTATTTTGTCTTTTGTGATTTCCTAATATGTCCACACGACAAACTACACACTGATTTAAAAAGTAACTCAATGTACATGTATTTTTGTAGCATGTGATTCATTAATATGGCCATTAGATTGTTCTTTATTTTTGATTCTACCCTTTATCAAATGAATACCTCTCATTACAGATGGACTTCACATCTACATTATTTCCTAGTAATAATACTCATTTTTAAAAATCTTTCATGGATATTTGAGTAAATCTTATGTCAAAGAATTTTTAAAAAGGAATGACATTGGAATTCAAAACACTGCATCTGAAATTTTGATCAAATTATGTTAATTAGTGTATGGAGAATTTTGTCAGCATAATCATTTTTATACCAAAGAAAAGAATTTTCATAGATTGAGAATCACTTATCTCATATTTCTTTTATCACATGCAAGTTAAATTGTTCTCACATCATGCCAGAGCCATACATTGAAATAAAACTTCCAAATATCCATGTTGGTTTTAAAAACAAATAAGCAGCTAGAGACAGGCTAGGAAATATAAGAAAGAAGTCTAAATGTCTTTTATTGTTTATGTAATTCAGTTGAACATGCTAAATTATGAAAAATTCTTAAGAAAATGGATGCACTAGAACTTCTTTTTAAAAGAAATGTATATATTGGACTAGAAACTGCAGTACAAATGAGTGTTGATGAAACAATCTTGTCAAAAGAGTTGAGTAAAATATTGTCACTCTGTCTGTTCAATTTTTATATTGAATATATAATCAGAAGGCAGATTAGAAGAAGGGAAATTTGGATTTTAAATTGATAAAAAAAAACACCAGCAATGATATCAAGAAAGATTATAGCAAAATACCTCAAAATTCTCCTTAGGGAAGAATTTAAAGATGGAGCTATTAAATGTATTGGAGATCAAGATTATAATTACAGGGTTGATAGCTGATATAGAAAATTGATAATGGTTAAATGATTAACAATTTCATTTCCATAATTCATTCATCAACAATAAGTGATCAATAGTTTTATCTTGGGCTAAATACTTGACAGAATGTCATTAAGAAACAGGAAAAGATGTTTTACATGTGGATGCATATCTATGAATTATCCAAATTGTTCAAGTTGTGGTATTTTTTTTTATTCTGAGACAGATGAACATTGAAAAAGAATGGGAAATGTATTAATGGTTTTAAACTTTGGTGCTGATGGATTTTCAAGTTAAAATATTCTATCTTAGTATTATTATGAGACAATTTTATTCATCAAAAAATATGTAAATATTTGGAAAGATTGACAGTAAAAGAATTACCAACAATAAGATAGATGGGTTCCACCATCATCATAATGAATGCACCTTTGAGCAGTTTCAAAGACTAAATAAATAATTCTGAAAATTTTTTATTCATATGATTTTAAGGAATTGATTTTGACTAAATGGTTATCAATAATGATGAATTGCTCATGAGTTTCAGCACTGAAATTGATGGTGTGGAGTTGCTATCCTTGGAATTTGAGCTCCAGAATCCACATTACTGCACAAATCATTATTGCTTCAATCTTGACTGTTATCTTTCAAAATATTTTCTCTTTCTGTTTCCACTGTCTGAAGATATCAAATGAGTAAAGTTACTTTTGCTTGTAATGGCACTACTCAATATAAAGAGAGAATCCCTGTAACCACAAGCTTTTTTAACCTAACATTTTTATATGTGTTATAAATTACAGAAGTATCCTGACCAATCTAGTCCAGTCACATCTTCTATTTGATACTCTTTTACTGAGATGTACACCTGCTTGTTTTGTTTTGTTTTTTTCTATTTTGTTTTATCTTTGAACGCTCTTCCTTTAATCATAGCGAATTTTTATTCGGGTTCCTTAATATTATATTTTTGCATATATCTAATATTACTTATAGGGATTTCTGTATGTTCGCATCTTTTATTTATAAATTTACCGTAAAAGAATCAGATGCAGTAATGATCGCATCACAAGAGATTTTAAAGATCAAATCTTTTTGTTTCCATGAATTCCCTTCATGAGATAATTATTCCTTTTTTTTTTTTAAATATAAATTTTAGTTTTAATAAGTTATGAAAATATCATTTTTAAAACAATTATCACAATTTGAGTTTTAAAGTAAAATTAACACTTTACAAATAAAATGAATAACATGTTAATTTATTAAAATGTTATTGAGTACCTGAAAAAGAATGATTGTATATATATTCTGTTATTTCTGTAGATATACTTTTTTGTTTCTATTATTAAAATATTTGCAATGAAAGTCATTAAGAATTAGTTATTTGTTTTTTTACATAGTTTTGCTGTTATGCTTAGGCCATTAGTCAGTTTTTAAAAAAATATTATAAACAACTTACAAATTGGATGAAAATGTAGGAGATTTGAAAACCAACGAAATTTCAATCACCCTTCAACTATCCACACTACCTCATACAACTGATACACATGGCCACATATATGCAGAAAAGATAAATAATCACCAATATATGTAATATTGGCATCAGCATGGGATTTGGGCATTCCATTATCAGATTTTCAATGGCAAAGATGGCTAAAGAGTCAGAGAATGGAGTAGATTGAAGCCTGTCCATTAAAGTATGAAGATTTGCTATCTTAATGTAAACTGTGCACTGATTATATATGTGTGTGGGAGAACTGATAAATGCTGTTTCAGTACGAAATACATATACTAGTGTTTATTTATCTTTTCTGCATGTGTGTGATCTACTAGTGATTATTTATCTTTTCTGCATATGTGTGATCATGTGTATCAGTAGTAAAAGATAGTGTGGATAATTGAAAGGCAATTGAAAGTCTGTGTTCAAATCCCTTATATTTATAATTAATCTCCAGGTATATGAAGAATGCCTGTATTTCAAATATTACAAATTGAATGAAAATAACATCAGTAGAAATAATGATGACATTAAAAATATTATATATCATTATTTAAAGTATGGGTTAATATATTACAGTCTTATTAATTTAAATATACTATAAATGAAAATAATTTATATGGCAAAAAAATAATAATAATAGTGCTAGAAAAATAGCATATTTTTATATTGTACATATAATGTATAATATTTATGAGAATAGTAGAGACAATTTTAATGTTCTCATTGATTTCTTTTATTAATAGGTTATATATATATGTAAAAAAAAAAAATTGAAATGATTTAGATATAAAGAGGGAATGTACATAGGAAATAAAAATAAAAATTATGGGTAACAGTAAGTCTATTGAATAAATTATTGATATTGATATATATATATGTAATTTACTTTGATAATTTAGTGTGATTATTAACTTTATGCATTATTTTATTGTGTAATCAAATAATTCATTATGTAGTCATTATACTTACAACATTGCTGAAGAAGAGAGAAATATTCTGTAATATTTAGATAAATTATCTCCTTATTTTATCACATCCTTATATGTTTACTGTGAGTGGGTTTCACATTAGTGAAGAAGAGGAAGAAGTATTCTGTAATATTTAGAAAAATTATCTTCTTATTTTATCTCATCCTTAATCTGTACTACCTATTGAATTATAGTAATATGTTGACTGTGAGTGGTTTCACATTGGTGAAGAAGAAGTAGAATTATTCTGTAATATTTATATAAATTATCTCCTTACTTTATTACATCCTTAACCAGTTCAGTTATTATGTATACTTAAAAATAAATTTTGTGTAACTATGCTTAGAAATTTTTAATTTTTATTGTTTATAGTAAAACTTATTTTTTAAATTAACATGCATATAAGTTTTTGTTTTAAAGATATAATGTTAAGAAAAGTAGTTATGTTAAGAAAATGTCCAGCAATCAAACTTTCAAATAATACTTAATGAGATCAGGCACAGTTAACACATTAATGAGGAGACAATGAGTATTGGGCACCTAACTGTCATGTGCACTAAAATTCACAGTAGTGCATTAATAGGAATATTATTTCATTAAATATAATTAATGCAGCTTTATCAATAAAATCTGGCAGTCATATTTGCAAGACTTTAGCATAAATAGCCACCTAACCAAGTATCTCAGGATCTTATTATAGGTATCCAAGGTGAGATATATCTTATAACTGGTTATTTCATTGCACAATTATACTCAACTTAAATATACTTCTATTCAGAAAATACCATAATAACTTGCTTATGATGAACGTCATAGAAACACATAAGTCACTAACAAAGAAAGTAAGAGTATCAAAAAATACTGATGATTCAGTTGAAGTATCATAAAAGAAATTTTAAGTCTTCAGCATTTTTATAGATCATTAGAAGTCAGGCCAAATGTTTTTATTAGAAGCAATTTATAATCATACAACTTTAAAAAAAAAGCTTAAGACTAATAAACAAGTAAATTTATTTTCAGTACACAAGAATGTGTAGTTCATTTAAGCAAAGAAGTCCGCATTCCATGTTGATAAAGTAGAGTTTGTTGAGAACTATTAATGTTTATAATCTTTACTATAGGTTTTTCTCATAACTGTAATGATTAATCTAAATCATAGGTTCCCAAACTTTTTTAAGCCACCATCTTCTTGCAAGTCATAAATTTTGTAAACCCCCTCCCCCAGTATAATAGTTTTCCGTGTTCAATCTGTTTGATATTTTTGATGTAAATAGGAACTAATGATACTGTACCAGATGATACCTACCCCGTAATTCATATGATGCACACAAGATATAACATAAATGTCAATGTCATGCATTGGAATAAGGCAACATAAACTCAATATCAATAACAAGAAGAAAAAAAAAAAAAATTTAAAGTTATTAAATTTAGGTTTAAATGAGTGAAATCAAGCCAAAATTGATTATATTTCCTGATTTCTCCCTATCCAAAACTCTAATACCCTGCTGATTGGTACCACAAAGTTTTAGGCGGTATATCTTTGAAAGGCAGAACCTAAACCTCATCTTTATGTGCCACTTTCGAAAAAAAAAAAAAACTTTCAAAAAGGAAATGTCACTGCCAGCAAAGCAAAAAAAAACAAAAAAAAAAACAAAACAAATCAGCATGTCAATAAATTTTCAATAATCACATACAGAGATTACAAAAATAATAATAATAATTCCATGCAAACTAAGTTTCTCATTTCTCAAATAGAACAGTATGTTAAAAGAAAGCAACAACAAACAAATATATGTATATATATATGTACGCCTCAGCAAATACACAAGGATTTCAGAAATTAATTTGGTAGAACTATTTTAAAATATGAAAATCAAATAATAATTTATAGAGAAACAAAAAAAAAAAAAATCAAGTAATAAAAAAATACAATAAAATTTATAGCATCAAGACGTAATGATAATAAATAAAAATAAATTATATCATCCGATTTCCTTCTGGTTTCTTTCCATTAACCATCTCCGGACCTAGTAACTTTTAAGTTGGCTATAAACCATGACAACAAGATGGTAAGGGCTTCCCTTCTTCACAGCAAAATGTAGGCATTAAAGTGTTCATCATCATCAGCTAGTATCTGTGGCTACATGACTGTAGTATAGGAGTCTGGCTGGTGCACTAACATAGGGAGTTTACTTCATTAGCATTTTAATGATAAACTTTAGGCATTTTTATATTTCTCGGTTTTCTCTTGAAATCTTTATAATAAAGACAGCAGCCAACCAAGAGTCGATCATGCAATTATGGACAGACTATAATTTGAAACTAAGCTCAGCTCTGCCTTCTTTCATAAAGTTCTCCACTGCTTTACAACTAGAATTTTTCTTAGTTTAGCAAATCCTTAACTGCCCAGCAAAAAAAACATAGCAAGGAAAACAATAAACTCAGAAGAGGACACCCCCCATCTTCTGCTGAAAACCTATATCAATACAAATTGAGTACCCCTCTTTCACTATTATAGCCTTTATCTCCAGTTTCTTGGATAAGTGATCATAACACAAGTGATATAGCCTTTTACATCTTTTTATCTTTCAATTCTTTCATTTTCCATTCAGACTCTTTAATTCCTCAATGAATTTCGTTTCACATATAGTTTCTAATTTTAATACAATGGAAATAGCTTTTTCTATCTTTACAAAAAATTCAAAACAAAAAAAAAAACAAATCTGAGATATGACAAGTTTTTAGATTCTCTCAGCTGATCTTGGCCTTAAATTACTTTATTTTTTTTAACAAAAAATATAATGCACATGATGACTACTTCTATTTATTAGTAAAATTTTAAAGTAGCCATACAATAATAAACTGCTTTCCTTTTAACTTGTTAATAGAGAAAAAACTCATCAAAAATGTCAAAACATTTATAATTACTCTGACTATCCCCCTTTTTTATATATTCTTGCACATAAACAATTTATAAAATCACCATAAAATCGGCAAAATAACGTAAAAATTAGCGGTTTGAGAGTGAGTTAAAGCCGACAATCGGTGCATCCGGAGAAAAGACTAGACCACCTGAAAGCCCCCCAAATGCTTCTGAACCCACTATCTCCCCCCCCCCCCACTAGAAGTCTTCACCATCCACTTTGGGAAACACTGATCTAAATCATATATAATGATTTGGCTTTATTGAAAGTGATATTACCTATGCGCTGCTAGCCTAGATTTCACCACCAAGTACAGCAATATCATATTTCTTTTATTGTATTTATAATGTACATTGAATAGATTAAATTAAATCAATTCTCTTGATACATGTGTTGACAAAAAGTATCTGCATTATAAAAATTCAGGCTTGACTGGAAAGGCCATAGTAGTTCTTTTTTAGTAGAAATTATGTTATGATTGATTGTCTTGTATTTCCTGTAAATATCTTTTTAATCCTGTGTAGCTTCTATCACTGCATGGAATGAAAAGGAAAAAAAAGTTTTTTTTTTAGTGATCTTTTTCTTGATCATAGACTGATGGCTAGATGTAAAGTCTTTAAATTTGAAGAATGCAAATTATTAAATGTTGTGCAATTATGCTATTTGCACAACACTAATAATTATATATATTTTTTCTGTGCACCAACAATTCTGAGCAAAAAAGAAAGGAAAGGACAAAATATAAGTATACTGAATTGTTTTAAAGATTTTTATTGTTGACTCTCATAGCTGCAGACTTACCAAGCATGGAAGATTCTTGAGTATTTTATAACATAAAATAATCAAACTCTGACTTGTACCTAACAATATTTAGGTTTGAATTATATTTTAATATATTGAGAAATACTCAAAATCATATTTATATCTGCATTGTACATGTCACCAATAAAAATGTTTCACTGTTTGGGGTGAAAAAATGTTATTGCTATTACCAAAACATTAAAGCAGTGTGACATTAAAGAATGGTCTGTGAAAAAAAAAAAAAAATGAATTTTTCATCTTAATTTGGAATTGATTAAATCTTATATTATTATTTTTTTTATGATAATCAACTAAATAATATAGACATTGATCTCATTAGCTTACACAAGGTTGTCTAAATATATCATTTTGAAATACAATTACATTTTAGTTTAATTTTTAGCTGTCAAAATCTCTTAAGTAGATTGCTATTTTTATGAAAACTTGTCATCATCAAAAAAGTGTGCCACAAAGTAGGGTAATTATTATTTTTTGATTGAATATCATATATAATGCTGAAAAAGATTTTTAATATATAATTATTAATATGTATTTTCTATAATAGCTGTTATAACTGAAACACAGGCTTGTTATATACCTGTGGCTATATATATGTAATATAGGGTATATGAGACAGACTTTCACACCACCCACCTCTCTCCACTCTATATTATAATAGCTGTTGTTATATATGATGTTTTTTATAACTTATGTTAAAAAAAAAAAAAAAGCTTAATGGACTCCTTTATTTTCATTTTTAATTATCATAATAGGAATTTGGAGCATAGAATTTTCAAGATTTTCCATAGTTATATGTAAAGAAGTTATGCTAGTATCATATGCATTTACACATGTGTTCATTGGCATCATTTTTAATGGAACTATATATATTTTCCTACTTATTAGTCTTTAACAAATTATATGATCATTCTGAGTTATCTGGCTTGAAACTTTCATGAATTTATTACTTTTTTTTTTTTTTACTTTTGTGAGTGCATTGCACACTTCATCTCAATATTTTGCAAATGCATTTTATCTTCATTCTGTGGTATCTCTATATATTTTTGCTTCATTGTCTGGTAATTCAAAACCTTGAATCAGAGGTTTAAACCCAGCTATATATGTGTTAAATCACTAGAGAGTGAAAGGACGCACATACAAGTTTTAAAACCCTCCTTTATTTTTTTTACATTCATAAGTTAAACATTTTTATTATAAAAGATTATTTAATAATTTTAAGTTGGAAATATTTAAATTTCCATTCCCTTTATATAATCATGTATGTGTGTTCAAGATTGCAAAAATATATTATTGATAAAAAATATATTTTTCATTATTAAATATTATGTATATTTATTTTGTAATTGCGTATTTATTTTATGATGCAATACCAAAGAAAGTTCTAGAGAGTAATTAAAATAACTCAGAAACGTATAAATAAAAGAATATTCTAGATTCAATTTAAAAAGGGTAATTAATAAATTAAAATCCCTTAGCTAACAAAATGTTAATGAAAATTATATTTTTTAAATCTATTTCCATTCTCGAAATAGATTAAAACAATACTCTCTAGAACTTGTTGCATCATTGTTGAAAATCGACAATAGGTGCATTCAAGCCACTTTATGGACATCCGGGCTTTACCAAGCAGAAACAGAGAATATTCGAGAAGGTCTTACTAATATAAATAGAGCCAAAATTTTAGGCTAAGGCTCTTAGTTCGCCATCTTAAACAGTGTTGCGGAACAGACCCACGTCAATTAAATTTTTTTAAATATGAACCCGGAGTAGAGGGACTAGATTTGCGTCCCTTTTCTTCTCCAAAAATCGTTTCCATACTGCTATCCTAACCTACCATCTCCACTTATGGACTGCCTAATTTAAATGTGTAATAACTATCTCAAGATGCCAGCCATTATTTTTCAAAGCTTTGCCTTGCTTAACCGTGTTTTCCTCATTTATAATTTTATACTTTTCAATCCGTACGTACGTCAAGACATTAGGAAATGGAAGGTAAATCCTAATCATGCCGCTAATATGAATTCTTTCAAAACTTTCATTTTAAAATCTAAATTATTTGTAAAATTTTCTTTTTATTGAAACTTAACATAATGCTGTATTTTTATATTGGACTATTTCCATCATCTAATATGTGTGTTGAATGTCTTTAGAAAAGTTTAATTTTTAGTTAAATATTCCAAATGCATTCAACTGTTAGTAATATCACAGCAAAAGTATATGCACCAACTGTTAGTAATATCACAGCAAATAAATGTTAGTAATATCACAGCAAACAGGTTACTAACAGTTAGTGCATATACTAACCTGTTTGCTGTGATATTACTAACAGTTGGTGCATATACTAACCTGTTTGCTGTGATATTACTAACAGTTGAATGCATTTGGAATATTTAACTAAAAATTAAACTTCTCTAAAGACACACATATTAGATGGTGGAAATAGTCCAATATAAAGATACAGCTAGAACATCATTATCACAAACCTTCAGAAAAACAATAACATAATGCTAATTGTAACCGTTCTATAAAGTAATGACTTTCTCTTTCTGTTATAAAAATCTAATGCATGAATCTATAATTTTATTTTTTGTAATGCATTTATTTAATGGGTTTCACAATTTCTATTTTTAATATTTTAAATGCGGCAAACTTTTATTTTTAATATTATAAATTTCATATGATTTAATTTAATATGCTAATAGTTTAATCGAGCGAACCAATCTTAAATTTTCTTATATTAGATATCCTAGATATTATAGGATGTTAAATCGTAAATGTAAGCTCTCTTACCTAACTAAAAGTTTGCTTGATTGAGTAATATTTTTAAGTTATTCTATTTGCTTAGTGGCAGATTATTTGCTGCCACATTTAATATGTCATTTTATTACCATATTTACGCTATTGATTTTATTTTCAAAATATTTTTTAAAGTAAACTTAATGACCCACCTTTGCTGGTTTTTTTTATTATGTGGTCAATCATTTGCCCATCATGCCATCTAGTATAATTATTAAAGAAATTAATTACTAGTTAGCGCATTAATATTTGTTTAATGAAGGGAGCAATAATCCCTCTTTTATTTGTGATATCCTAACTAATATTAAAGGTCATTTGCATACCTTTCGAGAGAGATCAAATTATTTCATATCATTACACTAGATTTTATTAAATTACGAGGGCCTTAATCCACATATCAGCGTTATTAAGAACCTTATTTATTTTCATTATTAGCATTGCGTGGCTTACATAACGTTACGAAATTACCTCGCTTTGCTTTGACAAACTAAACCCCGGAGAAACTGGATTCTTTTACTTAATGGCATATCCGTGAATGGGGCTTGGAAGCACCGGCTCCAGGATATTGTCAGGTTATCGTTAGGCTCTACTCGGGTTAACACTGGAACACAGACCGAGATAATTCCTACGAGACCACCCTTTTCAAATGGTGACCTGTCACATGTATAGGCACATTTCATAATCTTATATTATTGATGAAGTGTTCGTCCTAAAATGGACTCAATCATTTCTAACGTTATTACTTTAGTCAGCACTGCGATTCTTGTTTAATATTTTTATATTTACCCATTTTAAATCTGTAAGACGTAATGCCATGATTTCTAAATCTGTCTTATATTTTCGTTTATGTTATAAGTTAGGTAATGTCATTTTAAAGCTTATTTAAGCTACCTGAGACAATGCTGAGTGCGCTAACGAATAATGCTAAGTAAATCTTTTCCAGTCAGAAAAGAATAAGATAAAATAAATAACTTTGCTGTTTAAACATTTTAAGCTCCAATGACTATTGAAGTGAATGATGTAAATTAATAAATATTTTCGTACGTGGTTCAAATGAACCATAATAAAGTGATGTAACTTACATCCCATTTATCTGTTTTAAGGTCATGTATTTTTCATAAAAATAATCATAGCGTCCACATTATATAATATGGCAAAATTGGTACCTACTGTTAGCATATTAAGCCGCATCTTTTGACTATCTGTACATTTATTATCGTATTCACTTGCAGATTTGCGTATTATATAATCATTAACTTATGTGCTATTATTATGTAATTCCTTCAATACACAAATCAGTAGTCATAATCAAGTGAAATCCATAATTCTAGTTGTATCATATATAAATAGGTTTGCAACTGTTTGGTAAATTAAATATGTTTATTCATTTTTCTAATATTAATAAATTATTAACTATATAATTATTACTTAAGTCTGCTTTGCCTCATGATTTATGCATACACATCGTTAAATAGATTGCATTATATATAGCTGATTTCCACTGACCTTAGGCCAATTTCTAGATTTATTAATGAATTTTATGAAAAGCCTAATTATAATCTTGAGCTATTTCATTCTGTTGGGGGCCAGGGTTCGAAGCCTAGTAGTATTGTAATTCCCTGTAGATCTCTTAATTCTCCACTGTTCCTTCGGGACAGGTATGAATAAAATTTCATTTGTTATCATCAGAAATGTTGTTCGTAATGTTATAGATCTGGAAAATAGGCAAGAGGACAGAGTTCATGATTGTTCCTGACTTATGTAGCTCGCACATGATTGGATTTGAGGTACTTTTGCCTAAATGCTAGCTCTTGTTAGACGAATATACAATTCTGACCGGTACAATATGTGGATAATTTTTTACCGTGAAATTTAGGTGTTCTCTATCAGAAAATCTATTTTAAATGATGCAACACTGACAGTATATATGCTTGCTATACACTTCATTTAATCATCAGAATAACAGGTTGGTGAGGGAATAATTTTACTTTCTAAAAATTTGAAATGAAAGTATTATTTTATCAAAGAATGATGGTAGTAATATTTTAGCAACTAGACTGGAAATATCTCAGTGACAATTTTCAACTCATAGAAATAGAATTTTTAAAAAAATTGCTAGAAAAAAAAAAAGAAATAGTATTTTAGAGATTTACTTGATTTTGTTTGTCATTGAAGTCATATATACTTTTATAAAAAAAGAAAAAGACTGAATTACTAATAAACATAATTTATTATTACTTCTGTAAGTTATTCTGTAATGTCCCTACATTTTTTTTTTTTTTTTTATTAAATTCTAAAATATGTTAAACATTGTATTTACAGTTGTTTTTTTCCTGGTTTACATCTGGATAAACAATATATTTGTCAGTAAAATTGTTGGTGGTTATTATTAATCTACATATATCATATTCTGATTAGCATATGAGTAGAATGAAAAATAAACAAAAAATATTGATTCCATTAATCAGTGAAATCGTGTAAAAAAAAGTCTGGTTTACCAATTGAATCGAACTATTGTTTTCAATCTACTTTGTGAATGGTCAAAAAAATCACATGATTCCTGAGAAATAAACCATGTGATTATTATCTAACATAACGTTATTTAACCTGTGGATTGTGACCCCAAATGGGGTCATGAAAATTTAATTCAAATACATGAATTTAAAGATATATTAGTTGCAATCCCTTCATTTTCTTTAATTTAATATATTACGTTTTCTGTGCAATGCAATTATAAAATCGTAATGATGGTCAAGTTGAGCTGTAAATTATATTTATATATTGAAAAATAACACTAAATACATCATAATAGTCGTGTCGCATTGCAATTTCAGCATATAAGTTATTTCAGAATCAAAATATATGCTGCAATGGCAAGAATAAGATTGGTGCCACTGTGATTATATAATGCATTTCCAGTCAAGTTATTTGTATCAGTTTCATTTCATCAAGTATCCACATTGCAAGAACAATACAATATTTTTTTTACTGTTTTACTCAACTAAGCTTAGTATTTATTTGAATGAATATTATGAAAGATATTATTTTGTACATATAAAAATGCTTGTATACTTTTTTTTCTCATTTTTTTTATTCAAAATTTATCTTCCTATTAGTTATTATTAAAATGTATTTTTAATTTGAAACTTATTGTCATTTATTTATTAACAAGTAAAAACATATTCCTATTTTTTAAACTTGAACAGATAATTTATAATTGATTTATTGATATTTTTTAAACATTAAAAAATAAAACATGCAGGGATATTAAAAAGTATAACATACGGCGGAGTAAATATGCTTCGTATCATTAAACAAAAAACATGGCTGCCACTTGGTCTCTCTGCTAACTAATAAATACTGTTATTTTATTTATATTTTAGAATAAATATACTTTTTACCCATGAATAAATGGCTGAACTTGAGTACCAAAGGTAATGATGCAGATGGTAATGCTACAAAGTCTCTTTAAGCAGGATCTCATAATCAGAAAGAGGTATCTAAGATGCGAAAAAAAAAGAAGAGACATTTCTTCAATTTGACTTTACTTTCAATGACTGTGATGGTAATGAACAATCTCTTTGTTTAATTTGCAATAATGTTTTGTTATGGAAAGTATGAAACCATCAAAATTAAAAAGGCATTTTGAATCCAAGCATCCTTCATATGTCAATAAACTAAAAGAATATTTTGAACGACTGTTAAAACTTTAAATAAAGAAAAACAATATTTCGAGAAATTTATAACTGTTAATGAAAAATATTTACTCACATCATATGAAGTTTCATATCTGATTGCTAAAAATAAAAAGCTATACACCATTGGAGAAGATCTTATATTACCTGCTGCTATTAATATGGTAGAAATACTTCATGAAAGTAAATATGGTGATGAAATTCGGAAAATTCCTTTGTCATATTACACTGTCACTAATAGAATTTCTGAAATTAGCAGTGACCAATTTGAGCAATTTATTACTAGACTCAAAGAAAGCACAATATTTACAATTCAGCTGAACGAAACAACTGATTTCAAAAATAGCTTAATTTTATTAGTATATATCGGATACATTTATAAAGAAACATTGAGAATAAATTGTTATTTTGTCATTCTTTGGAAGAATGTACAAGATGGAAAGACATATATAATAAAGTAGATTTTTTTAATAATGAAAGTTTAGAATGGAAAAATTGCTTTGGAGTATGCACAGATGGTGCAAAAGCAATGACTGGTGAAAATATTGATTTTAAATCATTTGTTAAAGCTTCTGGTAATAATCATGTAATTTTTACACACTGAATCCATCGAGAGGCCCTTGCAGCAAAAAAATTAGCAACAGAATTTAATGATGTGCTTCAGGATGCTGTCAAAATTATAAACTTTATTAACAGCTGTTTATTTTCAAATCTTTATAAAAGACATGGACTCTGAATATAAAAATTCATTATTACATGCAGAAATAAGATGGATGTCAAGAGGGCGAAGTTTAAGAAGATTATTGTTATTTAAAGAAGAAATTATTGTATTTTTAACTGAACAAAAATCTGATCTTGCTACTCTTTTTCAAAATGACTTATGGCTATCAAAGCTGTGCTATTTGTCTGATATTTTGAGAAGCTAAATGATCTTAACTTGTCTCTTCAAGGAAAAAATAGCAATATTTTTACTTGAATGATAAAATTGAAGGTTAATAATTATTAAAAAGATCAACATTTGGAAGAATAGGGTGGGAAATGATTCATTGGAAATGTTTTCCACTATCGACAATTTTATAATCAAAAAAATATCACTTAAAAACCCTAGAAACACAGCTTTGCAAATACTTTATATCGAATTTAGATTTCAAAAAGTTATCTTGGATTCAAAGACCATTTTTGATTGACATTAATGAGATTAATCACCTGCCATATAAAGCCCAAGAGGAATTTGCTGAGCTATCGAGTGACTCAAACTTAAAACTTGACTTTCTACAAAAATCCTTGACTGAATTCTGGCTTGAAGATAGAACTGAATTTCCCACAATTTTTGAAATGGCATTAAATGTTCTTCTGCCATTCAGCACCACATACTTATGTGAAATGACTTTTTCAGCTTTAATGTATATTAAATCCAAATATTGTTCAATGCTGAAAAACATTAAAGATACTTTACGTCCAGCAGTATCAAATATTTCACAAAGATTTAATTGTTATGCAGCAAAAACCAAGCACATCCGTCTCATTAAAACATGATTTTTTTTTCCATTAATTTTTGTATACTTAAAACAAATTCTAAAATTACTTATTTTCATATGTATATTGTTTACCAAAGAAATAAATTATTTATGGGAATATTTATTTCTATATCTATTTTATATTTAACATCTAGGGTCGTGAAAAAATCTCTTATGTTAAAAGGGGTCATGAATGAAAAAAGTTTAAGAAGCGCGCTTATCTAACATTATTATTTAATTCGGTTAATGACTGCACCAAGTAATGGTTACTCCTCACTAGCTAGTGCACATTTAATATGCTGTCATTCTATCCAAATTGCCTCAAATTTATGTTTGTAGTTCCTTTTCAAAAATCATTACTATAGAGCAGACCACAATTTATATATTTTTGACTTTAATTAAGATAAGTTTGGTCTTTTAATCTGAAAGTAATAATAAACGGCACTTTTTGACATCCTTTTAATGTTTGTTTTTACGTTTAACACATTTGTAGTTATATAATAGTCTGTGTTTATATCACCTAAATTAGTATAGGGCTTATTGTCTCTCATCTTAAACTATCTGTGATTAATTGATCGTATATTTGTTTAACCACGTTTTCTTGTTTTTTTTTCCCATGTGTCAAATGCGTTGACCGGCAAGCGAAGCCGGGCCATTTGCTTGGAAGGCAAGTTATGCTAACTACTAGGCCACCATCCTTTAATTATACAAGTAGCAATTCTGACTCCAAATTTTATTTTAGTTTCTGTATTCAAAGTTTATCCTTCAATCTTTTTTCTTCTTTTGGAATTTACATGAAAAATCTATTTTATACCTAATATTATTTTTAATGCAATCGTTTCGTTTTAGAATTGTGGAATTATTAATTCCATTTTTTTTTTTCCATATTATTATAGCACCAGCTCAGTCATGTTCGTCAGAGTTCAGTTCGCTCAGTCAGCTCTCAAACGCAGACTAGCCCTAGAGCCTCACCAAGAGAAAGGAGACGGGTAAGTTTACTATTTAATCTCCCTGGAATAGAAATAATAATTGGAAATAAAAAAATGAAATTTAAATAATTAGTTTTCTATTAGGGTAGCATGATTGCTTTTGTTTTTAATTTACTTATTTTTCTTTCTTAATTCCCTTTCCAACCCTTAATTGCCTCCGTTATTTACAGTACTTTTTGATGATTTTCAGAAGTGCCCTCTAGGATCTTTTTATAGAAATATTTTCAAAAGTATTGAACATTTATTTATGTTTAGATTAAAAATAAAATATTTTGAGACTAATATTTCAGCATATATAAAGATAAAAATATTATAGAGGGTAACTCCTATAGAATGCAAATGAGAATTACAGCTAAACAAAGTATTAAAATGTTTAAGAAAAACAAATTACTTGCAGAAATTATAAGACAATATCGTAAAATATTAATTAAACAAATAGAATAAGGCACCAGCATATATTTATGGTTCGCAGATTGATTTGTGTAAAACTCATATCTATTGTGTTATTATTTTTAACTGTTTCCCCTCTATGAATTAGAGTAGCCATATTCATTTGTGGGTCGCTGCTGATGATAATGATTCTCAACAAAACTAATTTGCACATTTTATATAGTCAACAAAATCCCAATACTTGCTATAAGAAATAATGATGTTATATTTCTTAATAATGCACTAAAATCTTTGACTTTGCCAGGCAATTTGCAAAAATCTTTTTGCAATCCTACTATAACAATCAGTTAGTAGTTGATTTTTTTTGCATTATTTAGTATATGTATCTTGTTTTTTAACTATATAGAAGACAATCAACCTTCCTCACCAGCACCATTAAACATTGGTGTTAAATCTGCAAGGATACTTTCACCTTAGCCACAAGATAAAGACTTAAGGAAATAAGAGTGGTCATCTTATTTCTGAATTCAAATGTTATTATATGAGCCAATCTTTGCTGCAATTCAGATACTAATTTTGTTTTATAATTCATCTTCTGGATTATGTCTGATAAAATTATCAATAATTTCTTTTTTTTTTTCTTTTGTGTGAAACATCTGATTGTCCATTAATAACCTGAAATATGAACAATTCAACATGAATCATTCTCTCTTATGAAATTATAACTAATTTTTTTAAAAACATCTGTTCTGGATCTTAACCAAATAAGTAATTCTTATAACATGTTTGAGAAAACAAAACAGCTCAAAGTCTACTGCAAGATAAAGTCTTTCCAAGTTTAATCCAGTTAATCTGATTTCTATCTTCTCATTTGAGATCCAATTTAAATCTTCAGTTTTCCATTTATTATCATCTTTTTTTAAAATATCTCCAGCCTATCTCTATTTCAATCCCTTAATTCTCTCAGTGGCACTGATATGCCTTTGTTTTCTCACTCATATATTTTATTTTCAATCTCTTCTTGTTACTTTTTACATATATCTCTCCATACTTATTAAATGGTTCAATTTGGTATTGCTCTTCTGTTAAGTGTTCATGTCTCAGATTCATAAGTAAGAACTGGTAAAGCACATTTACTAAAAACCTTACTTTTCAAACATTTAGACGTATTTCCTTGTAATATTAATCATTTTTATCAAAAGTACTCCATCTAAGTTGAATTCTATGATTAATTTCAATTTTTTTCTATCTGTGTTAATAATTTGTCAGAGATATTTTTAATTGTCATCTTCTAATTCATGATTATCTGTCCTTTTTTTTTTTTCTGAGAAATCCACTGAACTTAAACTTAGTATTTTTAAAAGCATTTATCTTTCATCCTATTTTTTTTTTTTACTTTCATCTACAAAATTTGGAAAGCTTAAATAATCTCCATTTATTTTTCATTTCAACAAAAATTTTATTAACAATAAATAGTGATTACATACTAATAAAGGATAGATAAATGAATAAATTGTACAATAATATGATTGTATAATGTTCTATTTGTTATCTGGCTAGATTTTGTTATGAGAGTACAATTGTTATACTCTTATGTGGTTAGGTATAGTGATGAGATTCTAAGAACTTGATTAATGGAATAAGCATTTTTTATATAAACATGAATATTTTCTTTTAGAATTTCCTATTCTATAATGCTGGGTAGATGGGAGTTGATAATCAGGAAAAGGAAAGAGCAGTTAAAGACCAGGTATCATCAAAGACTTTACTGGAGGCCAGGAGCTGGTCACGTTTCTTGATTTTTTTGAGCGTTTGATAAAACAATGGTATGATTTGTGGCGGGGGTAATTCCATGAGAGTTTTGCATCTCACTATCCATATGGAATAAAGGACAAAGGTAGAAAGCCTTATTATTGAAAAAAAAACCCATTATGAATGGCATTTTCAAGTGAGAAAATCATATCAGGTCTTATGTTGGAATTGATTATAATTATATCTTTCAGTGTTTTAAGTCTTGGGCACCAGTGTATAATATGGTCTATGGTTTCATCTTCACGAGCACACAGACCACATATAGGGTCAATGCTGATAAAACCTCTTCGGTGATAAAGGAACCAATTTGTGGGGAGCGCATTAAGATTTATTTTAATGCTGAAGTCAAGGAATTTGGATTCCAGACTCCATCTTTTAAAGTGTGAAATGAGGCTTTGGTTGGTTACTTTTAGGCTGGTTTTTATGGGTTGTTGATTATAGTTGATTATATTGTATGCTTCCCATAAGGTGATTTTTTTGTTAAGGTTAAAGGGCATTATTGGGTTATAAAGTTGTAGGTGGTCTATTAGGGAGGCTATCCATGAACTGGAAGAGGGCGGAGGATGATCTGTTGGTATAATTTTTTTAATAATGTTGGAGTATCCACAGGAGAGGATCAGATTAAGTAGAGTGTTGTGGGTTTTTTGTAAAATTATTGCTTGTATTGAGTGGAATGACAGTCCATTGAACCTGCATGGTCGTTGGGTGCCTCGCAAGCTAATAGCAACTATCCTTCCTCTCCAGTTTGGTACATAATCGGTTGATTTTATTTTGGAAACTGTTTAGACATTTTTACGAATGGAAGGTAATATGAGATTTTTGGCATTATGATCATGTTGAGGAGGCCAACCTTTCCATATAATGAAAGGTATACTCTAGAGAGTGACGTGGTGATGGCTTCAGTTGAATGGAGGATTGCATCTTGAATCTCTCTGCCATTGCAGTTGGTGTTTTGAAGATTGGGAAATCTAGGTATCTTTGGGGTTTTGCAGAAAAGGGAGAGTTAATTTGTTTACCAGACATAATCTTCCAGATGGAAGATTTGTTAAAGTTTATTTGTAGACCAAGTTTCGCTGTATTTCTGTTTAAGATGTTCATGAGATGGGGAAGGTATTTAATGGTGGGAAGAACAACCATGATGTCATCTATATATGCAAATACATTGAAGTTTTTATTGAGAGAGGGAAGGAAAATTCCAGGGAGGTTTTTTTCTATATCCATCAGAAGAGGGTTGATGTATGCTGTGAAGAAAAGGGCACTGAGTGGAGATCCTTGAGGGATCAACTTGTATGGCTTGAAGCCTGGTGTGATCTTGCCATCAAGAGAGAGAAAAATCTCTCTGTTGTTGAGCAGATTGCTGATCATCTGAACAATCCCGGCTGGAATGTCGCATTTCAACAGAATATCCAGGAGGATATTTATCTGGACTGAATCAAATGCTGCCGCAACATCCAGCTGGACAGCAATAGGTTTTGATTTATGATTGTCCTCTGATGTAATTGAATAGTGCAGTTACATTGGACATAGCATGCGAGGTTGATGATCCCTTTTTTCCATATTGGTTTGACGAGATATGGCTAAGGATTTGAGTTTGGATTTGATCTTTAATGACTGACTCAATTATCTTGATAAGCAATGGGAATCATGGAAATTGGCCAGATATTGTTAATGTCGTTTAGTGGTTTTGCTTTTTTAATAAAAGGCATGAGTGCCACTGGGTAAAGAT
This sequence comes from Epiperipatus broadwayi, assembly GCA_028023455.1. Classification (NCBI taxonomy): domain Eukaryota; kingdom Metazoa; phylum Onychophora; class Udeonychophora; order Euonychophora; family Peripatidae; genus Epiperipatus; species Epiperipatus broadwayi. The sequence continues at coordinate 4,012,479 of JAQFVV010006230.1, forward strand.
CTGTTATGTTTCTGTTGCCGGAGGCTAGGTGATCAATCATTTTTTTTAATAATTGGCACAGTGAATTGACTGAGGTGTTTGAGAAGGAAATTTGGGATGCTATGAAGGCCAGGATGAATGCCGTCAGGGAGAGATGTTATCTTCTTTTTGATTTGGATTTCTGTGATGCCATGTTTGCCGGGGTCACCAGCATCCAACCAGCTGTTTATAGGAGGAGCTCCATCTTTTTGCATTAATTGGCAGAATTGTTTGCTGATGTGCTGCATCATTGGAAAGCCAACAAGATTGGTTCCGTTAGAATTAATGGATAAGGGAGTGATTTGTTTTCTATTGTACCCCAGTGCCCATCTAAGGTAGTCTTTCGTGCAGCAGTGTTGTTGTGCTAAGAAACATTTGGCTCTTCTGATGGATATATATTCTGCAAGGGACTTTTGCTTGATTTTGTAGAGATTTTTAAGGAAGATGATTTTTTCTGTATTTGTGAAATTTTGCTGTAAAGCTTGAAGTTGTATATTAATGACTGTTAGATCATTTAGAAGGCCATTAGGTCCTTTGATTTTTCTGGCGTGGTGATTTAATATGGATTGTAGTATTGGATTGTAGTATTCCGATGAAGGAAAACCACCTCCTCAGCAGGAAGGGAAAGGATGTTTATTTTCTGGAAAAGGATGTATGCCTCAGATACTATCGCTTCAGTCTTATTTGATTGGGTGATCATGTGCATGGTTTTACCAGGTCCATCAATAGGTGCAGGGATTGAAATAGGTGTAAGTTGTAAGATTAGAGCCATATGATCAGAGAAAGCAACAGGGGCCAAGGCTGCATCAAGGTTGAAATGGAGGTCTGGGGTGTAGTAAACCAAATCAATCAGGGACTTTTTCGTTTTAGTATAGAAAGAGTAGGCTTCGGGAGGGAAGAAACCCTCTCCACACATTTATCTGCGATTTATTAGATGCAAAAATCTCTTGTTGAAGTCATTGTATGTGGTGTTAAAGTCTTTCAGAAGAATAGTAGGGGAGGCTCTGTTAGCGTTGATGGCATTTAGGATGTGGATTATTTTTAGATATTGAGAGGTGTCTTTGGCTGTATATATATAAGCTATGATGATCGGATAACCCCAATAGTCTATTTCTATGATAATAATATTGGCATTTAGGAATAGAATGCTAAAACTGTTTGGTGGTGTTGACTTGCTGAGCAGAATACCGACTCCACCTGAAGCAGAATGGCCTATGGAAAATCTAGTAAATCTGAGAGTTGAGAGCAGAGACAATATTTTATGATCGGTCTTATGGTGATATTTAGTTTCACCCATAAGAAGTATATGAGGGAAGCAGAGCAAGAGCCAGTTTTTAATAGCTAGAACTCTATCAATTGAGTTTATGCCATGAATGTTAATGCTAGCAATTTTGCAGAACATGATAGATTAATCCAGACCGTGCTCAGCAAAGTGTACCAAGTCAATGTGGGACATCTCCATGTTAATGAGGTCTGATGTTGTTTGGCAGTCAGAGTCTTGTGATTGAATTTATGGATGGATTGGTGGTATAGTTGTTGGTTGAGGAAACGCATCTATGAAGTCTTCGGTGTCTGATGAAGTAGTGTAATCTGTCTGAGATTCGTCAGAAGGATCAATGGTATCAATGGTTGTAGGATCCATGGTTGTTCCTCTTTTTTTCTATGGATTTGCGAGGCTTTGTGCTTGATATATCTGAAATTTGTTTGTTAGAGGGTGGAGGTGAGTAATGTATCAGATGGGCGCTATCATCATCAGAGCTTGATTTATCTGAACGAATTGATTTTCTTTTAATTTTCTTATTTGTATTTTGGGTATTTGTTGTGTCGGTTTTTTGAGGTTTTTGAAGTTTAAGGTTTTTGAAGTTTAATAGTGTTTTTTTCATTTTCCTGTTCTTTTGATAAAAGTGTTTTTTTTATTGTTATAGGAATTTGTTTTAAATTTTAGACCTGAGTCATTTTCAGTTTGCTGTAACTGTTGGGAAACATTAACTATGCTGACTTTCGGGTTGTGTGTTTGACAAGTCTTTTCATCTGGATGGTTAATTATTGCAGGAGTTGAAGAATTGAGGACAGTTTGTGGATCACTTTGTTTAGGTTTACTGGACTTAACTGACCCACATGAAGATGTATCAATGGTTTTAGACTGGGTGGGAGTTGTTATGGATGGATTGTTTTGAAATTTTTTGAGTATATTTTCTTCATCGCCTGTATTTTCCTTGCTCTCGTCAGGTGGTTTGGTCATATTGCCTTCTTTTGTATCAAGAATTTGGCCTAGTATTGTTTCTCGGGGATTAGTATAATATGTATCGTATGTAAGATCTTTAGTCTTATCGGTTTGAGTGATTGGTTTAGGCGCAGTATATGTAATTTCTTGGATCTCTGATTCACTACTATTAGTGTAGAGGTTGTCATTTGTTCTTTCTTGAATATTTTCATTTTGAAAGATAGGTTTGGATGTGAAAGAGTTTGTTGGAGGATTTATTTGAATCAGGTTGTCTGGGTTTGTGAGGTTGCTGATTGAATTAGGCCCATGTGGTGATTGTCTATTTAAGGATGTGAAAGCCGTGTTAGTAGGTCTACCAGGACATCTGTGAACTTTATTCTTTTTAATACCACAGTGTGTACATATTCTTGCTGCACAATCTTTAATGAGGTGTGTTCTTGGAAGGCAGAAGAAACATTGTGGATGTACTCCCCTAAAAGTCAAAACCATAGGAGAGCCTCTTGCAGTAATAATAGTGGGTATGTCAGTGGGTATAATGTTTTTATTCAATGTAAGTGTGAAGATAACTGAATTGGACAGGATTTGATCTTCGCAGTGAGGGTTTAATAGGTGTTTAAATTTGCTAACTGAACCATAATTAATAAGGATGTCTTGTAGTTCTTGTTCTTTCAAGTGGGCAAGGTAGTTTTGGATTCTGCCGGATAGTGTAACAGAACGGTTCATATCTATGGAGCATAGTATAAAATTTCCTAAAGATCTGTATTTATTTTTAAAGTTCATACGGTCCGCCCACGTTTTAAACTCAACGATAACATAGCGGTCATTGGGATGATTAAGAATTATATGAATGCCTCTGCCTAATTGTTTTTGATTGATTAGACTGTATAACTGTTCTAGAGGGAACTTATATAGAGCACATTGTTGATTTGTTATGGCTAAGATTAATGACTTATCGCTGTAGTAGTTAGCAAACGATTTATATAGGCTATTGGGAATCGATTTGTTGAACTCATTATTTATTTTTAGGAACATGTCGTCATTAAGATCGTTTATATTAAATGAGACATTTTCAAAAGTGTTTGATTCTTGTTCTATGTCTAGTTCTGAGATATTCAAATATAGTTCATTGAAATTATCGGCCTTAATATTTTCGGAGATGCTCTCAGAATTTTTAGACCTACTTTGGTTTCACATTTTAATCCATAAAATACATTTGATTAAATTGCTGAAAAAGTTTTGGAGATATGTAATCACTTTGTCATACACTCTTCTCAATGGTAATCTTCTTAGTATCACCCTATATTCTAATCATTGCTGTTAAACTTTTAATAAATATTATTCAAAATATGAAATATCCTTGGTCTATACTTGATGATCCAATGCTTTAATCACTGTAGAAAGCTTATAGATTTAAATGCTTTTTCACAATCAACAGCATAATGATACTCATATTCATTGATCCTTTCTATAATTTCTCTCAACACTCGAATGTGATTCACTGTGTTAAAATCACTTTTAAATCCTGCTTGTTCTATTGGTTAGTTAAAATTTGAAACTGACAGGAAATTAGTTGTAATTATCTTGGTAAAGATTTTGTATAGAAATGATAGAATTTTTATATATTTTTATTTCTAATAAAAAACATAATTTCTAATATCTTTTTATCATTTCTCTTACAGATTAATGTTATTGCTGCATTTTTCCATTTATCTGGTACATCTTAATCATTTAGATATTTGGTATATAACTTTGCCAACAATTTTTATGTTTATTCTCGTTTTTTTTAAGATATCAATAATATTCACATCAATTTCTGGATTTTTTCCTTCTTCATAGATTTGATTGCATGTCTCACTTTTTCATTTAAAATGCTGGATAATGCAATAGATGTAATAACTGTAGTTATATATCACTATATCATTCTTTGTAGAACTTTTTCACACATTTCATGATTTTATTTTTAATAATAGTTCCATCTTTTTTTCTTATTGCAGTAATAACTTTGTTCCAGTATCAAGATATTGTTTCGCACTTTTGAGACTTTTATTCTTTTCCATAGTTTTTCTTACTAAGTTCACAATTATATTTTCTTATATTATTATTATCTTTTTTTTTTTTTTTGTAGTATTTAAAAAAAATTTCACATTTCTACTTTTTCCCATATATTCTACTGTCTTAAATAGAAATTTTACTGGTAATTGTTGCATTTTTGTACCAGATTCTTGCTGTTCTTAATAGGGTCACTTCTTATTGATTTCAGTCAAATCCAAACCATTTTCAAAGTCTGTTAATATTTTAAAATGATTTGCACGTTCTAATTGAAATTCATTGGAATATTTCTGAAAATTATGATTATCAGCTGTTAATACTGACTTTCTTAATAATTTTGTCTCTATAGTTTTGCATTAACACATATTTTACTTCTCACTAATCAATCGTTAACTCTGATATTGACCTTACTAAGAATATTACAATCTTGAATACATATTTTCTATTAGTCAAAATATAATTCAGATATGCTATATCTTTATTTTGATGCTTCTACTTCTATTTAGCATTTTTCTCAAATAAAGAATTCATAATATGTAGTTTTTCTTGTATTATGAACTCCATAAGTCTGTGTTCTCTCTCATTTTTAGCTCCACAACCAAATTTATCTGTAGCACTTATATCTTTTGATTATTTTTAAATGTTTTATCTGATCAAAAACGTTGTGTATATCCATATAAACAATCTTCTACTTTTCTATTACAATGTATCTTGTTCAAGCATAAATCTAAATTATCTGAACTTGGTGTCTTCCATTTAACTAAATTAGGGAAATGAAAGCTGTATTGAATTTTTTTTTTTTTTTGGAAAATTGATATATAAGACACAATTTTTAAGGTAGCTTCAATTAGCATTATAAAAAAAGTCATGTAGATTATGTTAAATGTAATAGAGCTCAAAACATATAATCATTACCCATTTGAAATTTTAAAATATATATATAATTTTTACATTTTTATAAATTTTTGTTTTTATATTTATTCAGAATTTCAACATTTTAATAGATATATGACGAATAAGTTAATTTAATTAGTTTTAGGCTATAAATGGCTTGAATTCAATACATAGTGTGGCTAAACAGAAAAGAAATGATTTATAAGTAGTGGAATATAGAATATTAATAATAATAATGATGATGATGATGATGATACTCTTTTTTATTATGTCTTACCTTTCATATTGTGTCTCACCTTTCATTTTGTTAGGTAGAATATACTAAAATATAAAATCAAGTGATTATTGCAAAGTGATTGCTTACGAAGAATAAATATATCAATAAAAAATGTAGATATAATTTACTGAACAAAACTATTCATGACTCATCCTCCTCTTTTGCTAACAAAGTTGAAGCATCACAAAGAAAGATGTTGGGTAGAACTTGCTCATCAGACAACATTTCTGAAGAAGCTAAATGAGATGGCATTTGAAGAGCGCATTGTCTGTCTCAGTTTTAGTTGATAAGAAGAAACAACTTCTCCGAGCACTTCCACGGTGTAATTATTATTCAGCAAGCCATAAAAAGTTCATATCTTTTTTTTAAGCATACACTGCAACACTTTTTTTTTTAATGTTGTAAAAACTATTTAAAGCACAGTTTTTTAGTATCTAGATAGTGGCTAGTGTAAGAAGTTGTATTTTTACTTATGTACAACTCTTTATGTTGAACATACTAATTATGGCTGTCTGCACAGCTCCACTATCACTCTCACTTTACTAGTTTTGAATGATCATATTATCGCATTGTATTACAACCAGTAGATTTAGGAATTGCTCAATCATGTACTATTACTCTATGCATCTGATATGAAGCATTGAAATTTTTGTTGCATTGGTCTATATATGTATAAACTTAATTTTATACATTCAGTCCAATTTTTATAGTTTGTTATTTAACATTTTTTTTGTTATTATTCAAATGTATTTTTTATTAGCATATTTATTAAGCAAATATTGCACATTGCACAGATCTTAAATGTCGTGAATGATTTTTATTATTTACTTTTTTTAAAAAAAAAAAAAATTATATATGCTATGGATATTTAATTGTTTTAAAAACTTTTGTAATTTGCAAAATCAAAACTTTAATCATTTTCGAATAACTTTATAAAAATGCAAAAATTTAGCAACATTGATTAAAAGATTACAGATGTTGGAAAATTGTTTAAATCTCTGTAAAGTATGTTATGGCCTGCATATTCAAATACACACTACAGAAACAGAATATTATAATTTTTGATAAAACTAGATAAAATTTGATTTCGTAAATATATTTCAAATTAATTAAATTTTATTTGAACCATCTATTTAATTTTTCACTTGCAAGTGGAGCATTCAGTCATTTTTAAAAAATTAGTTTATCACATGAGAAATATATTTAAACTAAAATCCTAAAACTTGATCAAATTCAGTAATATAATGTATTGTAAAAAGTTATATTTTTTGCAATACTGTTGCTGATAACTCGTTTTTATTCCATATAAATAATGCGAAAATGTATAAGTTGTGAGAATGGTTACATATTGTGTTATATTCTACCAACATGAACAAAGCTACAAATACAACTAATAATTTTATAAATTAAAAGTAAATAAAAATATATATTAAAGTTACTATTCACATATAATGACAAACTTCAGATCTGGGACATATTGTAAAAAAGCCTACACTTAATTATTCTCTCATTATATTTGATAACATTTTTAGAAGTTGTAAGGATGAAGAATCTGATATACTACTATCTTTCGTAAATACAGATTTCTTAATCCTTTTTTTGTTTTTGTTTTTTCACATTAAAATCGTTTATCTTCCAAAAAAGTATAAAAAATATCTTCAGAATCTGAGGGTGTAGAAATTAGAAAAGAATTGTTGATGCTCGAATCTGTGTCAGAACCAATTTTTTGCCATCTAAAAATTTAGCACAGTCTTTTCTTCATAAAGTCTAATAAACAGAAGAGGGTAGAAAAATTAAATTACATTGTTTAAATAAAAATTCTTATAAAATTACAAATTTTATTGTAGAAAAATATGATACATACCATTTGAAAGAGAACAAATGTATGAAGAGAATGGTATAACTCGTAAATTCATTAATAGTTTTCCTGCATATTTGAGATGAAAACAAAGAAATTTTACATTTTTAGAATATACTGCAAAGTAATCATTGAATAAGAATCTGTATAAGTTGCCAATCAATCTCCACAATGTTGTTCTTTCATTTTTTTATTTAAAATGAATCCTACTTATGCTTGCAATATTGTGCCTTTATCATTTTTTAAACCAATTGTCTCCTCACTTTTTCTTCTAACTTCTCCTATAGTCCAACAATGTCTTGTTTAATATCAGACAGTACTTTGTCTAATTCATGTAATCTTGCTTCACTTGAATGTGATCTACAATTGTAGTTAATTAAATAAAAAGTTATTATCCAATAATAGTTTGTGTCTGCATTCAGTAAATTTTTAACATTCTTCATTTTTGGTTCCCATTTTTTGTTTTGGCTAGTGACTTTACAGTCTCGTGAGATTAAAAATATAATTTAGATTTATCTATCATGATTTTAAATATCAATTTTTTAAAAAAGAGATATTATTCACAAACACATTCTTCCTGCCTTCAAGAAAACTCAGTAGATATTTTTAACTACCAAGCAATTGGAAAGAATGTGATAAAAAAAGCTAATAAAGTCCATATACTGCTTAAAGCTTAGTGGTAAGCAGATCAACAATTTTTGTTATAAATGAATAATCACATAACTGCTACAATGATAAGAATGTATAAGTAGACATTAGGAATTTGTCTTAGTCAGGTTCTTTTAAGTATTTTTATTTATTACACTTTACCAAATATTGAAGCTGTCGATCTTAGTTCAAGATCGAGCTTCACTATTTTACCACTTAACCCACATTTCACTCTGCTCCTTTTTGTCATATGTATATAAGTTATATGTGTATTTCTGAGAAACATATTTATAAATATAAATTTTAAATAAAAACTCTCTTTAATTATTTTAAATATTAACTTCAATAGATGCGACTCAGATATATATATACATTACAGGAGCATATATATATAATTAAAAATATATACTGTAAATAATTTTGTATCTTTTAAAATTATATATATTTTTTTTATATTTTTAATACTTTGTACTTATTTTTCTTCATATAATTACACAAAAAAAAATTCAAGATGGAAGATGCAACGTACACTGTCCAAGAGTAATTAAAGGGGTGGGAACATTAGTTTATTTCATGATTTTAAAAGGAATTTTTAAATCAAAGTTAATGAAAGTAAAATTTAAAACAAAGCTAATTGATTTTAAGTTAGCTGTTAATATTTTTATCAAATCTATTTCCAATCTGGAAATTGATTTGAATTTATTTTTGGACAGTTATCTAGCGATTGCATCTCCAATAACAATAGAGAAATATTTCTGTAGATTCAGGATTCCATTTAAGTTAAAAAATTTAATTAAAAACATTCTTTAAATAACTCAAAACTGTATAAATAGGGCTAAAAATCTATTGTGTTAGAGTTTGGCCAATAGTTGCTAACCGACTTCACATTCATTTGTTTGATTTTTGAAATGGTTTTTGAGTAGAGGGGCCTTAGCCGCTTTCCCCTCCATCTTCAGCTTGACCCTTCGCCATGCAGAGATGTAGCTCCTACCGATCAAGAGTGCCCATGCCGTCAGAGAACCGCTGAGGCCAAGAAACATACTCTTAGCTTAAGTAAAATTTGCCCACCATGAAAATCAAAGAATGCTGCCTTCCACATAATATTTTTCCATACTTCATTCCAGAGAAACATGAGGTAACAAGCCCAAAGTCATTATAATCGCATTGCCTGAATTCTAACTCCTAACTTTTAAATATTGTTTTCTTTATGTTGAATCACTCTTTTAACTCACTAATCTGTGAGTATGTTAAATTAATATTTATTTTCTTTATATTGATTCTTTAATACCTAAATTAATCTCACTGTAAAATCTTTCATCCAATTCACGCTTCTTATTTTTCTTATAATTTAGTGCGGTTATAATTTATTTTTAATGATATTTTTATATTTTTTACTTGATTTTTATTTGTAAATGCCAATCAAACCTAGTCTTACAAACTTCTTCTATATCACGCTGTGGGGGGGGGGGATAATTAATTATTTCATGCCATTATTTCTAAGTAGCTTGTAAGATTGAGTTTGTCTTTTAAATGAATATATGCTTTTAAAAAAAATTTTTATCGTAAATTTTATACAAAATGTATAAATACTTTTCAATCTGGAATGGATATTGGTGTCCGTTAAATTTGTTGATTTTTTTTATTTCAATCATCATCGCCAAAAGGCTGGTGACCAAATACTATTTTGTTATTTGCACTTTTAAGTGCGCGAATTTTAGTTTTTTTTTTTTTATATGTTAAACAAAATAGTATTGATTCAAGAAAGGGGAGAGCTGCATGCTTAATTATAGTTTTAGCTTCTGATAAATGACTTTATCTTATATAGGTCATTATTTTAACATATCATTACGTATTTGTTAAACCACTTAAGGCTTTATGTTAGTATTTAAACCCAATGATTTCATATTCCTATAATAGCGTTACTGGCATATGTCAGACATTATTAATGAGCCACATAAGGGCTTTGATCTGATTCACCCGTACTTCATTCTGGGGAATCCTGATCATCTTCGCTTGTCATTCTTATCCTCAAAGTATATATTTATATACTGCTCGTATCTGTCTGTACCTCACTCCAGAAGATTCGAAGCCTTCCATCTTTTTAGCATTCTCGTTTATAACGGGTATAAGTCTACTCCCTGGAACAAGCAGGTAAATGTAGTTGAAGTTCTGCATGGACTTATCATAATCTGGATCCATAGCAACTTCCTATCTACCTTTTCTTTTGGTAACGCTCAGCCATGAAGCTAGCGTACCACCTTAAAAATTGAAGAATGACATTTTCTCAGCCGAAGTTGCCATTTTCTCTTTCAGTGATAATATTTATTTTACAAAGCGCAGACGGTATTTGAAATTAAACTGAGAGAGTGTAAATCTCTCAAGCGCTTAGCCAATCAGATCACAAATACTGGGACAGAGAATTTAACAAGAAAAGAGCGGTTCCACTCTCTTCTTTACTTGTCTTTGTATATATCCAAGCCAGTCCAAAGTACTTAGATCTGAAAGCATGAATCTTAAATATCATCACACTCAACTCACTGAGTTCTAATTATAAACATACAGCGTGAAATCTTTCGATTTACTATGCTGTAGTTTTTCGATGTTATAACTTGCAGCAATATACTACAACATAGTAAATCAAAAGATTTCATGCTGCATGTTTATAATTAGAACTCAGTGAGTTGAGTGTGAAGATATTTAAGATTCACGCTTTCAGATCTAAGTACTTTGGACGGCTTGGATATATACAAAGACAAGTAAAGAAGAGAGTGGAACTGCTCTTTTCTTGTTAAATTCTCTGTCCCAGTATTTGTGATCTGATTGGCTAAGCGCTTGAGAGATTTGCACTCTTTCAGTGATATGATGCTAGTACTGCAATTTCTTATAGTTGATTTTATAGCCTATTTAACAAAATAAATCGTAATGATGTGTAATAATGAAACGTTTTTCTCTTTATATATTTTCATTGGAGTTTTAGATCCAACTTTTCAAAGCTGCCCTCCCCTTTATTGAAATAAGCCGTTCCTGTATTTATAGAGTTTCGCATTGGTTCGATTGTTAAATGTCGAAAATGTAAATTAAATAAATGTTTTTACTGTATTTACGGATCAACATGTATCCTTATTAATTGTTATAAATAAATGCTATGAATAAAAATAAAGTTATGTATTAAATGCTAAGGGCATTTTATTAAAGTCGTATAAATAGCGAAACTCTATTATCACATCATTTTTAAAGGTATAAAACATCCACCAACCACCCAGATAAATCTGTTTTTGTAACCTTAAATAAAATCCGATTTCCAAATATATGTTCAGTATTGTTATACTGCACTAGATTGATATCAGTTAAAATAAAATAATTGAATCAAGATTGTCAAATATTTGTCCTTAAAATAGTTTAAACTGTGTGAAGTTGATTATATATATAAAATCATCTTGAATTTTGTCAAAATAAATATTCATATTTTAAACTTAATCCAGTGTGTTTGAATCTCATGAATATATTTATGTATGTTTTAACTTATATCTTGGGTTCAATCAATCTCTCATCATCATCATCTCCAGTTGAGTTCTCATGCAAAACGTTGTAGCACCGGGCCGGGAGAAAATGAATTCATGTGATATCACCATACGGGTTGTCCATAGTGTTATAGATTTGGGGAATGGGCAAATAGGTTAGAGTTCATGATTGCTCCTGACCTGTGTATCTCTGGCATGATTGGATTCATGGTATTTTTGCTTAGATTCTAAATCTTGTTGGATGGACATACATTTTCGACTGGTACAATATATTAATGTATGTTTTTTTTTTGTTTCCAAATCATTATATTATATAAATAAATCATTTCATTTAATATTTTAATAAATGATAAATCAATAATTAAATACATTTAATTTGTTTGTTTTTTTACTGAAATTAATATTGGATATGTGTATTTAATATTTTACCATATTTATTTCCAAAAGCATTGTTTTATATACACAATCAAGAAATTTATTTAATAACCTAATAGATGATAGATTAGTAACTAGATATATATTTTTTCTTTTATTGAAATTAAAGTACTTATGTGAATGTATTGTACACATATATTTATGGATATGTATTTAATTTAAGAATGAAAAACTAATGTGTACACATTATTAGCATATTTAAATATCTATTCTTTGCAGCATGAAGGACTTCTTCCTAATTTATTTCTGAACTTCTGATCCATAGTTTAATCAAAATTATTCTAACAAATTTTTTTATTGCCTCTAGTCTTCTCACAATGGTGAATTTTTCCATGACTTTTAAAATTTATTGGTCTTTATTGCAACACCAACTCAATATTCCATTTTTTGCTATTTTTTATAGCAATGTATTTATCCTAGGACATTTTATCTTCTTATTTAGTAATGATGTTAGAAGCAACTGATTGTTTTTTTCCATGTGTATTTCACTTCTGATATTTTCTTACTAAACCTAACACACATCTCTAACTTCACTGAGTGGTCTACAATTTTTGTATTTTTTTTTTTTTAAAACAGGCAAAAACTGACTATACGTTTTGCCACACTGCAAGCTAGAGTAATCAATGGATTCCAGAAGGCTTGTGCATAAAATCCCCATCTAGTGTCTACTCATCCAATATCCCCAGACTAGTTTATGGCTTGTGGCTTTCATCAGTGAGGAGCCTTGGATCTGAGAGCACTGTACCTTGATCTTAGGATGAAATGCAACCCTCCAGCAGCCACCTTTTATCTCTACTTAACTACAAAACTATGAGTCTTTAATTGAAAACACCTTAATATTTTTAATTCAGGCCTATCGGCTTATATAGTCATATAGGTCTGAACTCAGTTCAGTACCCATACATTTTGGTAGAGATAAAAAGTTGCTGCTGGAGGGTTGCATTAGATCCTAAGATTTAGGTGCAGTGCTCTCAGATCCAAAGTTCCTCAATGACAAAGACCATAAACCAGAAACTAGTCTGGTGATATTGGATGAGTAGGCTATAGATGGGGATTTTATGCACAAGCCTTTTGGTATCCATTGATTACTCTAGCTTGCAGTGTGGCGGCAATATGTATAGTGAGTTTTTGCCTGTTTTAATAACTGTTCTAAGCAAGCATAAGAAATGATGATCATGTGATATTTTTCTCTTATTAAGAATCCAAGTATTAGATCCCAAGAACAGTTCCATATTTTAGCAAGATTATGTTATTATATTAACAGGTCTTTCTTTAAATACTATATTTAATGCATTACCATATGCTGAAAAAGCCTCCTTTATAGATCTTTCACCTGTCATACTGATCTAATTGATCAGGTCAATATTAGATCATTTGCCATTAAAATAGCATCCAAATTTCAAAATCATTGTGCTACAATTTTTATCTAAAATTCTTATTCAACCTTCTTCAAAATAACCCTTCTAAGCAATTTATTACCTTCAGGTGTGCATTTAATTTTCATTCTGGCTGTGTCTTTTACAGTAAATGCAAAGAGAGATATATTTTATTTATTGTAGACATCATTAAATTAACTTGCCTTCTATATTTATTTATTCTTAAATTTGTTTAAAATGTTAACAAGCATCTGTCTTTCATATTCTTAAAACAATGTGGGCAGCATATTCTTATTTCTTGTTTGATAATTAAAAAAAAATGTGTTAAAAAAATAATCAAAATTGATTTACCATATGCATATGTATATATTTAAATTTATTTATAAAACTATGGTAATTACAATCTGAGATTATTCAACTTTATATTTTTAAAATTTATCATTTATCACAAATTGTAGTCTAATATTACCATAAACTTGGCAGATTTATTAATAAAAAATATTTACTGCTTAATTTTTTGCCATCATTCAAACTTGGGTAACTATAATTAGGTTTATAGCGTTCTTTGACTGCTTACTTCAAGGTTTAATTTTTGTTTGTATATTTTGTATAAATCTTAAGAAGTTTTTAAATAGAATATATATGATTTAACCTATTGTGTGTCCATTTGAATGCTTCCATATCCATTCTTTCTTCGGAATTTTCTCAATAAAGAAAATTTAAGAATTTAAAACCTTTCTTTACAAATTTCATTAATTACCTTTATCTACTACAATTAATTTTTCTTAATATTTCCCAATTTTAGTATTAAAATCATCTATGATAATTTTAATGTATTGTTTGATCTATTCCAAAATATTCTCTATATTTATATAAAAGTTATTTACTTTTTATTAGAACTTCTTTGGACATAAATTTAAATTATCGTAATAATAATTTATTGACTTCCAATAAATTGGATAACTAATCTTTAACTCTATATAGTATACCGATTAATTTTTACAAATTTTATTTTATTTTTTATTTATAATGAATCTCACTTTTTTCAATACGCATATATTTATAGTAAAGTTTATGCTAAAATATAGTGTTGTATGATCCTTTCAAGGTAGTTAAAACTTCTTCCATTCTCATTGTATGGCTTCTATAATCTTTAAAATATATATATCTTAATAAACTTTTCATAATGTTTTTGCTTTTGACTAACTAATAGTTTTCTTCAAATCTAAAAACTATTATATTATAAATATATTTTACATAAACATACAATAATTTCATTTAATACAGTATACCCAAACATTTTTATCATTATTTATAAATATTTTAGATTATTTCACACACTTAACACTTTCTATCAATTAAAAACTGGAAATACTTTTTACCTATGTCATATGTGCATATATATATATATATATATATATATATATATTGTACCATTTATTTATATATATGGTACAAATTACTATTTAATATTGTGTATCATTTAAATAAAAAAAGAGAGAACCCGATTTTTAATTTTTTTTTTTTAATATAATGTTGTTTTAAGAAAAACATACAGTGAAAGTTTAATTTTTCTTTTTTAAATATAAGTTAACTAAAATAAATTTAATGTTGGAAAGTGCATACTGAATAATTGATTCAAATAGTGAAAGGAAATTTCAAAGGTAAAAGATTGCTATCAGAAACAACTTTCTGATAGTAATTATAAATGGCAGAAATTCATAATGAGAAAAGAGACTTTGTAATAAAAAAATGAGAAATAATGTAGAAGTGTATAAAATAGAACAAAAGGTAAAAGGAATATGTGCAGAACTTCGAAAAAGAATCTGGGGATATAAAAGGAGCTGTCAGGTTTGAAAGGTGTCTTTTGTCTTGTTGTTCCAGAGAGTGTTGAGCAAATTGAAGTGCCTCATATTTTTTTTATACAAAAAAAAATATTAATAAAATGTGTCCACTTAGATACGAACTGAAATCGCTCACCATGAGTGAGTAGAACTCTATCGTTTGCCGACATTTTCTCTCGAGAAAAGTCACCTAGATCGTTGTCTGGCTCTACCTAAATTTAATCGGAGATTTGGAAGAAGTAAAACTAAAAAAAAACAACTACTGAGGACTACCCACTGCTGAATTGGATGTCGGAGGATCAATGACCTACTTAAACATCAACTTACTGGTAAATTAATGGCCATAACTTTTACATAAAGCTTTATGAATAGAGAGTTGAATGAAATGTTATCCCATAATTTTTTTGGATCGAAAGATTTACGAACTGAGAAGTGAACTAAACTGTTACCATGGAAAAATAAGACACCAAATAGTTATTACTTCAATATTTGAATCAAATTATTAAATTCATATGCACAATACTTACCAATATTATAATTTTGTCTTAATCATAAATATTAAATGTTTGACGGGCTAGAATAAATCTTTATTATTAGCTTAACTTTCATTGTACGTGTATAAAATTAATGTTATTCTATTTAAGTTTTATATTTAGTTATTTAAATTCAAATTAGTATACAAATTACCTTTGCTAAATAGATTTAGTTTTCTTAATTAAGTCAAAGGGGAATATCTTCTACTTAACGGGAATTTTAACCCAGATCGTATAATTATTACTTTACGAGTTACAATATGTTTGACGCAGACTCAGTGGGTCTAACGACTCTGGTGCCCTCATGTAGAAATTAAAAACTGATTCAGCTCACAATTGTACTCAGTAATAATTCTAGGCCGAGCTGATCAGGAAAGATAGTTATGTTTTTAGAATAATAATGAAACGTTCTTCTTTTTTTTAAATAAAGTAAATGGACATTTATTTTTCTTTTGCATAACTTGATCAACTCGCGCATTTATAATGCGTATAGAGACCTAGAAATACAGAAAACTTTATAATATATATATATTGTAACCTTCCCTTCCAGTTCTCCACCACCTCTACCCTACCTTCTCTTTACTCTCCATGCTACTAGCTCAATAATAAACAATCAAGTATGACAATAATAAAATATAAAACTCTTTACACGGCTTGAAACTTGTGATACATCAAAACATAAGAAAGACTTTAAGGATGATTACAACATAGAGGTTTTAACATTGAGAAGTATATAAAATACACTCCATAATGGCACTGCTATTGTGAAAACTCTCCTATTACCATAATGTTATAATCATTAGGAAAATGCCTACAACAAAGAATGACTAACATAATATTTCATTTAAATAATGCTTTAACTACTCTTCTATAATTTAAGAATCTCAAAATAATAACATTAAAACAAAATTACATTAAATTACAAGAATTAATGCTATCCTATGGCTATCTCAGGGATCATAATTATTTTATTCTAAAATCTAATATGACAATTAAATTGATAATTAAATAATTGAATCACACGAGAGATTTTACTGGGATCCAATTTTTTAAATAAAATCACACATACTATTACAAACCTTGATTAACCACCTATTAGAAAATTAATCTAACTATAATAATAAGACATGAAAATTGGCGATCATTATCTACTCATTATCTTCACTTATATAATTTAATTTACTTTTCTAAGATTTATTTTTATACTTATACTAATAACAATCACTATAGAATACTCATTTTATTAAAATGAAAAGCTTTATTACACAATTATTATCTACAAAGTCTAATTGAATTAAATACATTTCTTAATTATTTAGCATTTACCCATTGTAATTAAATCCTTCGGAATTACAAACCTTAAAATATATTTGGTCAGTAACTTGTACTCTGAAATAATATAATACTTTTAAATTTATGATACAAAATACATTTCAAAATTAGATTACAAAATTAGAATGTGACTCTTCAAACATACTATTAATTTCTATTATATGCTCTCCATTTGTAATTCTTAATAGTACTTTTCAATTAAATATTCAAGATTCTTTTATATCTAATAAAATATGAAGTACTACAAACTACCTTTAATATAGTTATTATTTAAAAGCAAATGATAATTAATGTGTCAATAATAAATTCTTAAATATAACTCTTCAGATAAAGCATGTAAGGACCTTGTGATGGAAATGACTCTCAAATACAATGAAATTACTAATACAAAATTTAAATCAAAATATTCATTTATTTACAACAATTAATAATGAACAACAAACAGCTCTGTCAAGCGTTGTTAGCCGAGAGGTCATCGCAGCTGCCTCGCAAGCAAGTAGTTGCTTGCAGACGGTTGTGGGTTCACCTCCCGGCCGATGCTATGACATATGAAGAAAAAAAAAAACAACAAAGTTATACACCTTATGATAAATAATTCACTAACAAAATAATCATTTAACTGTTTATACATTTACAAGAAAATGATTTACATTCAGCACAGATAGACATAATAATTATTCTATACATTTTAATATGTCCCATATTTAGTATTTAGTTCTCTTAAATAATAATAAGTTCATTGTTCTTACTATCATATCTGCTTTCATACTAACATATCCAGTTTGACAATTCATGAGTTATCTGGTGGTTATCTTCTTAATCATCTTTCTCTATTTATCTTATATTTTTGTAACTCCAAATATTTTAATAAAATTATAATATTTAAATTATGGTTCTATTCAAAATATGTATAAAAATATTGCACTATAATCTTATCAACAAAAATTATTGCTGCTGTGGTAATGTTACAAACAAATAATAAAAACAATACTTATAATGTATTCAAAATGAATAGTGGAATTAAGGGTTCTTTTTCTTATGTAATTCATTTTTATACATTCATTCTCCATTTCCCATTTATATTTTCTGTTTGTCTTTGATCTCAGGTATTATGTTCATATAATAATTTGTTCAGATTTTATTCAAATATAATTGGTCAAAACTTATTAAGAAACACTATAAAATTCTTAAAATATTTAGTCCATTTTCGATGCTTACTATATTTTTATTTATCCTAAAAATTCATAGATAAAAAACTGATTTTATCAAAAATACTATATCATAATAGAAGGATGGAGGTTTTCTTTATTTATGAAGTGTCATATTTTTGCAGGTAATCATTTTCCTAATGATCTTACCCCAATTTTACCCTGGCTTATTCGGCAATCACTTTTGGTATATACTACACTCATGTCTTTGCAGAAAATTCTCCCATCTCTTTCTAATAAACTACATGGGTATTACAAAGATTAATCCCATTCAACTATTCAATCCATTCTTCAGGATCATATTTTTATATCCTATCCTGGAATTTCAACTCATCTTTCCATACTGTGTCTTCAGCATCTATTATCATACTACCTCTGGGCCAGTAGTATAATCCAATCTTCCCATTAAATATTTTTTTATTCACATTTGAGATCATATTATAAAACAAATAGTCTACCTTTATCATCATCAATATGATACTTTTATATATATATATATAAAATAAATGAGATTGTGATAACTCATGTATAATCTCTTCATATCTTTAAGCATGCGCTCTCTCTCTTTTTTAAATCAAGAATGAATAATAAAAAGGTTAATACCTTTTAACCTTATATACCAGATTGCATATAAAAATTGTTTCAATTATTGCTAACTATAATACCTAGCATTTATATTTCGTACCAAACAAAAAAAAAAAATTAAATAATAAATTTAAAATTAAAATCTCTTTCTCTTTGTTTTTTTATATTTTTAAAACCCATTCCAATTTCTAGTTTAATACTACCATGATCACCTAATAGATGTTCTCCATTCCTCATGAGTTTGTGTGCTTCTCATATCTTCACCACATGTATATTTAAACAAAACATTTGACAAACAAGCACAACACTAACTGCACAAAAGTTCTGAATCAGATGCATCCTTCCTTCTTGGCTAATTTAGAGTTATATGCACATAATCACACTCTTGAAAAGTACACTAACGAAAGAGTTTAATAAATCTTCTCAATAAATTTCCACATTATTTTCCCATGGTGCAAAACTTTAAAATATGCTTAACTAATTCATCAATAAGTTTACTTCACTTATTTCTTTCCTTTCTTATTACTTATTAATCTCGTAAAATTTAAGTACATATGAATAAATTCATTTAACTTTCTGTATTATAGTGTATCATCTTCGTGACTGTCATCTACTATTAAAAAGTTAAACAGATTTTCGATTATCCTTTCTCTTTTTACTGTTCCTTTCTTATAATAATATAATAAGACTTCACTTTCTATTTAAACATGAGAAATATTAATTCATCTTTCCTCTTTTTTTATTCATTATCAAATATATGCTAAACATTTTCTTCAAAAATTTTCAAGCTATTTATCACCCATCAATTGTTCAATTCAAACAGAATATTAATTTTACTTAGACTTATCACTCTCAACTAAATTATTATTTTTAACATCCGATAAAGTACTTTTACAAGTTTTGAAAATTTATTTCTAGAGATTTTAGACTCATTTTTAATATATGACTAAAAAAATATTTAATTTGACAGAAATAAATGAATGTTTTCTTACATGAATGTGGATATATTTTTCTTTAAGGAAATGCAGTTGTCTTTTATTTCTCATGATTATTCTAAATAAGAATAACAACCTTGGTTTTTCTTTTAAACTTCTTTTTGATATTATTTTAGTTATATGCAGATGATCAGGATTGCAATTAGGTCATAATAAAGAAACTAGTTTGAACTCACTCCATGATGTTAACAATTTCTATAAATGTATTATATCCTCAGACAGCTTTTTAATTATTATTTTACCATTTAAAACTTTAAATACTTTTAAAACTTTTTATAATTTTACCAAGAAGTGTACCTTTTATCATCTGCTTCTCTCTTTTTTAAAAAAAATCCCAGAATAAATTGATATCAGAAAATTACTTACTTAAATCTCATTGGTCAATATCCCAAATCAACTATTACAACTTCCTAATAAATATTTTTCTATCTATTTAAAATAATTAAAATCAATAATATTTTACAAACAAAATTAATTTAAATCCTTTCTTTAAGACTAAAATATTAATTATAATTACATTTGTAATATATGATATTATTAATTGAATTTAAATATAAAGTTTAATAATAAACATTTATACTTAAAATATATTATTATTACGATAATTTTAAAATAAATTATTTTTTTGCAATCTGCTTTTAAAGGAGCATCGCAATAAAATAAATTAATGCCAAATTTATAAGTAATGATGTTTATTTAGATTGACAACTATTGTATTGAAATTATATAGTGGATTATAATACAAATGATTATAAATAACGATGGTTATTAAATCTCTGCAGAATTCTAACTTTAATCTTTACATATTAAGTCATTTATTCCTGTTATACCAAAATTTATAGCATTACTATTATCTCAATTTTTAATTTTTAATTTTGGAACTATAGTATACATTTTATATTCTATTCATACCATGGATAACCAATCAAAAAGTTACAATATATGTCCATCTATAACACTTTAATATTATATATTACTATTTTAAATTATATAATGTTAATTTACTATATTTTGATTTTCTAAATAGTTTTCTTAGATCTAAATAATGAAATATTTTTCAACAAATCTTTCAAATTACCTGCACTTTTTTTTAAAAAAAAAAATTTTTTTTAACTATATATCTCCACCTACAGTACTTTTTATGAAACTTTATTATTTAGTTCATTCAGTTACAAATACAGTACAAAAATTTTATTGTCAATGTATATATTTTATAATTATTACTACCAAAAATATAAATTTAACAAATATCTTTTATTTTTAATTATATACTATATGTATATTTGTGTGTAAATATATAACATTAGAGTTTATCAATGAATATATACATTTTTGGTTTATGTGTTTGCTCATAAATTATAGAATATTAAATATTTTTAGTTTTTAATTAATGGAAATTATTGTGTTTATATGATTAAAATATTTATAAATCATAGTAATTTGTAATACAATTGTTGTTTAAATCTGAAGACAAATGCTAAGCAGTTGAAATTGTTATTAGAAATTAAAGCATCGTTAAAGAAAGTGCTTGTACTTTTTAAATTTTTTTCTTCATTTTTTTTTACTTTTAACTTCACAAAGTCTTTACAATTGTATTTCTTTTTGCAGTTTTTTGTTGTTGTTGTTGTTGTTTGGGAAGAGATGGTCTTTATTGAATGACAATGCCATTGTAATCATTCAAAATTATTATGCTAATTTTTATATAAGAAAATGTATAAATTTGCCATCCATAGTCTAATGATTAGGTGATCTGAACTATTATATTACAATAGAGTAATATCATATTAATAATTATTAATATTACTTTTATTCTATAAAATTGGTTGGATTATCTTTCTATGTTTGTTTCATTATTCATTTTTTCTGTAAAAGCTTAATTATTTATTATTGAAATTTAACAAATTTAATTGTATTGTTGTTATTATAAATATTTTTATTTGTTTTAGCATCATCATCATCATCATTACCATCATCGACATGGATCTGCAGCTACAGGACATAGTTCATGGGATCGAAGTGACCAATATGATGAACGACACATAAATGGGGAACATTCATCTAGGCACCGATCTAATCATTCTTCTCACTTTCCTCACCGAGGATCTGTTGAGAAAACATCTAGGTCTCATGACTCCGGCCGATCGAGTGACAGCAGTTCTATGTCTCATAGCCGAAGTTCTTTGGAAGGGCATCGTTCTCATGACTCATCTTCTCGTCTTACTCCAGAAGGATTAGTCAGTTCTCATAGAAAAGGATCAATTAATGGATCCCAAAGACTGTATGAAAACCAGGATGCTAGGATATGTGAAGGTATTCAAGTAGGTTCATCCAGGGGTCCTTCTTATGTACAAACAACTCATAATCGTCAAAGATCATATGATTTGGCTCAAGTGCTATCTGACAGTATTCAGATTGCTCATAGGCGTCAACTTTCTTCAGATTCCAGTCAAGGACATCCTGATAACATAGCTCTTGCCTATTCACGAGGATGGGATCCATATGATACAGGATATGTTGATGTTTCTGGATTTCCTAGTGGAGTGCGTTCAGTGGAATCAACCCCTCGTGTACATCGAAGACAACGGTCTGTGGATACTAGCCCTGGATATTCTGATTATGTTGCTTTTACTCATGTACGGCAACGTTCAGATTCATCTCAAGTGCTTCCAGATGCCACACCAATTGCACATCGGAAACAACGGTCATTTGATTCTAATCGTGGTTTAACAGATAGTAGTCCCAGTCCTCATAGTCCTCTTGCTTCTCGAACACTTTCAGATACAAGGAGTATGTCTCATAGCCGAGGATCTGTGGATAGTTCACCACATTCTCATGATTCATCTCGGGGATTAGATAGTGGTTCTGTGTCTCATGGAAGTAGAGGTTCATTGGATGGACAAAGGACGTTTGAAACACAAACTGATTATTCAATAACTCCAAATCGAAGTAGTAGTAGAGATAAGGAATACAGCCAAATAAATCATCGAGACAGCAGTCAAAGTTCTCGTACTGCTTTGGAAATTGAATTTCAACAAGCACATGAATTACTAAAAAGAGGGCAGGCTGATCTGCCTTCTTTACATACCAATGTGAACTTACAGTACCAACAGTTACTGGATGCTAATGTAACAAACCAAGCCAATTTGATCAACCAGTATCAGCAGTATATTTTTGAACCTGTAAAAAATACAGGTAAGAAACATTTTTAAACATTGATTAAAACTATTATTTATTTATTAAATCTTTGAGTCTATTTTAATGTATAACTGACTAATTGATGAATAAATGAGAGAATTTTTACATTTAATTATTAAAGCAAATAAAATATAGTTTTTCTTTAAAAAAATATATATTTTTTTAATTACCTTAAGATAAAATTAAAATAAAAAGAAAATTATTTCAAATTCAAATAATATTCATCTGTACATAGTATTTCAAATATATTAACAATTATATATATGAATGTGTGTATATATTAAGTTTTCGTCATCTTACAATAATATATCTTAATTAAATAGATGTATATACTTGATGAAATTATTTGAATGTACAATTAAAATGATTTTAATGAGTGTAACGCGGTAAATGTTGTTGTTGTTTTCTGGTTTATTAAGTTAATGTTTAATGCGAAATAAGTCATTTAAAAAAAAAAGAGTTTGCAATTAAAATGAGAAAAATGACTATTAGTAGAAAACTCATTCTGCTGGCAGGATTTCTTAGAATTGGAAGATGCGCGTCACATTATTTTAACATTAGCCCACATTTGCTAATTTATTATATCTATGCTGCATATGGGGTTTTTTTTTTTTATTGAAGTTAGAAGTATATTAATTGTTCATCGGTCTGAATAATAAATATTATTAGTGCCATTTATTTGTCGTATTTATTTAATTACATCATACATTCAAATAAGCAATAGTGAGTAGTTTATTGTATAATGCTAGCTGGTGTGAAAATTGAAAATTAATGGCATTTACTATACTAGACTTAAGGAATAATCTCAATTAAACAAAAAAAATATATTAAAAACCATTGAAAGATTTGAAAAATGTTTTAGATCTTTTTTTTCTTCCTTTTTTGAGACACAGAAGAAATATAAATGTTGATAAGAAATACAGAAAATATATATATTCGAACCTCGAAAAAAAAACAGTGAGATGGTGAGAGATGCAAATTCTAATCTTGATAAAAGAGAGAGGTGGAGAAAAACTCGAGAAAACCTATATACCAAGGCACCAAACTGTAACCTTGGAGTAACAGCTGCCAAACCAACTCGATGTTGTGACAAATTTACAAGTTAGCAAGGCAAGCAATTTATTAAATTTGAAAATAATTTTACTTAAAGTATTTGAGGTTAATTCCCTTCACGAATTATATAGCTTAAGTCAAGCTAGCCAAAATACAACCCCCTAAAGAACATAGACTACCTTGCTATTGATATACCTGCAAGTGACCACATACACAATTTTCAGCTGTGTTAAAGTTCAGATTAGCAAATAAAATGATTTGGCAATTTATGCAGAAGATACCAAGAATTATATCACTAATAAATTTTACAAGTTATTACTACTACTCTAAGGGAAGAGGAGAAACTTCGACTCACACCCATATCATGTTAACAACCTCGGTATCCCCTCACATAAATTCCCAACCAACGCTACAATTAATCTATTGTTAATGTTATGTTTTCTCCGATCACACTTCTACCATCAAACATTACAATCTTTTCAATGTTATCTTTCATGCTCCAAAATTTGCAAAATTCATAATTTTATTTCAATTGATCCTGTTATTACCTTGTTCCATCAGACTAGATTCATAAGTTATCTTATAATTGAAATCTTACAATCTAAAATTTTATAATTTAAAATCTTCTAGTCTCAGAGTCTTATAATCTCAGGGTTCAAATTCGGAATGTGAAGCTTTTATGAGTAATTCTAAATTTATTGTCTATCAATTAATGCTATTCCAGTGATTGTAATTCAAGTAGATATTCACTAGATCTACCTCAGCTAATATTTTAGTGTTCATCAACTATAATAGTAATAATAATATTAAACCTGATAAATTACAGAACAATTAACTGGAATAAAATATTTTAACTGCTTTAAAATTTTGACTAAATTTATCATTGACTGGGACCACATTCGAAAGGGATTTTATGTCCACTCAAGATATTCGTCATAACATAATAAATTTATGAAATGATAACTAACTTTAAAATTAAATATTCTAAATGTTTGCCATGATAATTATAAAAAATTTTAACACAAGTTAATAATGTCTCTTAAAAGCCTTTCATCAATTTCAGAATAAATTATTAAGTTAAAAACCAAATTTTCTTAATGTATCTGTACTGAAATAAGCATTAAATATTTTTATTAAAATTGCATATGAGTAGATTCCTGGATGTTATGGATACTAAAAACATTAAGACACAATACCAAATTTTTAAATTAACACAATGTATATTAAATGAATAAATGAGAAATAATATTAATAATATAATGCAAATCTTCATAGCTATTGAGCAACAATAAAATAAAATATTTACAAGGGATGTACAGCCACTATGAAAAATGATTCCTTTTCTGTGCTTAGCATTTTTGCAACTATGTCCCTCTTGCTATAAATCTACTTTATTTAGGTACTCGAACAAAGTAAGTAACAATAATAATATAAAATATTTCAACCAGTTATCTCTTGCTGGATCGATAACACTTTCTTGAGACAAATTTCAAGAACACTTACTATAACACCTATGTTTAATAATTAAATTTAACTTGCTAACTTTAATTCATTAGATAAATGTACCCCTTAAGGCTATGGATTTAGTAAATCAATATTATGCCTAAATTTATGCTTGATACTTCTAAATACCTATATGAATTATTGCTTACCAGCATATTGACTTTGTTAACTCTTAATTCTAGAATGATTGGCAATTTTAGAGGTCACATTCATACTGATACACTCATTTCATGCTTTCTATGTCCCCAACATGAGTATTGCTTAATCCCCAACATGAGTATTACTTGCTTCGGCTGTGGGCTGAATATGATGCGCATTGCTTATCCCAATATTAATCTAATTTGAAATTTTGACAAATTATCAGTTCTAAATAATTGTGTGCAAATCTCAGCTAAACATTATGCATCAATTCCATAAACTATACTTTTAAAATCTAAAGTATTTTAAAGTAGATGATATACTTCAAAATCTAAACAGTGACCCATTATGACATTTTAACAAAGTTTCGTATCAAGTATGGCAAAAAATACACATCCATAAGGGAAAGAAATTCATATAATAACAAATTAGTGTTGGCATGAACCCAGAAGCACACCTTCTATCTGAGGGCTATGAAATATGTTAGGACCTTGTCAACACATATTAAGATGGGCATGCACAACTCACTATGACTACCACAACAATATACCTCTTACGGAGTAAATTTAAATGGAGCTGGGAATACATTCTCAATCTCCTGAACACACTAAAATTTTTAATATCACGAGAGAGCTGTGCTCCATCTCGACCTCCAAGGTAGCAATATCTTGCATACCTTGATCACCCTAGGGTCACTTACAATCACACATAATCATAAGAGAACACAGTTTGAATTCTCATAAAGAAAACTATATTACTGATGCATGAACCGATAATTTAGCAATAGTCTAATATGACTAAATAATAAGAAATGTGCATCGTTCATTTTCTTTATCATATACTGATTTTAAAACTCTAGGACATAGCAATATTAAACTTTCAAAATATATAGATAAGATAAAGCATTCAAATATCAATCTTAACTAAAAGCATAAAATTAGATTTGAAAACCTCTTAGACAAACATTCTATACTTTTACGTAGATATTTCATTCATCTCATAATAGCATTAAGGTTGAGCAATATTAACAATAATAATAATATAAAGGCTTTTTTTTCTACTCTAGCCTCAATCTATACCAGAATATTTTATACTATGTTTAATGAATATACTCAATAAATAAATTTTAACCTATAACCAATCAATTAACAAAATAAAAAATAAAATTATACTTAAGAGTTATTTTGGGCACAGTTCATAACTGATGATGATCATCTTCCTCCAGACTGTTCATTTTCATCCACACACACTTGGGGATTATGGCGCGCACATATAATCCAAATGTCTTTTTTTTTTTTAATGGCCATAAGTTTCAGAAATCACATTATTTTTGCATCCTCTGATTATTTCACAATATTATCGTATCCATTTGTCTAATTAATATTTTAATAAAAACAACTGCATTTTTCTTTGGGATCCAGTAAAGATGTTTCTTCCAGATGCATTTCAAATTCACAGATACAGATTTGTCAAATTCAGGGTTGAGCTTATAAGTTAGTCATGAGCTTACGCATATCTCAGTAGTTCCAACTTTTACAGGATTTTAAACTCCATGATTTCCGCATGGTATGTATTCGGTCTATCAGCTATAAGGCTTATACAAAATTTTCACTTCATTCACATTTTACTGGGCTTTGCATTATTATTAAGGCACTAGTAGATTGAGCTTTTTTTCCCCATTTCTTTCATGTAAAGAATCAGTCTTTCTTTTACGATGAAGATAAAATACATAGATAATTTAACTGATATTTGGCTTAATTTTCTAAGCATAATTTATAACTGCTTTTAATATTTAATATTTCCATCCAAAGTTGTTGTTTTTTTATTTCTTGAAAACCATTTCTCCCATCTCTTATTCATGATAATTGTTATAATGAAAACATTATTAATAAGAATTGATGTCTGCAACATTTTACATGGGGAAAATTTGTAAGCCGGCTTCAGATGCCTCTTTCACCCACATAGTCATTGTACCAAATTAGCTATCCTGGAAACCTTGATCCATAATTAACTTTGTGCTTCAAAATTAAGTGCGCATGATTTTTAGTTGTTTATGTACACACTTTTACAGAAGACAATTGAATTTTTCAATCAAATTTAAGTTGGAAGCTGGACAATTGAAGTGTATAAAAATTCCTTAGATTAGCAAAGTGAAACTAAAAAAAAAAAACTGGAAGACGTGAGTTACAGACCAATGGAACAATGACAAAAGACCATCCCAAAATGTGTGTCATTTTTATAACCTTTGACTGTCAGTCATTTTAGATTCAACCATTTGACCTTATAATCTGAGTATTAAACTTTGATTGACTATAAAACATAGTTTTAATATTAATTTATTCACAACATTAATAATCACGTGGTTTCTTGAAATTTTCCTGGTTTTGATTTATATAAAGAAAAAAATGGATAACAACTTGAAAGAAAATTTTATAATAAAAAAAAAATAGACTGAGTTTAAATTTAAAATTTATGTCAGAATATTATTACAGATTTATCTAAAACTAACATGAAATGATTGTTCTTTCAATTTGTTATTGAATGATATATTGCATGAGTCAAAATTTTCTATAATTGTCCCAATAAATAAAATATTATACATGTAGACCACATATACACACTTCCTAACTTTACTAGCTACTCATATAAATTCCACCAACATGATCTATTATATAATATTTAAAAATTTAGAGCTATTTCCCGAAAATTGACTATTGCATTAAACATGATTGAAAAAACTAAATCTTTACGATTTAAATTTACATCGATCTTTTCACTTATTTAGTTAATATTTAATAGATAAATATTACCAGTCGATCTCACTATTTAATTTTTAATAATTAAAGCATACTTAAATATACAGTGTGTGATACTCCAAAATTATCTCCACACACTCAAAACAAACATACACTAATTTTCTTTCAAAATTTTCCAGATGCGACTCATATATTATACGACTATTATAAACTTTCCGATTACTCTGTTTTTTTTTTTTTAATTACTATTATCGATGAATTTTCTTATTTGATTGATTTCTTCTATGAGAAAATTTTTTTCTTTATTAAAGAACGGCATCTGCTGCACACTTGGCCATCTTTAGTCAAAACCAAAGGCTACAATATATAATAAATTAATATAATTTCTAAATTACAAATCAGTTACAAGCCATTATCATCATATGGGCATTATATTTCTGGTTTACATTGAGCATCATGATGGTAATACTTGTTACATATCGTATATTCCTTCAAAGAGATCTCTGGTACT
Organism: Epiperipatus broadwayi; assembly: GCA_028023455.1. Taxonomy (NCBI): domain Eukaryota; kingdom Metazoa; phylum Onychophora; class Udeonychophora; order Euonychophora; family Peripatidae; genus Epiperipatus; species Epiperipatus broadwayi. The sequence goes on from JAQFVV010006230.1 coordinate 4,041,432, forward strand.
GTTTCTTATGGCTTCTCAGAAGTCTTATACATTAACTCTCTTTTCTTGATTTTTTTATATATAAGAACTTGTTATTATTGTGAACTGGGCAGTATATACTTAAGAGCTTGATGAATGTTCAGGAAATATTTAGTAGAAATTCTAAGTATATTTTTCTTTCTATATAAATGGATTGTATCATCCATCTTTGATAAATAAGGATTAGTGTTTGCATGACTGGTGGTTATTTATTAGAAATAAGGTACGTTTTTGCTTTTTTAATCAATCTTTATGAATTTTTCATATCTTATTCCAAATCTTTTAAAGATAGTGTGTTTTAATTATACATTTAAGTTTTTGTTATTTAATTATAGCCACATTAAAGCTTTTGTGATAAATTTATATTTCTTTATATTAATTATAGATAATATTTATTTTTACATTGAAAGTCTTAATTAAATATTATCAAAATTTTCTATAAATTTTAAAATAAATTAAATGAAGCAATGAAATGTAAGTCTAGTTATTAGGCCATTTTTAATAGCACAGTTCGATTTAGCACTATTATTCTGGCAGCAATCTGCCTAAAGCTAGCTCAGTGCTTTTAAAGTCTTATTTTAGTGTTATTGTAATCTTTTCATATTAACTTGAACAGTACAAGTTTTATAAAATTATTAATATTTTTGAAAGTACCTCTTCTTACAATTCGATCTCATTATTCATTATGATACCAATAACATATATCTTCATTATAACCAGTCTAGATAATGAAAAAAAATACAAATACCATGTGATGGACTACATTGCCTTGATTTAGTCATTCCTTATTCTTAATAAAGTCATTGGATATGATGCAGTCTTTAACTTTAGTTCTATCTGATTGAAAGTGTGAGTTCATCTGAGATTTTTTTTTGTTCATAACATTCTAAAACCAGTTTATTAAAGTTAATATGACTGTGTTAATGTATAATCTTATTAATAGTATAAAATAATAGTTTCCAATTTAATTGTATTCAAGTCACACTTATGGACTATATTTTGAGTTTATGGTTCATTTATTTTTGATAAGTATTCATAAGAATTCAACAGTCTAATTACTAAAATAATTAAATTTATTTCTAGATTATTTCATTGTCACAGCTTTATGACATAGGTGCTCACTATCACAGGTGGAATATTTTCTAGAATTAGATATCAAAATGTCTTATTTGGGCATATTTATGTTAGGTGGGGGGGTGGGGTGAATATAATTCTTTTTTTAAAAAGAAGGAATGTGCAGATTTCTTATTACTCATATGACAGATATCTTTTAGATATTTATTGATAAGTGTTGCAAATGAGTGTTTGTTGGGAAAATGTTTTATAAAATAATTGTGTCTAGTATATATCAATAAAAAAATAAACTGATGTTAAAAAATCTCACAGAAGTAGAGCATCCATCCATAGTAAAAAAAAAAATACAATATTCTGAAAAAGTATTAATAATTATTTATTTAACAATAAACTTGCTCTGGCCCAACTAAGTATATGTTGAAGAAAAAAACAAAAAAGAATCAAGTTGCATTTTATGAAATAATTAATGCGGATTTTTTTAATGTGAGAAAAGTAGAACTTAATTTTGTAAATAATTTTAGTTTTGTTTTTGTTAAGATATATAAATATAACTTATAGAGCCTTTTTTTATTTTAAAAATTTTTTTTTAAAGTTAAATATTCTTAAATTGTTTTAAAAGATTTCTAATTATAAGAACTTCATACTGACTCTTTGTAAATCAAAAGATTTCGTTGTATATTAGTTTTTATAGAAATTGTAGACTTAATCAGTGAAGTAGTTAATGGCTTCACGCTCTCAAATCAAAATGCTTTAGATTCACCTATATATTCAGAAATTAGGTCGAAGATAAGAGTGGCCGCTCTCGTCTTTTAAAGTCGTTAATCTTGTCTTTAGATATGTAGACGTCCCTACTGTCCTATTGTCATCCCTACTGTCGCATTTTAGGCACATAGTCTTAAGGTTATAGCTTTAATATTTATTATTTATTAGTTAAATATTCTTCTAAAATCTTTGTGTAGATAATGGAAGTGATAATATTATGTAACACATGGGAAAACTTTAATGATATTTGAATCTTAGTATTTTTTTTTGTTGTTGTTGTTGTTAAAAAAAAAAAAAGCATTGATAATAAACTGTTATTTCATTCTTCTAGTCTTTCTTTTTGGCAATAAATAATCTCCTTTAAGAAATAGAAGTTCAGAAATACATGTCTATCTTGAGAAGGTTTGACAAAAGTTATAAGTGACTATTTTATATAATGCATTAAATTGGGGCGATTTTAAAATCTATATATATATGTGTTTAATGTCTTTTTTTTTTCTAATTTTATTCTACTTTAATATAATACTATTAGAATTTCAAAAACACTATAGATATATTGTATAGAAAGAAGTGTTAGAAGTAAATATTTTTCCCTAAGCTTCACCAAAAGGCTCCAAGGATTGGTACCAAAGGTGACAGAAGGAGCATGCATCCCTCTTAGTAAATACAATAATTTTTTATATGGTTTTACAATAAGTGAGCTATGTAGTTAATTAGAGACATAGGTAATTAAAATTTCAATGCTGATCTATATATGCTATGTTAAAAAATGAATATAGTAAAAAAAGTGCACACATATTGGAAATACAAGTGGAGTAGGATTCATTATAAATAAAAAGTGGAAGAACAATATTGTGGAGATTGATGGTGTATCGGACAGAGTGGCAAGATTAGTTATGCAACTTAATAGCAGATACCAAATGCAGATAATTCAGGTTTATGCCCCAACAAGTTCTCATAGTGATGAAGTAGTAGAAGATTTTTATATGGATGTACAAAAGGCTTTTGATCAGAGTAAACAACATTTTAAAATTGATATGGGAGACTTTAATGCTAGAATTGGTAGACAAATGAAAGATGAAATTGCTGTAGGTAATTTTGGTTATGGTAATAGAAATGAGAGAGGACATAGACTTGTGGAGTTTGCAGAAAAAGAAAAACTTTATATTATGAATTCATTTTTTGAGAAAAATATTAAAAGGAAATGGACATGAAGCATCCAAATGAAGGTACAGCAGAATTGGATTATATTTTGACTAACAGAAAATACATATTTCAAGATTGTAATGTTCTTAATAAATTTAACACAGGAAGTGATCATCGATTAGTAAGGTGTAAGTTACGTGTTAATTTAAAACTAGAGAGACAAAAATTATTAAGAAAAACAATATTTACAGTTGATATTCCTAATCTTCAGAAACATTCTAATGAATTTAAATTAGAACTTACAAATAGGTTTCAAGTGTTAGGAGATTTTGAACATGATTCAGATTTGAATGAAATTAATATGAAAATAGCTGATACACTTTTAAAAACTGCAACAAACATAGCTGGTAGAAAAAAGCAGCAATTGACTAATAAAATTTCTACTGAGACTAGAGAATTTATGAAGAAAAGAAGGAATATGAAGATATACAAAAATGATGTATTAAAAACAATTGAATATCTCGAATTTTGTAAAATGGTACGGAAAAGAGTTGAAAATGATATAAGAAAGTATAACTGTGAAATAGCAAGGAAAGCTGTAGAAGAAAATAAAAGTCTCAAAAATGTTAAACAACATTTTGGTATCGGTAGGAAATTTATATCTGCAATAAGAAAAAAGATGGAATTATTACTAAAAAGAGAGATGACATCATGAAATTGGTAGAAGATTTTTATCAAGAATTATATAGTAATAAAGAACAAGTACCTACTATATCTATTAATCTTCCAAATTGCCCAGAATTTTAAATGAAGAAGTGAGACATGCAATTAAGTGTATGAAGAAAGGAAAGGCTCCAGGAAATGATGGAATTATAATTGATATATTAAAAGAAGCAGGTGAAGAAATAGAAACAATTTTAGCAAAGTTATATACCAAATGTCTAAATGATAAAGATGTACCAGAAGATTGGAAGAATGCGGTAATAATATTAATATTTAAAAAAGGTGATAAAGAAGATATTAGAAATTACAGACCTATCAGCCTTTTATCAGTTTTATATAAAATTTTTACCAAGATAATTACAACTCGTCTACAGAGAACTTTGGATTTCCACCAACCAAGAGAACAAGCTGGATTTAAAAGTGGTTTTAGTACAATAGATCATATCCAGGTATTGAGAGAAGTCATAGAAAGGACAAACGAATATGAGTTGTCATTATGTTTTGGATTTGTAGATTATGAAAAGGCATTCGATTCTATACACATTTCTTCAGTGATTAAAGCATGGGATCATCAAGGTATAGATCCAGGATATTATCATATTTTAAAGAATATTTATAAAAATGCAACAGCAACAATTAGATTACATAATGATACTGGAAAAATCAACATTGAGAAAGGTATAAGACAAGGTGACTCCATATCTCCAAAACTCTTTACAGCAGTGCTGCAAGAAGTATTTTGTGGATTAAAATGGGAAACTAAAGGAGTGAAAGTAAATGGAGAGTATTTAAGTCATTTAGATTTCGCAGATGATGTAGTTGTTTTTGCAAATAATGCTTCAGAGCTGCAGAAAATATTGCAGGAGTTAGCAGATGAAAGTAGAAAAGTAGGACTAAAGATAAATGTTAAAAAGACTAAAATAATGTTTAATCGATTTGCTCAAAATATGAAAATAAAGATTGATTATGAAGAATTAGAAGAAGTTAACAGTTACAAATACCTTGGTCAGATTATTAATACAGATGGAAACATAATGGAGAAAATTAATCATAGAATTAAACTTGGCTGGAGTGCTTTTGGTAGAAATAACTTGATACTAAAAGGAAATATGCCTATGTGTTTGAAAAGGATGGTTTTTAACAAATGTGTTTTACCAGTTCTTACTTATGGATCTGAGACTTGGACACTTAATAGAAGAGCAATACAGAGACTTCAGACCACTCAAAGGAGTATGGAGAGATGTATGTTGGGAGTAACAAGAAGAGATCGAAAACTCAATGTATGGGTAAGACAACAAACAAGTGTTGTTACTGACCTTATTGAAAAAATTAAAAGATTGAAATGGAGTTGGGCTGGACATATTGCTAGAAGAGATGATAATAGATGAACAATTGAAATTTTAAACTGGATTCCAAGAGAGTGTAAAAAACCCAGAAAGAGGCCACATGTGAGATGGATGGATGAAATAAGAAAATGCCCAGGGGTGTTGTGGAGAAGAGAAGTTAAAGATCGGAGAAGATGGATTAAACTTGGAGAGACCTTCATCCTGAGTGGATTGATAATGGTTGATAATGATGATGATGATGATTTAATACAAAAAAAAGCTTCTTTCAGCAATGTTGTCCTCCTTAATGGGACATATAACATTGTGAATGCTTACAGATCATTATTTGTAGTGACATCTAGATTTATATAATTACAATTTATTTAAAACAAAAGTTGTTATTATAACTGAGCGTACAATATAAAAGGCTTTTTTTAAAATATTAAATTATATATATGTTTTCTTATAATTTGTAATCACTGTTTCAGCAGTTATTCTCAAGTGAAACTAAAAGAATGAATGATAGCAGGTAAATTGCTTAACTTCATTTTTGCCTATGTCAAAAATCTATCAATCTTTTTGTGATATATTAAATGTCCTTTTTAATGATTATATTTGTAGAGGAATCTTGTATTGAAAATGTTTTTATAAATTGTATATTGTTTAAAACATCAAATTTATAATAGAATTTTAAATAATGAATACCTTAACAATTTTGTAATTAATTAATGAATGAAAAAAAAATCTCTTGTTTTTTTATTGTGATTGGTATGGAAAGTAAAAAAAATCATTTTTTCAAACTTATGTTGAATAATTTTTTATTAAACAATTTTTGTCAAAATAATGAAGAAGTAATATTAATTTGCTGCTAAGGAATGAAAGATACCTTCTCTCGTTTTTACTATTTAATTGAATATTATACTATATTTTGTATGTTTTCTATAAGCATTGTAGATGGCAGATATTTTTATTATGTAGAATTGTATATTAACTTCATAAAATAACCATAAACGTTATTCACTAAATATCAGCCTTTTACAGCTACTGTACATGCGCTTTAATGAGTGTTAAAGCGCATGTACAGTAGCTGTAAAAGGCTGATATTTAGTGAATTACAATTATAAACATCGCGCTATAGAAATAGATGCTTGTCTACATAAACATTATTATAATATTTTATATTTTGTGTGTTATTTTTTGTGGATGAACTGTATTATGTTTGTGTGCTAATTAGTAAATATGTATGCTTTGTGTGAGGTTTTCATTTTGAACATGATTTGTCATGATCATGTTTGAGTAATCAACATAATAAAAGATTTTACTGTTTTAAAAATAAAATGGATATTTTTATAATATAATTAATTATTATAAATAGTCAAAATAAGAGTTATAGATCACATGACCCAATTCTCTTAAGCTTGTAAGATAGAAACAATAAGCATTGCCAATTGCTCAACAAGCTTTGTGATAAATGCTTAACCAGAGAAAGCACCTAAATATCTCTGTCAGGAACCCCCCCCCCCAATCTCCGACCATGGTTTCTTGCTTTGGCATTCCTCAGAGAGGCTCTAGAGTAGCTTCAGACACTAGATCTAAAAATACCAACCCAAAGCCAGCATTTATCTAAAAGATATCTATTGAGTGGAAAATCTGAAATTTTGGACACCTACATGTCTTCAAACCCAGTTATCCAACTCAAATAGCTATATGGGGTTGATAGATCTTCAGCCATACCATATATTATTAGTCTTAGCAATACAACATCACAAAAGACTTAAGGCTGAGACTATAAATAGTCAAAATAAGAGTCATAGACCACATGACCCAATTCTCTTAAGCTTGTAAGATAGAAACAATGAGCATTACCAATTGCTCAATAAGCTTTGTGATAAATGCTTAGCCAGAAAAAGCAATTAGAATATCTCTGTCAGGAACCCCCTAACCTCTGACCATGGTTTTATGCTTTGGCATTCCTCAGAGAGGTGCTAGGATAGCTTCAGACAGTAGATCTAAAAATACAAACCCAAAGCCAGCATTTATCTAAAAGATATCTATTGAGTGGAAAATCTGAAATTTTCAGACATCTACATGTCTTCATGTTATATTGCTAAGACTATTAATATATGGTATGGCTGAAAATCTCTCAGCCCCATATAGCTATTTGAGTTGGATAGCTGGATTTGAAGACATGTTGGTATCTGAAAATTTCAGGTTTTTCACTCAATAGATATTTTTTAGATAAATGCTGGCTTTGGGTTGGTATTTTAGATCTAGTGTCTGAAGCTACCCTAGCACCTCTCGGAGGAGTGCCAAAGCTTGTTGAGCAATTGGCAATGCTCGTTGTTAATTAATTATGTTTCAATAATGTACTTTATTGTCTACAAATGTTACATTTTCTATAGTTATAAAACTCTAAAAGAAAATGCAAAAATTATAACTTAAATGTGAGATTAGAAGTTATTAAGAGGAATGGATGTAAATATCTACCCGATTTTTAAAAATGTAGTACTGAACTTGAGGTCTTGCATTGGTGGTCGAGAGGTCAGCGCGACTGCCTTGCACTTGCAGGCAGTTGCGGGTTCGCGTCCCGGCCGATGCTATGACATTTAAAAAAAACTTGAGATCAACAATACAATTAATTAATAAAGTATAGTCTCTATTCAACTGAAAGGATAAGTTACATTTATTTAATGTAAAAATAAAAATTAAAAAAGTTTATTCAAATTAAATGAACTTTTGATTGCTAAAAAGATTATTTTCCAAAACAAAAAATTATTTCAAGTTTTGTGGCAATCATGTAACTTTTCTTAGCATATCCAATAAAACAAATTAATAGTTCTTTTACTTAAAATAAAAATCCTATGAATATTGTCACATCTTCATTACTAGTTATTTATAAACTCTAATGAAAAAGAACATTCTTCACTTTACAAAAAAAAAAAAATGTTCATTTGACAAATGGGCTTTTAAATTAAAATGTAAAATTGCTAATGGCGAAATTATTGAGAGGGGGGGCATGTTTTTGTTTTGTTTTGTTGGGGTTTTTTTTCATCTTAAACTGAATATGAAGGGGGAAAGTTAATATTAACTTGGTGTTTTTACTTTGTAGCTTCTTATTCATTTTTTTTCCCCAGCTAATTTTTATGGTTATTTAATTCTTATTTTTCCTTAAAATTTTAAATAGATGTATGTACAATATTGTTATTTTTATAGGAAATTATATTATCATGCCATTTTTCTGAAATAAGTCAATATAAAAAATGAAGTCATCCTGTGTCTGCAAATGAAATGTATCTATATATATATTCAGCATAGTATCACTATTATTACAATGTATTTTTGTATGAATAAATTATTTATACTTAGCTGTTTATAAATTAATAATTTAATATAAATAAAATATCCATTAATTAAAAAACTATTGTTAGAACAATAATTAACTATTATATTATATTCTGTTAAGAAATTAACTGAAAGTTCTTCTGTGGATTGAAAGATTGTATATAATAGTTAGTTACTGTTATATTTATTATTTTTATTGTTATTTAGTTAATAATTATATAAAATGTGTGTATATATTATACATGTATTTATTTTACACGTAAACACATTGTTCATTTTTATAAAGGTGTAAAGAGGTTGAGATATGTAAACACCAAGGGCATGTTAAATACTTTTAAACACATCATATTTTATTCTCTAAGCAATGTCACAAAATTATAGATCTGATCATATATTTTCCCATTAAAGAAGATTAAGAAAATATTGTTGCTTATTAACAGTAAAACATCAAACTTTTTAAAATGCATATATAAAAACTTTGATCAATAATAAAATGTTATCAATTGCCAAAAAAATTTGAATTGAAGACATTTAAAGTTTGCATATGCATCCTACAAATAAAAAAGCACCCTTGATCAATACCATGAATCATGCACTACTTTGCAAAAAAGAATTCTTTGATTATTAGAGTTTTTAATTTTTATTTTTAAAAAGAATCTCTAATAATACATATGCATATTAATGTTTAGTGATATTTTTTGATGTACATTTTTCAGTTTTCAATACATATCTTTTTGTTCCCTATTTCTTATAGATGAACATTTGTTTTATTTTTAATTTTGTGAATAAATACATGAATATAAATAAGGAAAGAGAATCAAATATAAAATTTGGGAACTATTATGAAGGAATAAATATACAAGGAGCATGATGACAGCACAGAATAAAAAATATGAAAATTATTATACTAAATATTGTTATAAACTATAAATTATTCAGAATTACACATAAACAATTAACAGTTATCCCTTAGGATTAGATTTAAAAGTAGTACATTATAAACAGACTAATTTCACTGCCAAACTTAGGTTAGGCAAGATATACAATCATTATTTGGATGCATCTATGTGAGCTAATCTATCACCCATAATAAAAAAATAATTTTGTGATACTGATACATGCTGATTATCATCAATAATACTCTGGTCATATGGTATCATTAAGGTACAGCCCAACTATAAAGTACATTTTAACAAAAATAATAAAATACAGTAAATGGACTTTAAAGGAGATACCTTTGGGTTATCCAGAGAACTCTCTGGATGTTAAACATAATCCCCCTACACATAAAGAATTTAATTATTATTGTTCTTTATGGATCTAGCTCAAGATCACAAGACCCTAGGGACTGTGATTGTGTACAAGAGAAGGTAGTCTTACTCTACTATAATTGAATAGCTTTACTGGAATAATTTACAAATTCCAAAACATTATGTATAATGAAATTTAATCCCACACTATCCAAACATTGAACAGATAATTGAAGGAGTAAAGACATTAAAGCATATTTTAAACAATTATTTAATAAACTAACTCATTAATAATTAAAAATGACATGATAATATTATAATTCAAATGTAAATGCATTTTGTTTAAAAATATACTTTTTAGAGCAAATGTGATTAACCAAATTGACTTTTATTCATTAGTTTAAAGAGTTATTTTCCTTTCCATAAATAAAATTGGAAAACAACTTTTGACAATCAGAGATAAGGAAATTTTAAGTTAGCTAGAAACCCTTTTTATAATTTTGGAGGGAATATAAAGAAAAAACCAGGTTTCAAAAGAAAATGTTAAATTAGTAAAATTATTCATTATTCCTAGTTATTTCTATAAAAAGGCATCTATAAATGCAGATATAATGTGTACATTAAAATATCTCTTTACCATGGGTTTATTTTCCTTTTGAGTTCTTTTTGGCAACTGTAATTTCAGTTTTTCCATGTTGGTTTTTTTTTGTAGGCTTCTTTATTAACATCTACTTTCAGGCTAATGTACACAGTTAAAATTATTCATTTTTGCTATACCATATTTTCAAGTTTCAAAGGCAGAATTTATCCATTTTTGCAATCTAATTATTTTCAGTCAGACTAAAACAAATAATGAGACAGAGACAGTCTTGCTCTTGGGTTGATACAAGGTTTGTTGCAGCTAGGATCATTTTCCTTCTTTACATTGTTTAGTGAACAGGTTACTTGGTTAATTTAGAATGGTGTTCAGTTTCTAGTTTAAACTTAGCACATAGTTTTCTTCAAACCCATTCTAGGAAACATTTCTACTTATAGTGTATTCTTCACAGCTGAATCAGGAATGGGTGTTCTTCACAGGGCACAGATCTACTGATTTATCCTATGCCCTATAAGTATTTTTTAGAACAATTCTACTTTTGTCCAATTATATCTTGTCTTTTACCTAACAAAATTTTACCCTGACCAATTGGATTTATTTTTATAAAAAGTTATTTTTCTCTTTTGAAAATTAAAATTGCAAAATAATATGTTAAAGACAAAAAAAATTGCAATCATAAGAAAAAAAATCCTCTGCAGTTATTTTTCTCTCATGCTAAAAATAATATAACTTATTAATTAACTTTGATTTGGAAAATATTACTCTTTGTTTTGGAGAGAGATTTAAAAAAATTAATTAATTAAAACAAAATTTAACAAAAATGTTAAGATCTTATTTTTTTTCTTTTAAAGCCTTATTCATTAACTTCTCTTAATGTTATAACACTCTTAACATTTCATCTTTTTTTTTTGTTTTCACATTCGACATAGAATTTATGATTAAACTATTATTACTTATCAGAAAATAATAAATTTGATTTCATTTGATAGATATTTTTGTTTACTATTTAAATAAATTCTAAATATTCACATTTTATTTCTGAAAATATTAAAAAAAAAAAGAATTTATAATGTAAACAAAGAGCCTCTACATCATCATTCCCAGGAAAGTATATTTCTTTTATTCCAAATCAGCAAAATCATTATTTGTCTTTTTTTTTAATCTGAATGAATATTTATTGCAATATTACAATATTTTTATATTTATTATGATTAGACTGATTACATAGAAAGCAGAGCTTGTAAATAGCCTTAGGATATATTTGCATTGTTTGATAATATAATGTTCTATTTATAAAGTATTTCCATTTAAAATAAATTATTAATAATTTATATTCATAATGGACAATAAATATTGTATAAAAAGTATCTAGAATTGTAATAAATTTTTAAATAAACATGTTTTTGGCTATTCAAACTATTTTCTTTAAACAATGTCATAAAAATGGTGACGGCAAAAAAATGTCAGACTACAAAAGTAGCATTTGTCAGAGCGGAGCTAAATCCCCTGTTATGGTGCCAAATTTTCAATTTTCTTACCATCTATGGAATTTTTTCAAACTAAAATTTTATATTATAATGTATATAGGTAAATACACACATTACAATATAAAGCTTGTGAAAATTCTCACTAGGGGCAAATTACTAAAAAAACGAATATCTTCACATTAAAGTATAGTTAGTTAAAAGTCAACATTAATCAAAAAAAAAAAAAATTACCTCATTTCCTTTTTTTAAGCATTAAAACTAGTAAATAATTATTGTAGAGAGAGAATAAAAACAGTTGTTGACATTATTTTATACTTTTCTCTCTTTTTTACAACTATTTATAACACATTAAAATAATATTTAGTAAAGTAAACGTTTAATTAAATCAATTATTATTATTATTATTTCTCCATTAAATACATTTTTAATTTAAGAAGCTTGTAATATTTGACATGACCAGAGTTGGCCATTGTCTACAATATTACCATATTGTTGAATAGGTGTTTTATTTTTGTGTATAAACACAGTTTTTGATTGTCTAAATTTTTTTAGTTAAGTTGCGTATTGTATTTTATAAGCAATGCATCATTATAAGTTAAATATTTTTTCTTTTGTGGTTGAGGAAGATATATTTTATCATTGACTTACATATTAGCACATATACATTTAAACATATAATTTGTATTCTTTGGTTATGGTAAGAATTGTTCTTATGTATAGATATCCTTTTATTGCTGTTATTATTTAATATTGTTAGTAAAATGATTAGTTTTATATTTATTTCCATTTACTGAATCACCCACAACTTCCTTGTTAAAGCTTTATATATAAAAAATAAGTTTATAAACTAGAGTTAGTTTTCATAAGAGACAGGAAATTGTTAACAGAGATGTCAACCTTGCCAGTGATTATTTATTTTGATATGTGAATTTACTGTCAGAGATTTTTTTAATGAAAAATTTTAGCTACTTGCATCATAGCATTGGAATCTTTCATAATATATTCATTTTTTTTACCTCTATAATTATTTTAATTTATGAATGTAGGTGTATGTGATGCAAAATACTTATCAATGAAATAATATGTATCTGTTTATATATAACATAAAAAAAGGAATAGTCTGGTGGTAATTAAATCCAAATAGCAGATTCCATTAAAGTGTATTGATATAACTCTAAATAAGACACTAAATGAAATTTGTTAAGAGTAGCAAATAGTAGCAAAATACTCAGGACGGAAAACTATATTCATGTGTGCTTTTTTTTATTATTTTACAACCATTTTTTTTACTTTAATTTTTTGATGGTATGGGTCTGTATTAAAGTGGATACTTCATTGACAGTAATAAACAGTTGCCAAAATGAGGCAGTGGAAAGGATAAAGAGCAATATAATGTTAATTGGAAAGAGAGAGATCAATAGATATTTTTTAATGATAATAATTAAATATCAATTAATTATCTATGTATACATCTACACATACATTAAATTATTTGTGCATAAAATCAATGGAAAATTCAAAGTCCAATTCTAAATTTTAAACAGGTTTTTCTTATAATTAATTTTGTTATTGTTGTTGTGTTCCTTAAATAGATTTAATTAAGGTTCATTATCAAAGATTCCAAATAAAAGTTTTAATTAAAATAAATATGTTTTTGAAAAACAATGCAATTATTTAATTATGTGTTGATTTGATAAATAACCCAGACTTATTTATTAATTCCATACAAGGTAACAAAATAGGGTAATTATTATGAAGGTACATAAAAGTCAAAAATGGCTTGTGTTATTTATTCATTCACTTAACTTCTAGCTGTAAGAAGTAGTCAGTATTTTTTTTTTTTATTTTCTCTCTCTCTCTCCATATAGTTAGTTTGGAAAAGATCCTTCTGTGAAACACCAGCAAAACGTCAAGGCTAATTAAAATTATTGCTAAATGGAAAAGAAGCTATGAATAAGTAAATAAAAAGCATGTCTGCCTCAATCAAAGTTGTATCCTGAATATTAATCTTTATGGTTGCCTGCTGTGAATCATCCCCAAACTAACTACTAGAATTAATCAGCTTAGGAAAATGTACAAGACTCCAACTTCTCAGATCATTATCAAGCAAAATCCCTATCTTAAATTAGCAATTTCAAATGTGAAAACAATGTTATTAATGAGAAATTTTGAAAACTTAAAGCTTAACAATGGAAAGAATGAATACAAATACATTGAGATTATCTGGACTAAATGCAACAGTATGAGTGAATCTATAAGTGATGACTGCCAAATAATATTATTCAGAAATTAATAATGGACAGAAAGATGTGGCTTTGATAATACATGCTTCAATGTTAATAAAAGTTCAAATATTTGATAGTTTGATTTGTAATCAGTTTGCAACAATGCCAATACACATGGTTATTAAACAGGTTTATGTGTTTATAATAAAGGACAGTGTTGATAGAATTTGGTTTAGTTGGAAATGATTATAAATAGATGCAAGGAAAACATCATCATAATTATTTATTTATTGCTTGTGTAGGAATACAGATGTTATATATGATATTTTTTGATTTATTGAAATGAAAATATAATCCTACATATCTATTGAAATTCTTATTGATTAATGATTTGTTTTATTTTAGTACTTGAAATTTGACTTACTAACAATAACTTGATTGTTATTTTCTCCTTCAGTAAAACATAATTTTTGTATTTGGATTCTGGTCAATACTTTTCTTTGAAATAGTAAATATATCACCTTATATGTGATGTTCCCCAATTACTGTTTGACAATGTGAAATGTGGATTTTTTTTCTTTTAATGAACACTGCACAATTACACTGAAGCCAATTGTTTGATAGTCATTTTGTGATAGCTGATCAGATATATTTTTAATTAAATCAAGATATTGTTAAAATTTGATATGGTGATTAAAAAAACAAGTTTGAAGATACAGTTTGTCTGTTGATGGACTAACATATGTTTTTATTGTATGTGATTGCTGAATGTTTATTGTTCAGTATTTTGTTATTAATCTTATGGCTGTGTCTTCATCTTGCTAAGTGTTATTTGGAAATTATCTTGCTTATGATGTATCTATCTATTGTGTTTTTTGAAATTTATTTTCTGTGGCTATTCTTTCATACTAAATCTGTGGTTTTACTTTATTTTCAATTTTACCATCTTGATTGTGAAAGGAATTTCTAGAATTTTTAATCATTTGCTGTCATTACTGGTAAACTAAATATTTCTTGCTTGATTGAAAAAAAATCTCATCCAAAAACTAAAATCAGTATTAATTTAAATGGAATGATTAAAGTATGTTGAATTAAATGGATATTTTTGTTTTTTGTGTGTGTGTCAAGTTAACTGCACCTGATTTTCATGAATAAGGTCTAAGCCATTGCTAGAAGGCAAAGCTTCTCCAACTGTTCTTCTTCCACCTTTCCTGCCAAGAGAAATGGTGAAGGAAGATGCATTACTAAACAAGCTTGCCAACTGCTCAATGAGAATACTTGTAGCAACAAATAACTAATACCCTATTACCAAACAATAATTGAATGCATCATTCTATTTGCTATGAGCCTCCTAGCTGAAAGAAAAAAAAATCCTTAAGTTTTTTGGAATCTAAACAAATTTTGCTTACCCATTCCTAATTCAAACTTTAAATTACAGGATGAACAGGTGAATATGCTATCCACTAATCCATGAAGAATCTTCTATTTTCATTACTGCCAACTGTTATGTAAAACTTAACATTTCTGAAAAATCTGTTAAAAGAGCAAATAATCCATAAACAACCAAGAAAATCAATTTGGAAATATTCACTTACAGTTCCATATTTTAGTTTTATATAATAATCTTATTTAAATGGCAAATGCATCTCATTCAACACCCATAGATTATTATGAAGTACCAAAAGAGAATCAACGCTATAATAGGAGAATACAATTAGAAAAATGGATGATGCAGACATTAAAAGAAAAAAGAAAATTCAATGTCAATTTATTATTTTGTATTTGTAGAAAGTTACAAGAATGTACAAAAAAACAAAAAAAAAAAATCATTATGGTTTAAACTTCAAATCGGGGCTGCTGTGTCACTCATCTCTGCCATCTGGATGGCAGGTTCTGATGCTTGGAAGGTCTCACAAGCCTGAGTTTTGGAGGGGATCTGGATGCTGTGGGGATTAGTAAAGGCATTGGATGAGAGTCTGAACTTTGGAAATACCCCAAGGCCTGGTTCCTAGTCCTTAGGAGGGGGGGCTGGGACATAGGTGCTGCAGGGATTAGTATGGGTTTTCACTTTCTCACCTGGATGGTGGAGATGATGTGATTCTTAGTAGTTGTGATCTATCTAGTTGCCATTAAGGCCAGAGTTTACTTAGTAAACTATGAGAGAAGCTATGAATGGCAGGATATATGCATATACAATTCAAGGTATTTCTGTTCTCTCTGTAAATCAAGTTCTGCATTGTAAATCATAGTTTGAATCTTGTATATCACTACATATAACATGTAAATTCAAAGATTAATATTAATGTTAATAAATCATATTTTGAGAACAAAAAATCACTATCATTAGTCTTCTTAGTTTACTTTATAGGAGGATCCATATTAAGATGCTTATAATTTTTGGTGCAACACATGGGTAAAGATTCTTAAAAGTTTTATAAATAGTGTATATAAGAAAGTAATCATAATTGGAAGAAGAAAAAAAACCACTTCTATATAGATGATTAATTACATTCGCTAGTACATTTTAAATAAATCTTTACATTTCACCAAACTTATAAATATATATATATTAAGAAATAAAATCTTTGAAGTTCATTGATCCTTAGCCAGTGCACAGTTATCTTTGTTTTTAATGTCATTTATAATATTTTTTCCTTTTTTATTTATTTACTGTTTCCATATATATATATTTAGGTTGTTCGTTTTTTTTATAAAAAAAAATAAAATCAATCGGAGCATTTACAAGGTGGATGTAATTTTCAAGTTCATGTAGCACAGACAAATCAGGTGAACTCATAATAACCATAATTATGACATGTCATCATCAGAATAATTCTATTATTTGTTAAGTACACCACTAGGGGGTGTGATTGCATTACTAGTAAATTTGAATGACTGTCCTTTTTGAAAGACTGTTTCATTCTGTATTCCTCTATGCATTGATGTTTCAGAAACAAAGCATCTCCAAAAATTGACCCTCTCACTATTGCACATTGTATTTTAACGGCAGCTCGGATTAATGAAATTTACATGTGCCTGAGCAGCTCCATTATGCTGTCAGCAGAATTTGGATTTTAGGTTGAAAAAGAGGAATTTTGGGATAAATGTGCCAGTGACAAATGTTAGTCATGATGGATCAGAGTATTGTTATAGCCATCAGTTTCTGCTGCTTTTAGATGTGACTCTGACAAGCTATTGTTTAACTCCTGCTGCTTTTCTCGCTCTTTTCAAAATTTATTACAATGAGATTTTAACTGATATTTACTCTTGAGATTTTTTTTTTTTTTGTTAGGTGTTATTTTTTTTTAGTTTTTAATACTGTATACATTTTTTTTTTTTTTTTAGCAATTCAATTTTGTTTCATTTAAATAATTTTATAGTACGATATACTGTCTTTATTTTTTTTAGAAAAAAATCTTTAAAATTGACTGATATTAAAAATTATTTTTTAGGTGTCACAGCAACTATAGGGGAATATTTATTGTTTCTTATGCTGCACTGTATTTGAGATGTGAATATTTAAACATATATAAGAAAAAATATGTGCAAGTAAAAATAACCAATGAGAAAAAGAGCTATAGTCAATCGTTGGTGGCCTAGTGGTTAGCATAATTGCGTTCCAAGCAGTAGACCCGGGTTCGCTTCCCGGTCAACGCTTTGACATATATATAAAAAAAAGAAAAGAGCTATAAACAAGAATATTTTACTTTCTATAATAACGCCAATTCTCATTGACTTCGCTACCCTCATATGGAATATAAAATTTTCTGCTAGCCCTTGTTGATCTAAATAAGATTATATATTTGAAGTGGTTCTTATAGAATGACTTTGTTTTCTAGCTTTTTTGTTATAGATTGTTGTAATATCTAATTATTTAGTTTCTTTATTGATAAGGTTTATTATTGTTTATATATTTGTAAGTAACAATTTTTTATTGAGGGAGTGGGAGGTGGGATTTTTAGAGGTTTACTTTGAAATAGTCATGCATAGTTGTTACCGGCTCATCTTGTTATTTTTCCTATAAGCGTCTTCTTCGATCTATTTTTTTAAAAAGTGAAAAAAAAAAGGGAGGATTAAAGAAAATCTCTATAGAAAATTTTGCTTTTAAAATATACACAATTATGTTAGCCATATCGGGCAGATAGTTTCAATCAGTCAGTGAAGTCCAACCCCAAAAGGTCAGAGCACCCAACACTTACATTTAATTAAGCATAGTACCCCTCCCCCCCTCTTTTTGGACTTTCCTCTTTAAAGCCTCATTCCAGATGATATTATTTTTTGGTCATTCATATTTTTAAACTGCAGCAGTCATTTGACTGCAGAAAGAAGTTTACTATTAACTGAAAGAGATCTTTTGAACTCTTGGGGAAACTGAGCAGGGCAAATCCATAATGTTCACTATAAATTTGTTGTTGTTGATTTGTTCACCAATATTTATCAGATTAAGAAATAACATGGTCTTTCTTCTTAGTTGGCTTTAAATATCAATTGTTTTCTTGAAATCAAACTGAATGTATATGTGAATGATCTTTTTTTAAATTATTATAATCATGATAAATAGTTTTCAAGAGATTATCGAGACAGCAGAGGGTGGAAAATTTCTAAAAATATCCTGATTGCAGACTCTGGCATGAATTTATATTTAGCTACCTACAATTGCAGATGATTTTTAACTAAAGGATAATTACATGAATTGGAAGTACAGTTCATTGCTGGACATTGTGAAATTAGAAGAAAAGCTGAAAAAACAGTTGATTTGAAAAGTGAATTTATATTTTATTGTAAAGGCATAAATATTGGAATTATGAGTAGACTGTGATTCATAATAAATAAAAACTTAGAAGAACAATTGAGTTTGATGTACCATCAGAATATCACTATTAGTTTTTCAACTTAATGAAAAATTCTAAATGCAAATAATTCAGGTTTGTATCTCAACAAGTTCTCATTGCTGTGAAGAATTAGAGAATTTTTATATTATTATGGTCAGTTAAGACGATAAGAAATGATGATACTACATTGATTCATGACTACACTTTAAATATGTTAATGTACAGTAAGCCTAATTATGTTAAGTAAATGATATACTTGCTTCCTTTCTCAGGGTCGAGTTCATGATCATCATTTTGGAAATTAATGATATGTCGACAGAGTAGCAAGATTAATTATTTTAATTAATTGGAATATAAGAAATGTAGATGAAATCCAGGTTTATGTCTCAACAAATTGTTGTAATGTATGTACAAAATGATTTTAATTGCTTCAGACATTTTTTTAAATGTCATGGGAGAGTTTAATTGCAGATAAAAGTATTGGAAATAAATTTAATTATGGGGATAAAAAATGAAAGAGGGTGTGGATGTTGATTTCACAGAAAAAGAAAAATTGTACATGATGAATTATTTCTTTGAGAAAAATGCTAAATGGAAATGGAAACATCCAAATGAATGTACAGCAGAATTGAATTATGTTTTGATTAACAGAAAATATATATTTCAAGATTGTAATGTTCTTAATTGATTCAGGACAGGAGGTGATCATCAATTAGTGAGATGTAAGATATATGTTAATGCAAAACCTAGAGATGAAAACTATTAAGAAAAATAGTATTAATGGTTGACATTTTTAATTTTCAGAAACACTTCAATGAATTTAATTTGAACTTGCAAATCTTTATAAAATTTTAACAGATTTTGAAACTGGTTCAGCCTTGCATAAAATCAATAAGAAAATAACTGATATACTATTGGCAGCAGCTGCAAGGAAGATAGTTGGTGCAGAAAAACAATTTATCAATAAACTTTCTATTCAGACAAGGTAATGTATGAACAAAACAAGGAAAATGAAAAAAATTTTAAATGATTCTTTAAGAGGAACTGAATATTTAGGATTTTGTAAAATGGTACAAAAAAAAAGTTGAATAATAAGAAAATATAATTATGAATTAACAAGGAAAGCTTATAGAAGAGTATAAAAGTCTCAAAAGTGTAAAGCAACATCTTGATATTGGAAGGAAAATTATTTCTGCAATAAGAAAATATGTGAAAGAATTTTGTAAAGAATTATATACTAATAAAATACAAGATAACAAAGTATCCCTTTTAGTTATTACATTTTCTGAATTGCTGACATTTTAAATGAAAAAAAATGAAACTATGAAGAGGGGGGAAGTTTTAGGAATGTGATTGTAATTGATACAAAGAAGTAACTGAAAAAATGAAAAAAATGTTAGCAAAATGTTATACCCAAATATCTAAATGATAAAATTGCAATATATGATTGGAAGAATGTCATACTAAATATTGATATTTTTAAAAAAAAAGTGATAAGAGATTAGAAATTATAGAGCTAACAGTCTTTTATCAGTTTTATACAAAATTTTTACTAAGATAATTACAACTTGATTGATTTTAATCAACCAAAAGAACAAGCTGGATTTAAAATTGGTTTTAGTGCAATGGATCAACTATTGATAGAAGTTATGAAAAGATCTAATGAATATGAGTTGCCATTATCTTTAGATTTGTTTATTATGAAAAGGGCATTTCATTCTATAAGCATTTCTTCAGTGATTAAAGCATTGGATCATCAAGATATAGATCCGGGATATTGCCATATTCAAAGAATATTTATCAAAATACAACAGCAATGATTAGATCCGTATCTCCCAAAACTTTTTGAACAATTTTGCAAGAAGTATTTTGTGAATTTAAATGGGAAGCTTAAGTGAATAAAAGTAAATGAAGATTGTTTATGTTATCTAGATTTTGTAGATGATGTGTTTGTTACTTTAGGAAATGTTACAAGAGCTATCAGATGAAAGTAAGACTAAAGTAATGTTCAATAGATTTTTTTCAGACAAAAAAAAAGTGGTTTCATAATCATGAATTAGAATAAGTTCCTAACTACAAATAATATTATTCAGATTATTAATACAATGAAAACATGATGGATTAAATTAATCAAAGAATTAAACTTGGTTGGAGTATTTACGATAGAAATAACTTGTTATTAAAAAGAAAATACAATAGAACTACAATATAAACTATATTTTGTTTCTAGCCCTCTCATGTACATCATATATTATAAACACTTAATCAATTAAATTATAAATAAATTAAAATTATACTATATTGTGAATAATAGCTCCTGTTTTGTTGATAAGCTTTGATTACTGAAAACTAGTTTTTAAAAAGCTGGGAAAATGCTAATCAATTTGATATTTGACAAATTCTTATTAATTATTATGCATGTTCTTGTAGAAGATTCAGCTGTATATTTGTACCAGAAGGCAATTAATTATTTTCCATCAGCTGTTTTGATCCACATAAGGCTCATGACAGACTGATTTCTTGTTCCAGAAATCAATTCTTGTATCTTTAACTAAAACAGCCAATTCACTTTAAAACATCACGTTCATCAAATGTAATGCCATTATGTCATTGTCTTATGGCTTCAAAGATAAAAACAATGTACAAATATGGAGGGTAAAAAGAAATATAGATTTTCTGTTATTCTGCAAAACATAGAGCATTGTTTTGTAACATTCTTTGAATTCTCTCTGCATGCCATCTGATACTAAATGAAAAGGAGAGTTTTAATATTATCAGAGATGATTGTCTGATAATGAGTTTGATATAATATTCTATCTAATGGAAGTTAGATACATATCAATATGAAAAAACCATGTGTATTCTAAGCTAACGTCAATCTGCAGAAGATTATAGTGAAGGGATGTTTTCCTTTAAATTCGCAGTCAGGATAATTTCTGAAATATTTTTAAACTTCTTAATTAAAAGTTGATTATTAGATAAACTTAGTGATAATTTTAACTCAGATTATATCTATGCAAACTTCCTTTAGAAATTTGAATACTATATAATGACTATTTCCGTCATCTAATATTAAGTAGTGAATGTCTAGAAAAATTAACTTTATTTAAATATTCCAATTACATTCAACTGTTACTCCACTTGGCTATGAGTAGACATTCATATTAATAAATAATATAAAATCAATATCATATATATATATACTCTTCCAGATGAATACAGAAAAAAAGATAATTGGTATAGCAAAATAAGTACTACATTTGGATATTATTTACTATTATGTAATTTAGAGTTATAACTCTAAAATCTCTTACATCATTTAGACTCACATAATTTGATTAAATCATAATATAAAAATTACTGCTTTGTGGAATTAATTGGTATCTTCACACACACAAACGAAAATTATAAAAATTGAACTACAAATATAATTTAATTTTAGAAATATTTCATAGATGCAGTTTTTGCTTTTCAGCATTTCGAGTTTAGGCTTTGTAGATGTTAAAATTTGTCATAATGCAGTATGGCCCTGGAAACCTGTTCTGTTGTTATACTTATTGCAGATTTTCCTTAATTTGTCTGTTATTTTTGGTATGTTGATTTGCAAAGTGTGTTTTATTCATTTTTTTTTTTTTTGAATGGGAGTAGTGATATAAGTGGATAGGCACAACTTGCAATAAATTTGGAAAAGTGTAATTGGTGAAATTAATTAATTTAAAAGGAATAACTACTGGCATTGATATTCCAAACAAATTTAAAGAATTTTCTAAAGTGAATATTGATTTAAAAAAGATTGTCTCAGACCACGGATAGCACACCAAACATGATGGAAAAAATGTAGGATTCATTAAACATTTAAAATAAAATATTGAATGGGCAATCATAGAACTACATTGCATTATATATCAGAAGGTTTTGTATGCAAAGCAAGAATTAAAAAATTTTTTCAATGATTTTGGCAACTGTAATAAAAATATCTTCATGAACTCTAAATAAACGTTAATAGTCTGAATTACTCAACGAAATTGATTTTCAATATTCCAGGCTTTTTATGTATGACAATGTTTAATGATTAACTTGAAAACAAAATTTGAATTATTTTGTACATCTTCTAGATGAAATAAGGTTATTTCTGATACTTAAAATAGTTAAATGAATTTAATGTTTGTTTATACACAATATTCACAACATTTGAATGAATTGAATAAAAACTTCATTGCTTGTACAAACATTTTCAAACAGCATTTATTTCAGAGAATTGTGATGATATTAATGCAAATTCAATAATTATTTGTCACTTATGAAAGAAATAAAAAAGCTTTTAAAGCCTTTGACAATCAATTTGATATATTGGAAGCTAGTTTGCAATTTATTGTTTCTCTTATAAAATAGAATTTAAAGATTTGGAGCTACTGGTTAGAAATGAAATTAATAGAATTTAGAAATAACATAAAAAAAGTTTAAAGGATTATATGTGAAACTTGAAGAAATTACTTATCAACAACTATCAGGGGGAAAAATTGAAAACATTTTTTGGGAATGGGATTCATCTGTTTCATTTATTTCTATGAAAAAAATTGCATTTGTCACATAACAATGTTCTACTTAACATATTTTGTAAATGATTATTTTTTCTTTAATGAAACACATCAAATAATCTAACAAAAATAGACTTGAAAAGAAAGTGCTTGCGTTAAATTAATATCAACAAATTACTATACTGAAACTGATGAAAAGGGGTTAAATAAGGGAAAATGAAGTCATCATCAGCTCCTAATATCACAAAAATAAAAGAAGCATGAGAATCAGCATGGAATAAATAAATAGTTATAATAATTATAAGTGACATTACCAGCATTAAACAAGAATAATCAT
Source organism: Epiperipatus broadwayi (assembly GCA_028023455.1). Taxonomy (NCBI): domain Eukaryota; kingdom Metazoa; phylum Onychophora; class Udeonychophora; order Euonychophora; family Peripatidae; genus Epiperipatus; species Epiperipatus broadwayi. The sequence continues at coordinate 4,065,089 of JAQFVV010006230.1, forward strand.
CAGTCATCACTTGTGACTGAATCTAAAAGAGATTTAATATCAAGATGTAGCCTATTTATTTAGCCAATGCTAAACTCAAGGCCTAATATAAACATAATCATTTGCATACACATACATAAGTGTTAAAGTATCTATCATAATAATAAAAATTCTGGGATTCTGATACATTCTGATCATCATCAATGCTGCTCTGGATACATGGTACCATGAATGTACAGACCAACTATAAACTAATTTCTAATCTGAAAAAAATATAATGCAGTGGATGGAATTTAAAGGTGATCTTAATCTTTGCTCATTCAAGAAAACATCTGGATGTCAAACACAAACATATATCCCCACAAATATATAAATTAACCACTATTGCTCTAGAGCTAAATTAGGATCACAAAGACCGGTGTGAACAAGAGAAGTATAAAGGCATATGTTTAATTCACCTTAATTTAAATAGTCTTACTGGGATCATTTACAAATCCCCTAAAGCATAATACTATAATGAAATAGTCACAATCATTGCCAATTAGGAATAACAGCATTAATACTTTTTTTAATAATTATTTAATGAAATTAATTAATAAATTCAGATAAGATATGATAATTCCAAATCTAACACATTTATATATATATAATTTCATATAGCAGGATCAGTTGATTCGTGTTACTAAATTAACATTTACTTTCAAGTTTATCCCCTCCCCCTTTAATAATTAAATCTGAAAACATTTTATAATAAGAGATAAATACATTGTACAGGCTTAAACCTGCATTTATATATGTAATATATGTGGGGTTCGAACTCAGACTTTCACACGACCCACCACTCTCAGTGCCATCTCATATTGCTGACCCACCTGATCACACACATGTTGAAAAGATAAATAATCACCAATATACGTATTTCATGCTAAACCAGCAATCATCAGTTGGTCTAGATTACTATCCTCACACAATTTAAGACTAGTTGAAACGTTCTTTCCTTTTTTTTATGAACATAGGAAAGTCCCATAATTTAACATTTTGGAAGGAAAAAAAATTCATTATTATTAATATTATTAAAAAAATTATTTGCAAATATAAATATATAAATAAAAATATATAACTGAAGATGTGCACATAAATCATACCTTATATTACCATGATTTCATTATTTTATAGTTGTAATTTTCAGGTTCCTTCTTGTTTTTTTAAATGTTCAGTTTAAACTTATATTATTTTCCTTTGTAGGTTAACATAAATTGAATTTATCTGTAATTTCTTATAGCTTTAAGTTTTCAGTTGATAATTATAATGTTAATTTCCAAATTAACACGAATTTTCAGGATAGATTAACACAAGTTAAATTTATCCATTTTCAGGTCAGGATATGCTGAATTTATCCATTATATAATAATTCTCAAATTAGCACAGATCTTTAGTTTATATTAGTACAGGCTGAAACTGCTCTGCTTTAGATGGAACACAAGGCTTGTTGCAAAATTTTCCCATGGGTATTGTTCTTTTTCTGCATTTGTTTTCTTTTTTTAAAAAAAACTGATAACTATTGCTTAAAATTTTACTTATATCTTTTATTAGTTTTTTTTAATTTAATACTAATAGATAAATGAAATTACTGAGGAGAGAATTTAAATTATTTTTATTATTTATACTTCTCTCTCTCTTACAATCACCCTTTAATAATCTATAAATATTCACATTACTTTATTGAGAAAATGTTTGGAATTTTCATATTATTACTTAAGGAATTAAAAATTTTTAAAAGTTAATTGTTATTATAAAAAAAAAATATGAAAGAAATAATTCTTCTCATTTCCCCATTTTAAATTTATTTATTTTCATAAGTTTGTAATATCTAACATGGTTGGAATTGACCACTATCTACCATATTACATTATATTTCTGGTATTCAAAAATTATCATCAAAAAAACTTTTGCACTAGTGAAAGTTGCAGTTGAACTTTGTATTTATGTGTATAAATATAATATACCAGATTTATAAAAAACAATTTTGTAGTTTTTAATTACTTAAAGTACCTGACCTGTGACTTATTTCTACAAAACTTTTAATTTAAATTTGCCCTATTAGTAAAAAAAAAAAAAAGATTTAATGTTCCTAAACTAGATTATTTTATAAGGTAAATTTAAGATGTATATTAGTGAAAAATATTTGAAAAATCTTTGTAAATAAATATTATAATATAAACATTAAATTCTTTGTTCAAAATCACATTGGAAAATTTAATGACAATATTATAACCAGGCATTAAGTTTTAATTATCTATGATAGCCTGACACCATTTAAATTTACTACTGAATTTTAGTACATTGTTTAAGCTTCTTTATATGTTTTGTTAAGAAAAAAAATCAGTATTTATTATGTGAAAAAAGTCAACATGATAAGATTTATGATTTGAGATTCATCTAATTATAAGGAGGCTCCTTCAGAAAGAAACAGTACATTGTCATAAGGCTATTCAACTTGAGCCAAAAAAATATCAAAATTTGCAACAAATTTTAAAAACAACTTCACTGGCCTATGAGTAGGCTTATTCATATTAATAAATAATATAAAATCAATATCATATATACATTCTTCCAGATGTATACTGAAAACAAGATAATTGGTATAAGTAATATTTACTAAGGCTGTAGGAATAAGCGTCTGAAAAATTCGAAGGTAGGGACCTCTACAGGTCTAAGCCACAAGCTTACGCTTGGAAAAAAAGAGGGAAACCCTTTTTTACTTCAACCTACTTTTATATATGAATAAGTTACAGCCTTAGTAAATATTACTTAATATAATAATGTGCGTTTAATAAAATTTATAATTGGTATAGCAAAATAAATACTACATTTGGATATTGTTTATTATTATGTAATTTAGAGCTATAACTCTAAAATATCTTACATCATTTAGACTCAAATAATTTGTTAAGTTAAACCATGTAATATAAAAATTACAACTTTGTGGAATTAATTGGTATCTTTACATACTCTTACAAAAAAAAAAAATTATAAAAATTGATTAACAAATATAATTTAATTTTAGAAGTGAGTTTTAACATATGAATCATTGATTGCTATTATTATTAATAGTAATAATCAGTCATTAAGCTAATGCACATGCACTTTATGGATTTTAACTATAAATGAATACTATACTCTCACTTTCCAAACACAAGATAAAGTCTTTGTGAAAAGATAGAATGAATCCATCTATCCTTTCATTTATAGTTAAAATCCACAAAGCGCATGTGCATTAGCTTAATGGCTGGTTATTACTATTTACAGTTTAAAAACATTGCTCTATATAAAATAAATGCTTATTATTATTAATATAAAATGTTACTTTAAAATAAGAATTTTAATTTAAAAAAATAAAAGGTGTATATATTAACAACTGACAGTTGAAATCACATTAAAAAAATAATAAAATGATTGCAAAGAGTTTATGTGTGTCTATTATTATAAAAGGAATAGAAATTTTATAAAATAAAAGTAAAGCATAGTGGTCAAGTAACATCGTAGCATCACAGTGACAAGTGATATGCCCAATAATTTATTTCATTGGATCAAGCGTTGTTGTTTTTTTAATTTTACTTTCCTTAGTTGGGAATACATCCAGGAAGTATCAGCTCTAGAATTTCCTATCTCATTATTATTTGTACTCACATAGAATAAAAAATAAATTTAAAATAAGTTACTCAAGAGGTCTTGTGATATTTGAGCATTAAAATGGCAATCTGAGTATAGCAATTCTATTTAATTAGCTATATTGAGAGTTTTTTTTTTTTTGTCAATTCTGATAATAAAAGTGGAAGATCAAATTATGTTATTAGGGAATTAGTCATTATCAAGGGAGAAACAATAAATTTAGACTTGTCTAAGCATTTTTATCTTTCGATCTTCAAATACACTGTTATACCCTCCACCCTATCCCATTATTGTTTAGTTGTTGTTTTTTCTTTCAATAATATGATGAGAAATTGCTCTGTACTAAATTTTTAATATAAATATTAGTTTCATTCGAAAAAACAAGTATTCACATATATACAAAATTATTTTATTTTTTTAGATGAAACTATTTGTATTTTTCTCAGGAAAATTTTCAGCAGAAAAATATGACATTACAAATCAATTTAGTTGGCAAAATGAATTATGTTATTAATTGAATTTTGTAATTTTATTAAAAATAAATATTGAAAAATAAAAAAAGTTACTGGCAATAAAAAAAAAAATGTATACACAAATAATATATATATGCTATTTGTAAAAAGGCAAATAAATAAAATTATATTACACATTTTATATACGTATACTCAAATACGTGTAAATTTTTTTTTTAAAAATCCTCAAAAAAATATAATAAAACAATTGATAATTTAATTTATTTATATAGTATTGTGATTATTAATTATTTAAGCACCGGAATACAGTGTGTGATATATATTTTGAGCGGATTTGTTAATTTAAAAGAAAAAAGCAAGTTTATAAAAACATATATCTGAAAAAAATTAGTGATAACAGTAATTGTTCACTGTATTATCATTATATAATAATTTCTTTTCAATCTATTGATACAGGTATATAATAAGCCTGTATTTCAGTTATTACATACAGGGGTGATATTCAATTTCTTTTCAATCTATTTATTTACATACCAGGATGATATTCAAAATGTTTAACATCAGGTACACTAAAAAAAAAAGAAGATATGAGGTAAATAAATAACATTTACTGTATTAATATTATTTTCAGTTTTATTGAGAGATTGTAGAAAACATTATAAATAATCACTCAAAAAATACTCAATATTTTTATCAATAGTATGCCCAAGGAATACAATAATCGTATTTAATCTAATATCTTCCATTTTATACTTGGTATATTGAGAACTTTTTGTTTTATGTGGTTATCATTAGCCAAATGCTATTCTTCTCTCAGCCAGGATTTAACATGCTGGATGATGTCAAATTCTTCTAAAGATTTTCCTATCAAATTTATTGCCATTAAATGATCTGTTGTGTCAACTAGTAAATTATTTTTTTTTATACCAATTATGTTATTCATCGCACTGAATCTTTTTCAACTTCTGCTGAGTTTACAGAAATTATATTTAAAAATTCTTTTATCTGTCAAAATATTGCTTAGAATATATTTGTGTTTTATATCTCTGCTATCAACAAAATCTCGAAATCATTAATCAAAACTGTGGATTTTATTCTTTTATTTAATTTTTTAAGTGACATAATCGATTTATTATTTTGTGGGGTTTGTTTTAACAACAGGTAAAGAAAACTTTAAAAATGATAACAATAGGTACTGTACCTGTGTGTATCCGCTGAATGTCACTACTGCTTATATACTTATAGCAATCTATTTAAAATTGTTTTATTATCGAACCAAAGTAACATTACAATATTGAACAAATATGTTAAATGTTTTTTCGTGCAAAACCTGACGTTTTCATATTGATGTATTTTATAATATTAAATAATTTATTGTTTATTTATTTATTGGTGTTATTTTTTTTATAAATAGTTTTGAAAATATTTGTTAGACTTGGTATTGATTATATATAATGAAATAATCAAAACTTTCAATTTTGGAGAAATAAAAAAAATACCTTTATTATTATTATTGTATATTATTTTGGTTCAATAATAAAACCATTTTAAAAAGATTTGGAAAAAGTTATACACTATGTATATTAATGAATATAGAATTTGAATTAACTTTCAAAAGAAAAGGAAGAAATTGACTGGTGTTTTGAATTAGAAATGTATCATCTTTACTTTTTTTAAATTATTCTTAATGTTTTGCATGTGAAAATAAATAATTCATGAATTTATCGTTTATTTACTTATGAAATATATATATCAATTTATTTGCTAAAGCAAAACTATTTCAATTTTTTGTTTCAAAACTTATGGGTAATGCAAGAGGATGTAATTGCTAATTTATTTATTTTTAAGACAAACACTAATTAAAATGATAATTTAAAGTTTGTATTTAATAAACATGAGTGAGTTACTTTGGCATAATGAGTTATGCTGTTTTCTTTGTAGGTGGAGAAAATTCTTGTGTATCTGCAAAAAAAAAAAAATCTATTTAGACCCTAAATGAAAAAGTTCACATATCAGTTTTTAATAAAATAAGCTGTTACTGAGATTGAAGTTTTATTTTAGATATAAAATAATGTATTTAACTTCATTTAGTATCTAGGAAGAGTTTACTTCAAAACTTGACAGTCATTGCATTTACATTTTTATCTAACCAGAATTTATTTGTATATGTGCTTATACCTTATTAAAAAAAAACACACTTAATAAAGATGTGTAAACGTTAGAATAGCATACACCTGCCGTTTACAGTGATTTCACACATATTTAGCTAAGTGCCAAAAATTTTTTTTAATAAAGTATGTAGGAAATAATAATAAAGTATCTTTTTTTTTTTTTTACCTGAAAAGTGGGCGTTCTCCAAAGAGTATACTCACAATATTTTTAAAGCTATAGAGACTGCTTTCTCTTTTAACCAAATTCTTTACTTTTTAAAAATAAAAAACAAATATGAGCATTCCATCATCAGATTTTCAATTGGATGGACGGTTGAAGAGTTGGAGTATGGAATAGATTGAAGCCTGTCCATTAAAGTATGAGGATTGGCTATCTTAATATATATCTGAGCACTTATAGCATATATGTGTGGAGATGGTAATCTGGACCAACTGATGATTGCTGGTTTAGCATGAAATACATATATATAGTGATTGTTTATCTTTTTAACATATATGTGTTCAAGTGTATCAGTGTTATGAGATAGTGTGGAGAGTGGTGGGTCGTGTGAAAGTCTGTGCTCATATACTCTATATATTAAATAAAAACAGTAAAAAAAAAAAATTGCTTTGGGGACATATAACAAGGATAGAACAGAAAACGTTGTAACTGCTTGCTATGAAAACTCAATCTAAATCCTATTGTTTTAAATTAAAAGTAAGAACAATATCCATATTGATTATACTTTCAACAAAAACTAATGGATGACAGCCTAATTCCATTTCAGTCTTTTAATTTTTTTAAAAAGAAATTCAATGACCTGTTAGTTCTTTTCAACCCAGGGTTTATATTAACATATAGACTAATGTAGAATTTGCATTACTTTTAATTTATAGAATATTTTTATTTTATATAATATATATGGAGAATTATGTTCGTTAATCTTTTATCAATGGCCCTCATGTTTTATTTTAGAAGAGGGGGGCCCTCATCATTTGACCTTAGTAAGGCTAGTTAATTTATTAAGTAATGTTATTGGTTATATAGATACGTAATATTTTATTGAAATATATATATTAAAAACAAATCACTTTGTCATCAATGTAGAATTTAATTTATACTTTTGTAATCAGTTATTATCCTATATTTAATTATTTCTGTGTTAGATTTTATGAATACTTTGAAAAGATTTCTTAGAGTAATAGATTAAACATCAATTGAATTCCTTAATATTACATAATATAAGTGACATTCATTTATTCCTGGTATTTATTTAAGAAGTCACTCTATAAAAGTTTTCCAATTTTAATGACAGCTTTTCTATAACTTACCTTCTCTCTGGGGTTACTGTTTTATGACACTTTCTATCAGAGTATTTTAATGGGGCTCCGATTCTGATAATCTGTCTTAATGATTCACTCAGGTGACGTCTATCAAGGTTATATATAGACATTGGACTCCGAGATGGAGTGGGGAAGCCTCATTAGATAAGACAGGGGATATTGCTGTTGCTTGTAAGAAAACCATTTTATAAAAATGGTCATGTTACGCAAATATACATAATGAATAGCAAATAGATTTAATGAAATATATCAAATAAGTAGAAAAAAATATAATCATTTGTATTTTTTTTCTTGGTGGTTTGTAATTGTGTTTGGGTGGGTGGGGATTAGTGAAATATTGTCAATCATCATCATCATCATCATCAACCATTATCAATCCACTGCAGGATGAAGGTCTCTCCAAGTTTAATCCATCTTCTCCGATCTTTAGCTTCTCTTCTCCACAACACCTCTGTACATTTTCTTATTTCATCCATCCATCTCACATGTGGTCTCTTTCTGGGTCTTTTACAATCTCTTGGAATCCAGTTTAAAATTTCAATTGTCCATCTATTATCATCTCTTCTAGCAATATGTCCAGCCCAACTCCATTTCAATCTTTTAATTTTTTCAATAAGGTCAGTAACACCTGTTTGTTGTCTTACCCATACATTGCGTTTTCGATCTCTTCTTGTTACTCCCAACATACATCTCTCCATACTCCTTTGAGTGGTCTGAAGTCTCTGTATTGCTCTTCCATTAAGTGTCCAAGTCTCAGATCCATAAGTAAGAACTGGTAAAACACATTTGTTAAAAACCATCCTTTTCAAACACCTAGGCATATTTCCTTTTAGTATCAAGTTATTTCTACCAAAAGCACTCCAACCAAGTTTAATTCTATGATTAATTTCCTCCATTATGTTTCCATCTGTATTAATAATCTGACCAAGGTATTTGTAATTGTTAACTTCTTCTAATTCTTCATAATCAATCTTTATTTTCATATTTTGAGCAAATCGATTAAACATTACTTTAGTCTTTTTAACATTTATCTTTAGTCCTACTTTTCTACTTTCATCTGCTAACTCCTGCAACATTTCCTGCAGCTCTGAAGCATTATTTGCAAAAACAACTACATCATCTGTGAAATCTAAATGACTTAAATACTCTCCATTTACTTTCACTCCTTTAGTTTCCCATTTTAATCCACAAAATACTTCTTGCAGCACTGCTGTAAAGAGTTTTGGAGATATGGAGTCACCTTGTCTTACACCTTTCTCAATGTTGATTTTTCCAGTATCATTATGTAATCTAATTGTTGCTGTTGCATTTTTATAAATATTCTTTAAAATATGACGATATCCTGGATCTATACCTTGATGATCCAATGCTTTAATCACTGAAGAAATGTGTATAGAATCGAATGCCTATTCATAATCTACAAATCCAAAACATAATGACAACTCATATTCATTTGTCCTTTCTATGACTTCTCTCAATACCTGGATATGATCTATTGTACTAAAACCACTTTTAAATCCAGCTTGTTCTCTTGGTTGGTGGAAATCCAAAGTTCTCTGTAGACGAGTTGTAATTATCTTGGTAAAAATTTTATATAAAACTGATAAAAGGCTGATAGGTCTGTAATTTCTAATATCTTCTTTATCACCTTTTTTAAATATTAATATTATTACTGCATTCTTCCAATCTTCCGGTACATCTTTATCATTTAGACATTTGGTATATAAGTTTGCTAAAATTGTTTCTATTTCTTCACCTGCTTCTTTTAATATATCAATTATAATTCCATCATTTCCTGGAGCCTTTCCTTTCTTCATACACTTAATTGCATGTCTCACTTCTTCATTTAAAATTCTGGGCAATTCGGAAGATGTAATAGATATAGGAGGTACTTGTTCTTTATTACTATATAATTCTTGATAAAAATCTTCTACCAATTTCAAGATGTCATCTCTCTTTTTAGTAATAATTCCATCTTTTTTCTTATTGCAGATATAAATTTCCTACCAATACCAAAATGTTGTTTAACATTTTTGAGACTTTTATTTTCTTCTACAGCTTTCCTTGCTATTTCACAGTTATACTTTCTTATATCATTTTCAACTCTTTTCCGTACCATTTTACAAAATTCGAGATATTCAACTCTTTTTAATACATCATTTTTGTATATCTTCATATTCCTTCTTTTCTTCATAAATTCTCTAGTCTCAGTAGAAATTTTATTAGTCAATTGCTGCTTTTTTCTACCAGCTATGTTTGTTGCAGTTTTTAAAAGTGTATCAGTTATTTTCATATTAATTTCATTCAAATCTGTATCATATTCAAAATCTCCTAACACTTGAAACCTATTTGTAAGTTCTAATTTAAATTCATTAGAATGTTTCTGAAGATTAGTAATATCAACTGTAAATATTGTTTTTCTTAATAATTTTTGTCTTTCTAGTTTTACATTAACACGTAACTTACACCTTACTAATCGATGATCACTTCCTGTGTTAAATTTATTAAGAACATTACAATCTTGAAATATGTATTTTCTGTTAGTCAAAATATAATCCAATTCGGCTGTACCTTCATTTGGATGCTTCCATGTCCATTTCCTTTTAACATTTTTCTCAAAAAATGAATTCATAATATAAAGTTTTTCTTTTTCTGCAAACTCCACAAGTCTATGTCCTCTCTCATTTCTATTACCATAACCAAAATTACCTACAGCAATTTCATCTTTCATTTGTCTACCAATTCTAGCATTAAAGTCTCCCATAACAATTTTAAAATGTTGTTTACTCTGATCAAAAGCCTTTTGTACATCCATATAAAAATCTTCTACTACTTCATCACTATGAGAACTTGTTGGGGCATAAACCTGAATTATCTGCATTTGATATCTGCTATTAAGTTGTACAACTAATCTTGCCACTCTGTCCGATACACCATCAATCTCCACAATATTGTTCTTCCACTTTTTATTTATAATGAATCCTACTCCACTTGTATTTCCAATATGTGTACCTTTATAATAGAGTATATGTCCAATTTTTAAATCAATTGTTTCTTCTCCTTTTCTTCTAACTTCACAAAGTCCAATAATGTCCCATTTAATATAAGACAGTTCTTCTTCTAATTCTTGCAATCTTCCTTCACTTGAAAGTGATCTGCAGTTGTAAGTACCTAAATAAAAAGTCGTCATCAAATGGCAGCCTGGGTCCGCAATCAGGGGATTCTTAGCACCCTCTGCCTTCGGCCACCAACCGCTGCCTTGGTTGGTGACTTTACAGCCTCCTGGGAATAAGGGCCATGCTTTATTTTTGTCTGTCATAATTGTATATATGTATTGGAAAAATATGTATCATTTACACAAACATTCATTCTGCCTTATCAGGCACTGAGAAGAAAGACCATGGTGTTTCTTGATCTTAAACTCAGAGGTAAAAAGCCAATAAACTCACCACGCTGGCTAATGCGTGTTGGTGAGCAGCCCATCCATGTTCGTATACTATATGAATAATCACATAGTAATAACAGCTGCAACGACAAGAACATATGGAGTGGACATTAGGAATTTGCCCTGCTCGGTTCCTTTAAGGCCTCCAAGAGGAATCAAAGGTTCTCCTTTCAGTTAATAGCAAACTCCTTTCTGCAGCCAAATATTGTCAATAAAATGTATTAAATATTAATTTAATTTTTGATAAAAGATAATATTCTTATATGTGTGTTTATGTTTGCTTTATTATAGTACTTTCTTCATTAGCTGACTCATGAATCTTTCAATTCTTTTTTTGACAATTTGTCTTTAAATATCTATATTTTCTAACTTTTGCTCAGATAAAAAAAAATTTTCAGGCGTTAAATATATTCATACACTTTTTTTTTGATAGGCCTCCAGGGGTCCCCAACCCTGTGCCCGCGGGCACCATGGCGCCTGCAGACCATTTTAAGTATGCCTGCCACCGCTATCTGAGCATGATAAAAAAAAATTTAGCTGATACAAATAAATTTAATTTTTAAAATTTCTTATAAATTATTGTATTATATTGTAATCAAATGTTAAAATTTTATTTTTGAAATAAATATTTTTTTGTACATTATGTGTATTATTAACAATATCCAACTATAAATTTACATTGAAAAAATAAATGGTGCCCGCCATCTGGCCGGTATTGTAGAATGTGCTAAAAGGTTGGGGACCGCTGTAGATATTTAACCAAGTCTAATATAAATTTAATCTACATTCATGTCTGGGCCAGTAAAACTTTGAATTTTTTTTTTTTTCAGGTGATAATAAAGCTGAGGGCTTTTTCTTTCATTAACCAACTCAACTAACTATCCAATATTAGATGGTAAAATGGTTATTTAAAATGGAAAATATTTAAATTATTACCACCCATTATTTGGCCAGTTTGAATATCATTAAATGTCCTCTCTTTTGCTATTTCTCAAGGGAATGTTAAATAGACTTTTGCCCTGGAGTTGGTTGGCTATTTAAAAGCTATTTTATCTTACTATCTGTACACTTTTTTAAATCACATTAACACATTTTAATAATATTCCCTTCTTCCCTTAAGATAAAATTTGGAATGCATATTGATTGATTATATCTAAATCTACTATTGTTACATATGTACACTTTGTAAGCTTTGTATTTTTATTAAGTACTTATTCTAACATTTGCTCTTTAATAAATACACAAATAATTGGGTCCTGATTTAGTTTGCACTTACCGGCCATTTTGAAATCTAAAAACCACAGCTGACACATCCAACTAATAAATGACATAAATATTGAATAAAAGTACCATAAATTCATATTTTAGAAATTATAAGCTAATAAAAATAATATGCTTTATTTTATTAGGGTTTTTTTTTTTTTTAATTTACCATCATAAAATATTTGAAATATGACAGCACAAAGTGCGGGAATATGTGGGAAGAGTAAAAGATGGATTGTTTGGCCAATACGAAATATCATACAAAATATGCAGAAGTCTGATTGAACCAAGCTTATAATTTCCAAATACTAAAAGATTATACTATATGCCCATGTGAAATAAAGCATATTATTTTTACTAGCTTATAATTTCTAAAATATGAATTTATAGTTCTTTTATTCAATATTTATGTCATTTATCGGTTGGATGTGTCAGCGGTGGTTTTGGTTGGTCTTTAAATTTCAAAATGTCCATGAGCACGTGCCAATAATTAAATTGTTAACAATTTTTTTATTAGGTTAGAAAATATTGTATTTTTTTTGCAACCTTAGATATAGATTTTAAATTCATTAAAGATCAAATTATCCTTATTATCATTTGTTCAAAAGACTCAGATGCTTAGTTACTTTATCTGCCTTTGAGAATCCAGAGAGGCATTCACATTACTGATTTATATAGGTATCTTAATAATTTCTGTCTTTTAGGGTATTATGATTTTATATTTTTAGAAATTGCAACTAATGCTCATTCTTACATTTCAAACATATACTTGCAAATCTTGGAAAAAATATGTGTATATAGTGAATTATACCATAGATTTTTTTTTTAAAAAAAAAACAACAACTTTCCATTATGCTTTATCTTTATAATATAATAAATCCTGTAACTAACGATTTCTAAAATTTATTTCACCTTGTTTTTTGCTATTTTATACTTCTCTTCAGAAAAGTAGTATACATATATTCTCATAATATTAAGTGTCCTGATTCTGAATTATAACCCAGCCATTTTACTCATTACAATAAAATTCTTAAATCTTGCATCTAAGGTGCAGAGATTTATTGATCTTTCTTAATTTCATAAAGTCTTGATAGGCAATCATTTTGCTACTCAATGAATATCATTTCAAAGTAGACATGATTGTAATAACTATTCTCTATATTAAGACATGATAAAATATAAATTCTGTTATCCATATGAGACAACAACAACTGTGTTTGTATATATATATAATTTGAGAAAGGCAACTACCTCTCACACATGTACTATGAAATTGATACCCATTTTCCCGTGAATAAATATTTTAAAAGTATAGATATGAAGAGTAGTTTCCACAATATGGCATATATGTAAAAGACTATATTATTAATTATGTATATATATACACCTGGGTCTCGTTTTATGCGGATTATTTTAATGCGATTTTGAAGTTATGCGATTCATATTTTTTCTTAATATCTTTCATATTATTTCACTATATTTATTAGATATCAAGAAATTTAAATTATTAATAACTTATTTTGACTTGAAATACTTTTTTTTTTCTTTTTTCAAAAATATAAAGTTATATTAGCAGCTAACGTGAAATGGCCTGAAGCTATATTTAGAACTTAGCTTCTATGTAAATAACCTATTTATACTAATAATAGATTTATACTTACATATAAAAATATCGCAATATATACTCAAAAAATTTAGACTTTTAAACCGTATTTTGTTATATATAACAGAAATAAATAATCTTTTAGATTTTTAAAATAAAAAAATGAAGATTTTATAAACTGAAAATACTCTTTCTAATGATAATGTTTTGATTGCGATCTCATTTTTTTAATATAGAAACAAAAAACCATTAACACAGCACAAGACTGAAAATGGCGCAAGTTGTACATCACATCACGAATAAAAATAAAGTAGCTTAACAGATTTCTCTGAGCATAATTGCTGAGCGATTCTTGACTTCATTTAAGGAGAAGCCACAATACATCACATCACATCGAATCTGATTTCTTACCAGTTTACAAACGAACATTAGCGGTAATGATTAAAATATATATGAAAAATGTAAAATTAAATACTGTAGTAATAAAAAAAGTTTGTCTTGTATTAATATTTTTCAAATATTTGAAATTTTTTATTAGTCATACTTTATTTGCTTATTTTTTTAATGCGAATTTTAAAGTAATTTTTCTTTGTTGCTTTGCTTTTATGCGAATTCTGAAAATTACAGCACCTATCCCTCATTTTTCAAGGTAAATTAAGTCTATTTTTGTGAGATTTTTTTAAATGCGGGTTTTCTGTGGAACCTATCTACCACATAAAACAAGACCCAGATGTATATGTAATTCAAGAGATTAAATAATACTCAGATCATGATAATATCTTTTAAGAAATTTATTATTAGATTTAATATTTTTTATTGAGATCGCCCTTATTTTTTTTTTATGGGTAAATTGTTACTGTAGTTGCATACTTATTTTGCTATATGTATAGATAGATTGTTCTCTATTCAGAGACCAATATAGCCGTTAGGCAATGCAGAAGAATTATGATCACATTTTCCTATTTGATTATTATTGAGAGTAGTTTGCCATTACTCATATCCCTCTCACACAATTTATTTTAGAACCTCAATTTTAGAGTAACATCATAACTTTAATGAGCTTTTACATCATTAAGATGCATGTATCTGGAATTATAATGTATATGATGAATGAGATCTAATTATTATTATTCATATAGTCAAAATTTTACAGGTATGTTTTTGATAGTAGAAGAAATGTTAAAATATGTATTAACAGTATTTGATATATAAATAAACCAGTTAACACTTATACAATCCCAGTATAATAATCAACAATCTCAAATTGTTGTCAAGGCAACTTTCTTTTAACAATAAAGGTGGAATATATATATATATACTATAATGCTATTCTTGATGTTAGGGATGCTGTATTTTTTTTATTTTTTATTTTTGTCCATTTAGAATAGCTAAAATAAAAATAATGGAATGATTTTATTATTCAGGAGTAATAAAAAAATCGAAATGATAGAACTGTGTACTGAACCACTTAGGACCTTCTGCATGGCTGAAAGTAATAATTAAAGTTCACTATATTGTTTAAAATTTTAGTACTCCTATTTAAATTTATTAACTAAAATAATATTTCTGAATCATACCTTTTTTTTTTTTTATAAAGTTTATTTTTGTAAATAATTGGGACTTTTTTAATACATATGTGGAATGTAATTGCAATAATTAATCTTGAGCTTGGAAATATATGAGTAAGTAACTATACTATGTAGTTAATCTCATAAGGACAATATTTAGATTTAACAATCCAAAAGAAGAAAAAATTCATGAGAGTTTTATGTAAGTTTTAAGTAGCAAAGAGAAAGTAGTTATCTTTAAAAAAAAATGTTTAGTAACTAGAGGCATAATTTGTAAAATAACGTATTCTTTGACTCATATGGCTCAATATGAAATTAATAAGTTAAAATAATCAACATTTATGTTCAACATAATATATAAATTATGATATCATTATTTTAAATTGCAAATCATGCTTTTACTTATTAATGCTATTGTGTGACTGCTAGATCTTCCATATATGAAAATTGTTTATAACTGTGGTTTTACCAAAATTAAAATCACTCATTGATCTCATTTTTAAAACTGTTTTGCAAAATGCACATTTTTTAATGCTAATGAATATTTATGATATGTGTCTATATTGGTTATATATATATAACAAAACTTAAATATATTCCAAACAACGATAAACAATTTATAATACAATATAAATAAAAACTCAATAAAAACTCATAAAGAAATATTTTCGATTATATTCATAATCATTTTCAACTCAACTTTCAAAATGGAAAGTTGAGTTGAAAATGATTATGAATATAATCGAAAATATTTCTTTATGAGTTTTTATTGAGTTTTTATTTATATTGTATTATAAATTGTTTACCGTTGTTTGGAATATATTTAAGTTTTGTTATTGTATTATTGATATTAGCGGACATTTATTTTGTTTTATATATATATATATCATCTAATATCTTATTTCACAATGGATTCCATAGTGGTTTCTTCTATACTCTGATTCACATATTATAATTTACATATGTAATAAACTGAACTTGCATTACTGTATACAGTATATGTAATATAGATTTAACAGATTAGTGAACTACAGAAACAATTGATTGCAAATAACTTTATTACTTCTTTTTCTAAAAGATCTATATACTAGAGTGTTCTTTCAATATTTTCATTTTATTGTCAGAAGTTGTTGGGTTTTTTTTTTTTTTATAAAGATTCTACTAATTGAATTTTAATCATAAAAGGTGTTAATTAAATTCCAGAAATTACTAATTTCAATTATACTGTAATGACTCTTTTTTTTTAGTATTTTCACTCTCTTCTCAAATCATGCTTACATCATCAGGGCAAAATGCATGGCCATTATCCACCTAATGGTGAAAAAACTGAATTATATACAAATGTCTTTGTTATGTCATCTTGATACTTAGACTTGCATTCAAATGTGAATATTTTGTTATTTGCATTATTGAGAAATCTATTTAAGTTTAAAGGTATTTTCAAACTAATTCTAAAATCTCTGGAACAGAAACTAATTTTAGGAATATATATGGATAGCAATTTCCTAATTGTCTTCAGCACATGCTATTGATCAACATAATGTCATTATGCAGAGCATTTCTGCTATATCTGACCATCACAATTACTCCAATACATTTATTATTTCAATTTAATCATGTGTCTAAATATATTGTACCATTTGTTTATATGGTACAAATATATTGGCATCCGTAAGATATTTAAAAGCTAAGAAAAAAAAAGAAAAAGTAAATTTAGTGTTCTTATTAAAAAGATGCCATAAATTTTTCATTTGTGTAATCTATTTTTTTTAAAATGTACAATGAAAGTAAAATTTTCGTCCATATTTTTTTTTGTCTCTAATTAAAAATTAAGGTAAAAATTGGAAAGAACAAAAGACACACTAATCCAGATAAGCTAAAAGAAATTTTTTTTAGCTAATTAAAAGATGGCAGAATTATGCTTAAAAAAAATAAAGACTTTGTAACTTAAATTTAAGAGAGAGTGTACAAGATTATTATCTTATATGCTGATAAAAGGATGCACAGAAGTTTCAAAAACTGGATCAAGGTATAAAAAGAGGACAACTTTGATCTAGGTCTTCTCTTTACCTTCTAGTTACATGTCTGAAAGTTGGAGGTTTCTGCGAGCATAACCTGTGCAGTAATATACTTCTACACAGGTACGCCACTTGCTGTACCAAGCTGTCACACAACCTTGGAAACTGGTCTTGTGAAGACCACTTTTTGCAATGAAAGGGTCACTACAACCATGTCTTTTCTCCAGCTATAGAACGGAACAATAATAGAAGATGCCAGCAAAAGAGACCAATGGAAATTCTTATGAGCTCGGGATCCCATAAACCTACACCAACTTACTGGTAAGTTAAGAATAACTTTTCCTGATTGTGACAAAGTTTCCAAACAATTCTTAAAATAAGCTTAAAATAATCCCAATAAAGACTTCAAATTCTATTATCAAGAGACTCTTGTTTACATAAGAACTATAATTGTTGAACTGTTTTTTTTTATTAATTGATTCATATCTGGATTAGCGTGCATGTCATCTTTCCAATTAATTAATTAATTCATAATGTGTTTTTTTATTTTTTTTATTTTAATTTGTTAGAATAAAAATATTTATTTCTAATAAAAACTATCCATTGTACATTATTAATAATCATTAATAATTTTATTAATGTTAATTATTAAGATTTGAAAATATAATTTACTTTTGCCAATGCTGTACCGAAACTCAATCCTCCGGAGTTTCCAGATAATTTTGTCATGACTAAATAAATAAAGGGGTTTAGCCAGTGGATTCTGATACAGAATCCTGGTGCCTTTCAAATAAATTAAAAGCTGGCCTACTTGATCCCATTATTTTAGTAGTTACATTAGTTAAAAGAGTGTTGTGCGACCAGGAAAAATAATTGCGTCCATTAAATCTTACTGAATTGTCTGACAAAACAAATTAAATAGATAGGATGTAATTTGGTCACCGAGTATGGGTAGTGAACTCGTAAAAACTCTAATAGAGCAGTGAACATTACAATATATTTGTAATTTCTATGCAAAAATGATTTGAAACTAATCATTTTACACTCTATAAGGCTGAGGGATTTTTAGTTCGTGTATCTATTGATTCCATTAAATTTTGGTTCTCATTTTCTAATCCTTGTTTTTTCTTGTTATATGATATAAATTATGTATTCATTTAAAATCTGTTTTCAGATTTAATTCATTTAATATGTTATTGATAGTGTTAAAGGAATTGCATATAAAAACATTATCAACGTATTGTATTGTATATATATATAAAGCTACATGTAGTTATCATTTATGGAAACACATTTTCTGCAATCACAGTTATTTATAATTAGATCCCTGGCCAAGTCGTGCAGGATATATTATATATTCCCTTGATGTTTGCCATAATATTATTATGGATCTAATGGGAATATCTCTGATATGACTATTACTCCTAATTTAATATATAACTGCTGTACTGATAATATTTTTATAAATGATCTAAATAATTCTGTTAATAACATATTAAATTAATTAAATCTGAAAACATTTAAAATGGATTCCACATACTTGGATCTAGATCTATTACTCAATTAGGTAAAAATAATCTAAAATAAGATTCAAACTAGTCTTACAAACTATGTGGATATGAACATGAATGACTAAATATATTAATAAATGTGTTGGATAATTTATAGAGATTGAATATTTAAAAAATGCTTTGTGTAAATGTAATAATATTTTTTTTAAAAAAGGTTTATTATATTGGTCAGAAGCAATTGATTAAAGACATCAGGAAATGGACATATATATCATCCATTTCCAAGATTGGTTATAACTTCATTAAAAACATTTTCTCCAAAGACTTTACAATTAATTTAAAAACATATTTAAATTTAAATAAATTCTTTAATAAGGTTAAAGACAAAATACATAAATCTGAGTGTCTAATGTGGTTTATACAATTAAATGTTATTGAACTAATTGCCTATTTCAATTTATTGAAGGGACAATAGCAAATACAAGAGCTAGATTGATCCACCACAGATAATTATATATTAGAGCTAAATGTAAATCCAATTGTAATTCAGTTGTTTTTGTTTTGTTTTTTAACATGAGATGGACACTGGCAATGTATTTGGTTCAGGTGATGATAGCACAATTTGTGAAGAGAGCCAATATTAAAAGATAAATTTAAAAAAGTGTAGTTCATTATGAATTCAAAATACAAAATTAATCATCATTATAGTCACATTGAAATTAGATAATTTTGGAATATTAATAGAAGTTATATAGCTAAAATTTGATTACAAGGCCTCTTTATCAAGTAAATAATAATAGTCTAAAATAAGCATTTTGTTCACAATCAATTGTTATTTAAATGCATTAGACTGCTAGTTACATATAACATATAATTTACATGGATATTACAGTGGAATAATTGAAGAGAGGAAATACTTCCAAATATGGATAAAAACTCCAGCTCATCCACTGATAATGATGATTGGACAAACAGGTCAAATGATGATTACATCACTTATAATTACAGGTCGGTGCACAATTTATATATCTGAATATATTTGTTGATAAGAAATATAACAGAAAACTGTATTTAACTGAAATTGAAACTAATGATGATAATTAAAGTGAAAACATCAAAAAATATAAATGACAACAATAATTTTAATAATCAGAATGAAGACAATTAGCTATCAAATTTGATTATCACAATTGAATGATAAAGTTTATCTTTCTTTGATGTACACCTGCTTGGCACTATATACCTATGATATTATTAGGCATTTAATATTTATAGATGCTATGTTATTTATTGGAGATACAATATGATTTGCTTATTAATTAAATTAAGAGAGGCATTGATTAATGAAATTGTTTTTATATGGTTTATTCCCTTCCACAATTGGTTAAATCTAGCCTGGATAAAGTGTAAAGACTCAGATTGTACAATTTAATAAATTAATAAAAGAAAATCCATTTAATTAAAGTAACAGCAAACTCATATTTACTTTATTAAAATGTAATTACTTTACTTAAATAATAATATACTAACAGTAATTCTGGAAATTGGTTCACATTAATTAATCACTATAAAATTTAAAAGTTTTTTCAAGGAAAAAAAAACAACAAATTCTTTTAAAGCCTTGTACACTAAAAGTTTAAAAGATTTTATTTTAAACTTTCTTTTAAACTGAATAATTAAATTAGTCTATACACATATATTATCATCATTTTTAACCATTATCGAACCATTACAGAATAAAGATATCTCCAAATTCAATCCATCTTCTCTGAATTCAGTCTTATCTTCTCCACATCTCAGTGCACTTCCTTATTTCATCCATCCATCTTACATGTGATCTCTAAGTCTTTTACAATCTCTTGCAATCCAATGTAAGATTTTAACTGTCCATCTATTATCATCTCTTCTAGCAATATTTTCCAGCCCAACTCCAGTCTCTTAATTTTTTTCAATGATATCAATAACACCTGTTTGTTCTCTAACCAGTATTTTCATTTTCAATCTGTTTTTGTTACTTCTAATGTGCATTTCTAAATATCACATGATCACCATTCTCTATGCTTGTACAAGATGTAATAACAGAGACTATAAATTAGTCTGGGGATATTGGATGAATAGGCACTAAATAAGATATTTTATGCTCAAGTCTTTTTGCATCAATTAACTATTCTGGCACTACTGTATGAAGAGTGTTTCTATTGTTATAACATTCATCTCTTCATACTTCTTTGAGTGGCCTGAAGTATTTGTATTGCTCTTCTGTTAAATGTCCAAATCTCATATCCATAAGTAAGAGTTGCTAAAATACATTTATTAAACATCTTCCTTTCAAACACAGAGAAATATTTTCTTTCAATGTTAGGTTATTTATTAATCCAACTAAGTTTAATTTTATAATTAATTTCATTTATTTTTCCCTCTGTAGTAATAATCTGATCAAGGTTTTTGTTGTTAATTTCTTCTAACACATCATTATCAATCTTTATTTTCATCTTTTGAGAAAATTCATTGAACATTACTTTAGTCTTTTTAACATTTATCTTTAGTACTTTTTTACTTTCATCTGATAATTCTTGTAATATTTTCTGAAAGTTCTAAAACATTACTTACAAAAACAACTGAATCATCTGCAAATCTAAATAACATAAATAATCTTCATTTACTTTTATTTCCTTAAAATCCACAAAATACTTCTTGTAAAAATTTCTGTAAAAAGTTTTAAAGATATGGAGTTACTCTTTGTATCCTCTTCTCACTGTTAATCTTCCTAGTATCATTATGTAATCTAATTGTTGTTGTTGCATTTTTATTAATATTCCTCAGAGTATGACAATATACTGGGTCTATACCTTGATGATCCAATGTTTTAATCACTGAAGAAATCCTTATAGAATCAAATGTCTTTTCATAGTCTACAAATCCAAAGCATAATGGCAGCTCATATTCATTGGTTCTTTCTATAATTTCTCTCAATACTTGGATATGATCCACTGTACTAAAACCACTTTTAAATTCAGCTTGCTCTTTTGATTGGGTGAAATCTAAAGTTCTCCATAGAAGAGTTGTAATTATCTTAGTAAAAAATTGTATAAAACTTAAGATTGATAGGTCTGTAATTTCTAATATCTTATTTATCATCTTTTTTAAATATTAATACTGCAGTCTTCCAATCATCTGGTATCTTTATCATTTAAACATTTGGTATATAAACTTTGCCAAAAAAGTTTCTATTTCTTCACCTGCTTTTAAGATATTGATTATAATTCCATCATTACCTGGAGCTTTTTCCTTCTCCATAAAATTTAATTGCATGTATCACTTTTTTAAATCCTGGGCATTTCAGGTGTAATAGTTTTAGAGGGCACTTTTCCTTGTTCTTTAATGTTATATAATTCTTGATAGAACTCTTGTGCACATTTCATGATATCATCTGTCTTTTTTGTAATAGTTCCATTGCAGAAATGTTTTCTACTAATACCAAGATGTTTTACATACTTGATTCTTTTATTCTCTTCTATAGCTTTTCTTGCTTGTTCACAATTATTTTTTTTTATATCATTATCAACTCCATTTCACACCATTTTACAAAATTCTAGATATTCTATCCTTCTTAATGCATCATTTTTACATATTTTAATATTCCTTTCTTTCTTTATAATTTATCTTGTCTCACTAAACATTTTACTGGTCAATTTCTCCTTTTTGCACCAGCTATCTTTGTTGCAGTTTTTAAAAGTGTATCATTTATTTACTGATTTCATTCAAATCTGAATCATGTTCAAAATCTGTTAATCTTTGAAAACAATTTGCAAGTTCTAATTTAAATTCATTGGAATATTTCTGAAGATTAAGAATATCAACTGTAAATGTTTTTCTTAATAAGTTTTGCATTAACATGTATCTTATGTCTCACTAATTGATTATCACTTCCTGTGGTAAATTTTTTAAGAGCGTTACAATCTGGAAATACTTATTTTCTGTTACTCAAAATATAATCCAATTCTGCTGTACTTTCATTTGGATGCTTCCATGTCCATTTCCATTTAGCATATTTCTCAAAAAATAATTCATAATATAAAGTTTTTTTTCCCTGTAAACTCCACAAATCTATGTCCTCTCTCATTTTTATCACCATAACTAAATTTACCTATAGCACTTTCATATTTCAGTTGTTTGCCAGTTCTAGTATTAAAGTCTCCCATGTTAATTCTAAAATGTTATTTGATTACTCTTGGAGGCTTTACAGGAATTGAGCAGGGCAAATTCCTGATGTTCACTCAATACATTTTGTCATTCAACTGGTTTTACTATGTGATTATTCATGTAGTGTACAAACATGGATGTGCTGATCACTAACACTCATTAGCCACAGCATGGTGATTTTATTGCCTTTTTTTTGCCTCTAAGTTTAAGATCAAGGAACATCATAATCTTTCTGCTAATTGCCTGATAACTTTTAACTGAAATATCACTTCATTTTTGTTGAAAACAGAATGTGTGTGAATAGGTTTTTTTTTTTCCTAATAGATTTACAATCATGACGGATATAAATAAATCATGGCCCTTATTCCCAGGAGGCTGTGAAGTTGCCAGCCTAGGCTGAGAGTATTAAGAATCTCCTGATAGCGAATCCCAACTGTCATTTGATGGTTATCTTTTATTTAGATACTTACAACTGCAGATCACTTTCAAGTGAGGGGAGATTGAAAGAAAGATTCTCTCATGTTAAATTGGACATTTTTGGACTTTGTGATGACAAAAGAAAAGATGAAGAGACAATTGATTTAAAAAGTGAATATGTACTGTACTATAAAGGCACAAAATTGAAAGTATAAGTTCAGTAGGATTCATTATTAATAATTGGAATAACAACATTATAGAAATTGATGGTGTATTAAAACAGAGTGGCAAGATTAGTCACACAACTTAATAACAGATAACAAATGCAGATAATTCATATGTATACCTCAACAAGTTCTTGTAGTGATGGAAGTAGAGGATTTTTATATGGACGTGCAAAAAGTTTTTGATCAGATATATATATGTATATATATATTAATTTCACAAAATTAATGTATGCAGGTTTACTATAAGAAAACATTAACTAAGGAAAATTAAATACTATTAGCTTTTAAGTAATTAGACTGAATTAGCAAATAGAAATGAGCTTTAAGATATTATTTTGACTTTTCTGTTTAAAATACAATCCTATTTACACCTTTTACCAAATATTGTATGTTTTTTTTTCTTAGTTTTTTATTTTTATATAATTCCTGGAGTTATGTACTATCATACTTTTGGTAGTTTTCTCGACAATTCACAGTTTTAACAATACTTCAATGTATCAGTCTTGATATAATTTGGTTAATCCTTTGCAGAAGCTTGATAACAATGATAGTTGTCCTTGGTTTGAAGTCTTTTCCAATATTTGAGCAATCATGGCCATTATAGTAGTCCATTTAAAATTGTTAGACATGTAAGCTTAAATGCCCTTTAGTATATTGGAGTATATGCTAGTAATTTAATTTTGGTTCCAAATGATTTTTTTTTCCTTTTATATTAGTCCTGTTTGTTCTATGAATATTTTATTCACATTTTGTATGGTTCATCTATCAATTATCTGATACACCTTTTTCTTTATACAAAGCTGATTAAACATCCTTTTACCAAAAATATATTTTAAAATTATTTTAAAATAACTTGCTTTATCACATGTATTATTTTATTTCATAATCTTTTGGAATCTTGTCCTTCAAAATTTTTTTAACATAATTTTTAAACTATAAAAATAAACAGAAGTCAGATTATCATTCTTCTCAACTCTCTCAATCAAAAAGTATATATATATATAGTTTTTAATTGTAATGAAAAGACTATATATGCTATATGAACCTTGATCATATTTTTTGTACTGAAAATTTATAGCAAATGCTAAGAGCAATATTGTTTCATTGCATATAAATGATGTAGTTATTGCTTGTTCTTTTACAATATTTATATTTCATTTTGTATTTATGTCTTAATATATTATATGAAACTTTACTGACATCTTGAAACTAGCCTTCTTGGACAATAATGTCATAAATAATGTAAAACCCTTTACAATATTTTGTTTATATTTGAGTACTTATCTATTAGACTGTTGTTTTTATTTTTAATTTTATATTTACCTCTTAATATATTAAATGAAACTTTACTGACATCCTGAAACTCACCTTCTTGTACAATAATGTCATAAATACTGTAGCTATTATAAAATTATTTACAATATTTTGTTTATATTTGAGTACTTATCTATTAGACTTTTGTTTTTATTTTCAATCTTTCTGTAATCTTTTATTCATAGCTTCTTCATCCATGTTATGCTGATTGTAATGTCAATACCAATATATGTCATATTTGTATATTCTGGATTTATTTTATCTTAATCATCATACTCTATATTAATATTTTTTTCTTACACATCACCAATAGATGAAATAACAAGTAAAATGTCATGGAAATCCTTAGTTAATGCATTCTGGTAATTATTTGCAATATTACTTATCTCATTTTAAGATGAATTTGCTTTTTTCATCTGAGAGATTTAATATCACTTCAATTAGCTTGATCCATTCATTCATTTAGTAAATACTTTTCCACAACTTTGTGTAATTTTATGGATGGATAAACTTGCGAGTATTTCATTGTAGCAACATACATTTTTCTCTTACAGCACATCTTTTGTATGATCTTCACCTAAATTTAAACTCTCAGTAGTCTCATTAATTACAGTACTATGACCAGACTGTGGCATTGCAATTGTATTTATTTGTCCTGTTTTCTGCAAGATTTTTAGTGTCCATTATAGTTTTTTTTTTTATCCTTTCTATGTTCTTTCATATCAATTTTAATTTCTATGATGTTTCTATCATTACTGGGGTTCTCTGTTTTACTTCTTTCTGAAATATTTTATTGAATTTAGGTTTAAAATTTTCATAACATTTATTCTGCATCTTTTCAAAATCATTCACAAATGATTGTAATTGGGCCCTGATCATTTCACTACTTTTTCGCTAGCCTTTGCTTAACTTTGGTGAGTAACAGGTTTTTCAAAACAAAATGTATTAGCTATTTTTAGTATAATATAATGATCTTGAGAACCAACTCTCATGAATTCTGTCTGAACACTACCAATTTCTTGCTTCTTTTTATTTATTTATTTTGTCTGAGTATCTTTGTTTTCTGTCACATGAGTTAATAGCCGAGTTTAATATCTAACTGAATAGAAAGTGAAGTAAATATAATAAGGTCAATCAAATTATAGTTATTGATTGATATATTTAATCATTATATGAACTTATTGTTTGATCATCATCAGTGGAGGTTTTGATCTTATTTTCATTAGTTATTTTTACCCAATTATGGACATGAATATGTCTATACATCATGAAAACAAGATAAACTGGACATTTTTTATGTGATTAAAAATTCTGATCATTTTATGTATTTAGAATCCAAAGTTATATATAACTTTACACTGCTGGAAGTAATAGTGATATTATGCACATAAAGAGAAATATTAGCAAGAAAATCATTTTAATCACATGGGTTAACATAAAGATATTCATAGACAAAAAGGTTAGATAAAAAAAAAAAGTATTTGATAGCATTCATAAAGGAGTCATGTAGGCTGCTTTTCTAAGTCTTTATGTTATAGTAAAAATTTTATAAATGTAAAGTTTTGAAAATCAATGTCTAGCATAAATCAAAATGGAACAATCATCACATAAAGTGTAAGGCATGGATAAAATCCAATTACAATCATTTGTAACAGATTTCGAGATGAAGCTGAATTGAAAATTTTAAACTAAAAAAAAAATGAATAAAATGTTTTAGAAGTGAGAAAAAAATAAGACCCTAACAATGATGGAAGCACTGCAGAAGAACCATAGTGGATGCTAAAAACTTTCTTGAAAATAATGCACACATTTCAATATTATAATCTGTTCATACTATTCTAATGAATGAGTCTTGTATTGGCTATGTAAGATAGAGTGGATAGCTTAAGGGAGCTTGAAAATCTGTGCTATATTAATATAAACTGAGCACTGATTATATATGTGTGTGGAGGAAAGATGATGTGGACCAACTGATAAGTGCTGGTTCAACACAAAATATATATGTTGGAGATCATTTATGTTTTTCACATGTATGTTGTCATGGGTATCGGTTATTTAAGATGGAATGGATAGCTGAAGGGAGTTTAAATGTCTGTGTTCAAATCCCTTTTAATTTTTCCAAGATAGTGTATTATTTGCCAGTTCATAATTATCAACACTGTTAATTAGTCAGTGTCAGGATAATAGTGCTGAACTAATAAATTTTATGCTATGGTATGATTGTGTAAAATCCAGAGTTAAATCTCCTGAACAACTAATTTTTTTTTTATTGTTGTAATATAGTATAGTGATTATGTTCATAGACGATTTTATAATTCAATATTTAAATTTTAAAAAAGTAGCCATGTAAATATGTGTATGATCTATTCGTATGTTATTTCAATATAATAATTAAAGTCAATTTTATATATTGTTTTCACACATCTTTGTCATATTCAGTGAAGTTTAAGAAAGTTGATATTGTCTTCATCATTTATCTGATTTAAATATTAATCAATGCATGTATGCAATTATTTAACAATGAATGAAAGATCACCAGCATTTCTCAGAGGGCCTTTCTAGATGAAGATTGATTTAATATTTTTCTAGACTATATTACTTTATTAATAAAAGCAACACAGATGTTTATGTTATTTGTCTTCTCTTTTTATGTGTGGTTGTATATTAGACGAGTATTTTAAAATATATTCCCATAATCATGTATGTGGGTGAGTTTCTTTCAAATAATTATTTCACCTATATTATCTACATCTGCTAAGAAGTGATTATAAAGTAAATTATTTTATTGTTATGATAAATTTTTGTTGGCATCCTTCTTGACATCTCCGAAATTGGTCATAAAATTCTTCAAAATTGAAAGGGGGAAATCATTCATTACTTTCTTCAATCGATTAAACAATCGTCTAAAGTGAGTTGGAAATGGTGACTAGCTAGCTATAATAATTTATAATAAAAAAAACTGATCCCAAAATCAATATCAGTCAATATCCATGATGAGCAAGAGGCAACTTGTGCTGATAATTAACTTGTTTACTCATTATTCCAGGTTGCATGTTGATTCTTGCTCTCCAAAAGTTTTGATTAAGCAGATTTTGCAGCTGAAGGGAGAAAAGGGGATATTGTTGCTATATTATTATTAATTTGTATTTTTTTTTATATAATGGGAATATTGTATTGTTATACATATATATTAAGATTGATGTATTAAAAAAATAGATTTATATATATATTAATGAATGAGAGTAGGCTGTATTATGTGTTTAAACAGATAATAATAATTTGTCATTTAACATAGTTATAGCCATCAAAAAATTATGAAAAAAAATAAATAAATAAAGACCATTCATTATCTTGAAATATTGCTTTAGTTAAATATATATATAAAGTAAAAGAACAGTATTGCATCCATAACTCAGCAGAGGGATTTTTCTAAAGTAACTAATAGTTTCTAACGTATAATATATGCACAAGAACTTGTGACTTTATTTAAGAAAAAAAACATTTTGTATCACATCAACTGAAATACTCGCAAGTTCGAGATTTTTATATGTTGAGCTAAGGAACAAAGCAAATTTCAATATGGATTATTCAAATAATCAACAGTTTAAAAAAAAATAATACACTGATTGATTTGGGCTTTGCATATACACTGGTCCTGCAAATTTTCAAGTCATGCAAATTTTTGGATTGTCTTTTTTTTTTAATTGCTTATAATTTAAGAAAGACCGTATTTCTGTGGACTCAGCATCCATTTTTTAATAATCCAGTTTGAAAAAATATTGTTGTTTTTTTTAATGTGGATTCTTACTCGTATAATTATCATCATGAAATTGTCAGCCATTTTCTCATCTTGTTTTGTTTCTTTTAGCTTATTAGCATATTATCTTTTTCATTTGTTAATGTATTTATATAAATTTAAAATGTATTTTTATGTGGGGTTTTCTATTATCCATGTTTCAGATGTCAGTGAAAAAATGTGAAAACCAGTGTTGTGAATATAAGAATACTGTGATGTGCATATGTACATCATAATTTATTTAATTATTTGCATTAGATAGAGAGTTTGCATTAATGAAAATGTAATTTATATTACAGATTATGTTTGATTATGTAACTATTATAATAATGTGCATTCTTTTGTAAAAAAAAAAAAAATGTAGATTTTATTTAGTTTCCATTCTGATACAACTGCTTAAATAACTTATATGCATTGTAAAAAAATTTTGTTTGTTTGTTTTGTAATATATATAGCTTTACCCTGGTTAGTGATCAATTTTTATGCAAAAATTTATCATAGTAATTATTATCAAATTGGATCCACTATTTTGATTTACAATTAATTATTTGCTATTATGATCTTCAAAAACAATCTGAAATTTTTTTTAAAAAAATCCACCATTTTTTCAAGATGGTGGTTAAAAAATGGCTATTATTTTGCTAAGGTTGATCATGTCATAAGATAGTGGCTTCATTATCAACATTAATAATCTGTCCAATGGAAAGGTTCAAAAAGCAATCACATCACTAATTCATTCATTTTGCCACTCTGTTCTCTTCATTGCCCCGCTCATCATTTCTGTGTAACTCTTCCCATCTCTTATATCATCCAGTAATGTTAATTTTTTTCTGTTCTTCCTTTTTATTTCCTCACTATTGCCTTCAAAACATCTTTCATTAAACTATGCTTTCTTCTTAACATATGTCCAATCCAGTTTTTCTATTTCTAATTTCCTCCAATCTTTTTTTTTTCATTTACTCGCTTCAAAACTTTATTTGTTAGTTTATTCATCCAACTGATTTTTTGCATCCTTCTCCATGATTTTATCTCAGAGACTTCTAATCTGTTCCTAATTTTATTATTTAGTGTCCACATTTTATAACCATGCACTTTACATATATCATTCAATTAACTTTTTCTAAATTCTCTCTTCAAAGGCCCACAAAATATATTCTATAAAATAAGATGGTGGAATCCATGCTATAAATGTACTTTAGAGTTTATTCATTATACAATATTGTTTTGATTATAGATTTAAAATATGATTAATAACTTTATTTAATTTTCATCTATTGATTTTATAAAACATTCAGTGCTTTCATTTATGACATATCCATAGTAAATAAGATTTTCATTTTAATGACTACAAAATCAAAAAAGAGTGAGTCTCATTCAGCACAATAAGTAACATGCTTTGTTCATGAACAACAAAATGTATTAATTAATATTTAGTTGTAAAATGTGTATATTAGCTAATCTATATTCATTTAATTAGTTTTATGGATTAAAACTTTCAAAATGATTTTATACACTGTGAAACTAATAATCAATTTTTTATGATCAAAAATTACTAATCATGTTTAAAATACAATTTACTAGTTTAATTTTAATTCAATAATCTCTTAATTTATTTGTGACTTATTCAAGATAATAGCTGGATTTATTGTATAAATATAGATCAGCAAAAGAAAAAAATAATATTTAATTATTTCTATATATGATCAAAACTACAGTAATGAATTATACACAACATTACCTACATTTTATATAATTTCACTGTATTTATGTAAAATAAAATTAAAATGTGATGTAAAGAAAAATATAACAATGCTAAAAAAAAACAAAAAACTTAAAGCCTTCCTTATTGGTTAGAAATTACAAAAATAAAAAAATTTAATAATTAGATATAAAGTCATGAAAAATAAATTTTAAAGTGTACTTTCTGTTATTTTTTTTATTTAATTTTAAGATGTGCATTATGGTCAGTTTGTTTTATTTTTATTTATGCTTTATTTTAAATCATGAAGTATTCTCCAGCTAAGTAAGAAGGAAAATGGTGATTAGCAATGGAAAAATTTTAATTTTTTCCTTCTAAAATTATAGCTACCAAAATGTTTTTAAATAATATATTTAGCTAAAGATTAGTATTTTTTTAAATAATAATAATAATAATATGCTAAGTAAAATGTTTTCTCATTAATTAACCCTTTTTCCAATTTAAGTTTTATTTTTTAATCTCTTTTTTTCTCATAGGAACTCAATATAATTGCTTATTTTAAGTGATACTTTACTTTAGGAGGCATTTTGATGAACCAATTGTCCTAGCTAACTAGGATAAAGGTGTATAATTATAATCAATACTCCATAGAAATAGATGATCTGAATTTTTGTTTGTATATAATTGTAATAAGGATATGCCACTCAATAAATGTTATGTGAACAGCTGCTTCTATTTTATTTACAATATTTTATCTAATATTGTTTAATTGGAAAAAAATATGCCTTAACATTAATTGTAAATATCTGTTTTAATTTTTTTTTTTAAAGAAACATGTATTGAGAATCTTTTTCATTTTGATATTTTATTTGAGCCAATTTATTTAATTATAAAAATAATAACAGAATTTTAAAAGAATTAAATGCCTGTAACTTTGAAGAAGAATTAAGTCCTTCCTAATGGCTACTATTTAAAAAAAAAAAAAAAAACAAGACTTAGACATTTCAAATTCATTCTTTTTATTTGGAGAAACTGGCAAAAAGAAAAACATCTAATTCAAAATATAAATAAATAAAGAGAGTAAGGATGCAAATTAAAATTCCAGTTATTTAGAAGAGAAAGAGTATTTGTTATGCAATACTGTAAAGGAAAAGGATTGTTACTTAAAGATTTTCATATATGAAACATAAAAATGGATAGATGGTTGATATTGAGAATAGAAAGATGTTACTTTTGAAGTTTAAATAATATAAAGGAGATTGTTAATTAAAAAATTTTACATATGAAGCATAAAGGTAGATAGATAGTTGGTTAAAATTTTGGAGTATGATGTATTTTGAAATGAACAATATTAATAAATAACAAATATCACAGGATATTTACTTTAGAAACAAATATATTAATGAAGCTACTTAGAAAAGAGTTTAATTGGGACAAATCAACAAATGAATAGCAATAATAAAGTGTTCTTTGAAAAGGAAAAGCTTTATATGGCACTTAGTATTACTGAAAATTTTATGTAGATTTCAAACCTTACTCAATCTTTAGTCTTCTTAATCTATTTATAGCAACAAATGTTGATTCCCAGACTAGTAATAACATTTAAATGCTGATGTATCTGTTGTGTTAATAATATTACTATGTGTGTCTTTTTCTCTAAGTGTTAAAGATTGTCATGGTAGTGCTTTAAGTCATAACAATTGGCAAACAAATAGAGATGTAGCTAAACAACCAATTAACAAGAAGATATCTCGGGCAGTTACCCAAAAGAATAATTGTCAGTTAGTTTATTTGATATTATCAATTAAATCTATTGTACACCTAGCAAGGTTATTTTCTTAGTTACCTTTATTGAATTGAATAATTGTTGGTGTTATGTTTTTAATACCTCTATAATCATTGATGTCATAATCTTGCTTATTTATTCATTCTGAATTGGATGAAGTTATTTTTATAGATTCTCATATTTGGATGTGATTGAAGAACTAAGTTTAAGTAACTTTTTTTGGTGGCCAAAAGTTTTTTGGCCATTATTTATTTTTCATTGGGAAGTAGAATTGAATGACAAAGAATGAAATTATATTGAATAGCTTAAGTATTTATTGTGGTTGGTAATATGTACATGATAGGTGCAGATCATCAGAAGGCTAATAATCAAGATTATGAATTCCTCTGGTGTAATCCATAAGGAAATATTGCATATGATTTAGAAAAATATGTTTATTTGCATTAGAAAATGTTTATTAAATTTTTACATTCATTTCAAATTTTGGTACTGTTTTATTAGCCATTGTCAGCCACTTGATGGCATTATTTATATGCAAAAACACATAAATATGCCATTTACATGGCCGCCATGCAAAACTCAACCAAATGGACACAACTTTTTTTTTCTGTTGTAACTAACAGTGTGCTTTGTTTTGCGCAATTTGTGAGAGTGCACACAATCCTATTTTTTACCAATGTTAGCGCTTCACTATCATATTATTTCAGGGTGGATGGATTTAAAGTTTGCAGAACTCTTGCAATTTGCACTCGAAAGTAATTATGGTACAACTTAACTAACGTATTATTAAAAAGTAATAATTATAAATCCATTACCCTGCTTTCCAATTTAACATGTAAGGTGTAAATAATCAGAAAAGGTTACAGGAAACCACAATTTCACTGTTTTCCCGAAAAAGGCCTGATTCGTGAAAACACCTACAAGAATTAAAATATCAAACTATAAAATTTCTCATAGTTATATTAGAGACAATAAGAAATTGTAAAAACAAATACATTTTTTATTAATCTTCCATTGGAAATTATTAATCGTTATTAATAGGTGTGCCATTAATATACATACCTTAGTCACATATTCTTTCAAATATACCTATTGTAAACAATAAATAAATAATAATTTTTCTTTTTCAAAAATATCCAAAAAAAGTAAAATACAGTTCAGTAATTAAAGCATTATCATTCCTTCCACCTCGACTTTCTCAAGCAATGATAGTAGACTTTTTAAAGTTTGCAGGGATGGGGGGGGGTTGCCAGCACTGGCGTACATGGGGAATTAATTCTATTCTAATAGAATATTTGCAATAATTTATGTCAAATTATAAGTTTTAATTATTGCAGATGTGAAAAGGCATACCATCTGCCCTACATTACAGGACTAAGATGAAATTTGTAGCCACTTGTAATTAAAGATTTAAATTTTGTATCATAAAATAATTATCGAATAAATTACAGTCATTGATTAAGGAAATCAATAAATTACATTAACCCATAGGATAAAATGTCTGACTATAAAATTTCTCATAGTTCTATCCCAAGACCCAAAGAAATTGTCAAAAAAATACGTTTATTAATCTTAAGAAAGAAAAAAACCAATAACCAATTGAGTTGGAAATTAATCGTTATTAATAGGTGTGCCATTAATATTAATACACATCTTCTTTCAAAGATAGTTATTGTAATAAATCATTTTCATTTTCAAAAATTACAAAAAAAAAGTAAAATACAGTTTAGTAATTAAAGCATTATCATTTCTTTCACCACGATGTAGTTAGTTATATCTCAAGCCATGATAGTAGACTTTGTAAAATTTGGGGGGAGGGGGAGACAATGATTTTGCTAGCGCCTGGCAACATGGGGAATTATACTATAATATAATATTTGCAATAACGTATATTAATGTAAAGTTGTTATAAATTACAGTAATTTATTAAGGTAATAAATGAATTACGTTAGCCCGTATGATTATTATTTCACAAATCACAGGGTGGGCCCGGTAACATTATATTTCTGTGTTTTTGCATAGCAACAATGCCATCAAGCGGCTGACATCGGCTAATAGAGCAGCCAATGTCCAGTACCCAAATTTTTAATACAGTTACCATTAAAGTATGGTATAAAAAATTACATAAATAGATGAATAAGTTTTTAATAAATTATTGTTTTGATTTACTTAGAAATAAATTTAGCAATTATTATTTATCTAAATGCAATAAATTGATTTTGTTTTTAATAATAAAATTGTGTATATGATCAAACATGCAGTATCAATATGGATAAAAACCTAAAAAATATGAAAAAAATTTAATATCTAGACACGCTAAAATGCAGGTATTGGTGAAGCTAATTACAGATAATAAAATTAATGGCTGACACTTTCAAGAAGTTTTGTCTTCTCGTAATCATAGCCAGTGAGTTGATTGAGCACAATGGAAGATGTATGTGATGAATATATAAATTTATTCAAAATATGTTAGAGAGTCCCCTTTTTGGAGAGAGAGAGAGAGAAGCATGCTTCCTTCTGGTTTACAGCATGGGTGTTGTTAGCTTTAAGCCATGCTTCTTTAACTTTACATTTAGAGTCATGATGCTTTATAAAAGTGATAGTGGTAGAAGACAGTTTGAATATATGGCCGGTGGACATTTGATGTTCCAAGAAGATGGAAGTATATTCAAGTTTATTCCAAGCTTTTTTGTACAAGTAACAGTGCTGAGAGATGCAAGTGGAGATTGAGGTGTGAAATTCACCATAATATATGGTACTGCAGCCAGTTTGAGTGCATGTGATTTTATACACTGTGAGGACTTTGATCAGAGGGTAAGTGGTCTTTTGAATTATTGATTAGCCTATTATTTGAAGGGGGTGTGCAAAAACTTAGCTTGAAAGAATGAAAGTTTTGGTAAAGCTTTTAGTGAGGGAATGAATATAAGAAAGAAGTCATGGTTTGTCGATCTTGAGAGGGTTGGTGTGTAACTTCTGTTAATTTTTTTTTACCCTTTCTTGTAAGATGAATCCAGTATTGATGAGATCTCTTATATATTGGTCTGTATTTCTTTTGCATGAGGTTTCACATTTTCATAGGTGGATTATAGAAAAGGAAAAATGAGAAACCTGCAAATTTGTGAGTGAATTGGGGAATTTTATTGAGGATATGTGCAGCCTTTGACTCCTCAAGTTTAATGCAAGTTTAGATGAAGTGCAAATCATTGTACTCAGATGTCCAGCTATTTAATCTTATGGTGTATGTCTTCCCAAGAAATAGTCAATGATAGAGAGGAGTGCATATGGGCCTCTAATTGCAGATTTGTGATGGATAATTCTGGTCCTGTGACAAACACATCATCAACGTAATGGGTATAGATAAAATTGGAAATGATGCTGAAATATTTAAGGAGGAGTTTATATCTTCAAAGCAGGTAAGGCATATACTGGATAGGATTCAGCTGAGTAGTAATCCCATAGGCCAACCATTTGTCATATGAAAATTTCCATTGAATGTGGCAGTGATGTTATCATTGAGCCAAGTAAGAAAATCATGAATAAAGGTGATGTGTCTGTTAGTAATTGCATTTTATAAGATCAGCTTGGATAATGTCAATGGATTATTTCTGATTAATGGAGCCTTATAAAAAAAATATAAATGTTAAGTAATTTGATAGTTGTTTTTTTTTTTAATGTGTACAAGAGTTTCAGTAGATCTCTGAATGGATGTTGATAAATGAATATATATTATAAATTTTAAAACATTTGGAAATTAAACCAACCC
Source organism: Epiperipatus broadwayi (assembly GCA_028023455.1). Taxonomy (NCBI): domain Eukaryota; kingdom Metazoa; phylum Onychophora; class Udeonychophora; order Euonychophora; family Peripatidae; genus Epiperipatus; species Epiperipatus broadwayi. Next base: position 4,101,320 of record JAQFVV010006230.1, read on the forward strand.
TCCAAAAATCCAATATGGCTACATGATAATCAAAAAGTTGTTTTCTATCCATTGTCAGCATTCATCAGCAGTTATAATTTGTCATTGCTTGCTATCATCTTTACACCATTTATTCAAGATATATATCATAAACTTTAATGAGTTATTTATGTATTGTGATATGTTAAATACATTTAGACTTTTTAATCCATTTGTTTTATTAAATAAAGTATTTTGAGAATTTGATTTTCATATGAAATGTCTCAGGAAGGAATGTGTTCTAATGAACTGGAGCTCATGTTTATATTTGGAATACATCAGAACAGATGTTAATCAGCAATTTTATTTTTCTTGCAGATGTTGGGCATGTTGTTGATAGATTGTGGCTATTTCTTTCATTATTGTAACAATTATGGTTAATTGTCTTTTGAATGAGATAGTTCAAAATCATATTTTTTCATGTTTATCATCTGGAGACTTGGTTAATTATTCACATGTTGATATGGAGAGTGAATTTTATGAATGATTCCTCTAGATTATAATTTGCTCTTAATAAGAAAATTTACTATGGACAGACTTTATAGATATTGGTTTACTAACAAAACTGGACCAAAGCAAAAAAAAATGTAGTTATTTTATGCATAAATAATAATTTTACTGGATTTTCAAATTACTGCTTTGTTTGCTATTTTTACTGAGTTTATTCCATTTAATGGCTCTTGATATTTTTGTATTAGCAATGAATGATACTGACATTATGGATACTAATAAAGCTTTTCTTCACATTCTTTGGTACTGTTCTTTATATTGCTCTAGAAATACTCATTGTCATAAAGCTATTTTTAAATATTTGGGGAAATGTCAAGTCATTTCCCATTATTTTTACTAAACTGTGTCCTTTGATAAAAGATTTTGATGTAATAATGTATGTTATTGGTTAAATCAAATGGAAAGGTTCTTATAGTAGATGTTAAATATTTAAACTGTAAGTAGCTGAAAGAAGAAAGGGATTTATTTAATACAGATTTTTATACATTCTTTGGTGTTTTTATTATTGGTGAATGAAATAGTTGGAGTTTATTGAATGAAGTGATTTTTTTATAAGTTACAATTTTTAATACAGACTAATATAAAAGCTGGTGGTTTTAGGAGTAATTTGATGGAATAGGTGTATTTAAATATTATATATATTTGAAATTAAACAATATAATGTTATTACAATTTTGTTAAGTTTTCATTTTGCAATAAATTTTATTTTATTTTATGTTTGTCAATGTTTAATTTATTTATTTTCATTATTCACAGAAATGTGTATTACTGTATTACTTTGAATGTAAGATGCTCCCAAATTTAAGAAACAGTAGAATTTTAAACCTAAAAAATTGGAAAAAATATTAACCACTGAATTTAAGATGCATAGATGTACTTAAATAGGAAACTAATATAAATACAATCTAATTTATTGTGAATTTTCTTTAGATATATGGTACTTTCTACATCTTCACTTTCAGAACTTGAATTCTCAACTTCATTATTCCATCAGGGTACTGTAGCTCAACGTCATAATTGCTTTGACAATTTGCTTTCATGTAAAAGTACATTTTTCTATTAAAATCTAAATCATTCTATAATATTTTCTGTAAAAAAGATTCTAAAACATAAATTTTCACTTAAAAATCAAAATAAAGCTATTGGAACTGTCAAATTTTTTACAGGCACTTTTGTAGAGAATAACAAGCAAACAATCAGCACTTTGGGAGGCAGGGATCTTATCTCATTGTTATATTGATGTGTTAGTTGTAAAAAATTCTAAAGGTTATTCAGTAGTGTTTTCTTGATAAAATCAGTAAAACAACATTAAAAATAGTAATTTGAGAAAATCATTTGCAAAATTAATCCAAAAAATATTGATTAAAAAGAATTTAACACACTATTCTACACAAGTAACAATCTTAATACTATGTGAATGTATAGCTTAAAGATTCACAGGAATAAAATGTTAAAAAATTTTGTTTAAAATATTAAGATGCACCCCTTTTTTACAGGTCCAAAATTTAGAAAAAAAGTGCATCTTATATTTGAAGTAATACAATATTTGATTCATTATTGAGGAGTATATATATTTATTCAATTTTAAGTGTAATTTTCTTTTGTATTCAAATACTTGTTAAATAAAAGCATTATATCCTTATATTAATAATGAATTATGTAATATTTATGTCAATTTTTTTTATATTATTGGTTATTGAATGCCATATCCATAATTAATCAAAGGCAGTAATAATACTGTTTATTTGAATAAAACATTAAAAATTATTAAATGCAGTTTTTTTGTTGCTGAGGTAACTAACTGTTTTATTATTTTTATTGCAATGGTTACCTTTGAAAAGAGTGCTCAATACTGAAAACCATTAGTAGTGTATTTAATATTTTCCGTATTTTTTAGAATATACCATGTTAATATTATCTTTAATTTATTACCTTTTACTTATAGAGTTATCATAATAATAATTAGTCCATTGCAAAATGGTCTCTGTAAGACTTTCTACTCCATATCACACCAGCAAACTTTTTTATTTCATTTATCCATTTCTCATGTAATCTTTTTATAGATTTTTTTTTTTTTTACAATCTTTTGGAATCCAATTCAAAACTTCAATTTTTCATCTATTATCTTCATCTTCTCTAGAAATATGTCCAACCCAGCTCCATTTCAGATCTTTTAATGATGTTAGTAATAATTGTTCTTTCACCTATGTATTTTGTTTTTGATCTCTTCTAATTACTTTTGTCATAGATCTTTCTGTACTTGACTGAATGTTTGAAATCTCTCTGCTAAGTGTCCGAATCTCAGATCCATGAGCAAGAACTGGTAAAACATATCTATTAAAAGCTTTTCATTTCGAACACATGGTCATATTTTCTTTTAAAATTTTCCATTTGTATTAAATAATCTGACCAAAGAATTTAAAGTTGTTAACTTCATCTAATTCACAATTATCAATCTTTTTTTATATAGAAAATCCATTGAACATTAGTTTCATCTGATAGTTTTAATCTCAAAAGAATTTATTTATTTATTTATTTATGAAAAATAGTGTGTTTACATACTTTTAACACACAGAAAATGTTATGTTTTACATATTTCAAACAGTCTGGAACCATTTGTATATTGATTATCTTCTGATTGATAATAAAGTACTGATGTAGTTTTTTTAGTCATCTATTAGGATTGATGCATAATGTATCTATTAATTATCTTTTGCTTAGTCAAATCTACTAATGATTTGATGGATCTGGTATATTAAGTAAATTCCGTGTCTCATTATACATGATGAAGTCTCTGTTTTTTACTTTTCTTATAATTTTCATGAATACACTTACTGGTTCAGGGACAGGTCCTGTGAACATTACCTTACATCTGACCTTTCATATAGCATGTGTAATAAAGATTGACAGTCTGATAATAGGGAACTGTTTAGTTTGTAAGGCTTCTTTTATAGACATGATTTTGTAGTAATCCATTCTTAAGTTTTGGTATATGGCTAAATTTATTTTGTTGAGCCCAGCGCATGAGTATATTATATGGTTGAAAGACTCTTCTTGCCTTTTACATATTTGACAAATAGGGTCTATCTTATTGTAAAATCTTCTAAAATGAAAGAATCTATTTGTGGTCATCATGGCTTCTTAGTTTATTTTAATAATGAGATTAAGGTATTTAGGCTCAAGAGTTACAAATTTAAAAATTGTTGTCAATTTGTAGTTGGTGAAGCCAAGATTCAGAGTAATTGTGTGATAATTCAGATTAATTATACTGTATGCCTCCCAGATGGTAATTTTTTGGGCTACAGTTAAATGCTGGTTAAGTGTCCAGCGCAGTTGTACATGGTCTGAAGCATTATTTCAAAATCAACCAGATCATCTACAAAATTTAGATGACTTAAATAATCTCCATTTATTTTTTAGCTTTTCATTTTAATCCACAAAATTATTTTTGTAAGACTACTATAAAAAGTTTTGAATATATGGAGTCACTCTGCCATATGCCCTTCTTAATTCTAATCTTCTTAATTTCATTGTGTAATCTAATTACTGTTGATGCATTTTGATAAAATGTTTTTTTCAAAATATGATAATATCTTGGATCTATATCCTGATGTTTCAAAGATTTAATCACTATGGAAATGCTCATAGAATTAAATACCTTTTCATAATCTACAAATTCAAAGCATAATGATAACTCATATTTATTGGTCCCTTCTGTAACTTCTATCAACGCTTAATTATGATTCACTATACCAAAACCAATTTTAAATATACACCTAGGTCTCGTTTTATGCGGATTTATTTAACACGATTTTGAAGTTATGCGATTCATGTTTCTTCGGAAGTCGAACTCCGATAATGCGCTATTACTTTAAATAATAAATTTCACGCACTTACATCATATTGAAAGTAATAGCACATTATTGGAATTCGACTTTCATATTAATAATTTCAATATTTTCAGTGCTTTATAATAGTAAAATTTTATGCAATAATGAAATTAAAATCATGATTTCCACATTTTATGTACACACATTAAATTTTACAAGATTATAATGTAAATTTGTTCAAACATTGTGCATTTTAAATCACATTCTGTTTTTGCTTTTTAAAAAAGAACGTAATCAATTATTAATCATTTAGTGTCCGCAAGTTTATTTTTAAAAGGTGAGTAATAGCAGTGGGCACAATTAAATTTGACAATTAAAAATTAAAATCTGATTTTTAATTGTAATTAACAATTTAAAAATTACTTAAGATGATCTGAAATTAATGTGATGTGAAACGAAATTTGATTTTTAAATGGAATTGAAAATTAAAAAATTAAAGACAAAAATAAGAATTTAATTTTTAATTGTTAGTTTTAATTAAATTTTTCCCAGCAGTGTAGAAAAAGGTAATAAAACAGAAGTGGAACCTGTTCCTTTCACTGCAAAAATGATTCGAGAAGGTCTTCAACTTTCTAATCAGTTGGCAAATTATTTTCTTACTAATAACACTAATCACGAACATGCTCTTAAATTCCAAGAGCTAAATGGTTGTATGTCTGGATATCGCGAGCTTCATAAACAATTAATAAAATCATCATCTCAAAGATTAATTACTAATTATGTTGTCACCAGAAAACCATTAACACAACATGAGAGTGAAGTTGGCACTAGTTGTATTTTCTCTTGTGTGAAGAATCTGATTTTTTACCAGTTTGCAAACGAACCTGTTTATCGGCAAATAGCGATAATAATTGAAATGTGTATAAAAAAATGTAAATTATTGTACTGTAAATTATGCATAAAAATATATTGTTTTGAATAAAATTAAATATTATAGTTAAAAAAAGTTTGTCTTGTATCCATTTTTTTCAAATTTGAAATTTTTTATTAGTCATATTTTATTTCCTTATTTTTTTTTTGCGTGAATTTTAAAGTAATTTTACATTGGTGCTTTGCTTTTACACGATTTTTGAAAAATCATAGTCTGTATCCCCCCCTTTTCAAGGTAAGTTACGTCTATTTTTGTGTGATTTTTTTTTGCGTGCGTTTTCTGAGAAACCTATCTATCGCGTAAAACGAGACCCAGGTGTAGTTTGTTCTTTTGGTTGGGTAAAGTCCAGAGTTTGCTGTAGGCAAGTTATAATTACCTTGATAAAGAAAAATTTTGTATAGAACTAATAGAAAAATGTAATTTTTAATATCTTTATCACCATTCTTAAAAATTAATATCATTAGGGTGTTCTTCCGGTCATCGGATTTACCTTTATTACTTAAACATTTTGGTATTTAGCTTTGGTAGCAATTTTTTTATTTCTTCACATGCTTCTAAAATAATAATAATTCAATTATTTCCTGAAGCATTTTTTTTATATAGATTTAATTGTATGTCTCATTTTTTCAATTAAAATACTTGGCAATTCAGAAAATGTAACTAAATGGGGGGGTGTTTTGTTTCTTTCCTCACATTTCTTTTTATCTCTTTTTTTTAGTATTTCATCCTTTTTTTTTTTTAACTAATGAAACAATTTTCCTTGCCAAAATGTTGTTTTATACTTTTGATATTTTTTTTTTTCTGTAACTTCTTGCCATTACACAATTATATATTCTTATATTATTCCTAATTTTATTTTGTATAATTATTTCATATAATATACAAAACTAGATATTCAATTCTTTTTGATAGGTCATTTTCAAAAATGTTCATATTCCTTCATTTCTTTTTGTGTGGCCTTGCTTAGTTGATAATTTACTGATAACTTGTTCCTTTTTTGTATGAGTTATCTTTCTTGCAGTTATCATAATGATTCCAATCAAGTTTGTTAATATTTTAAAACTATTTGCAAGTTCTAAATTAAATTCATTGGAATGTTTTTGAATGTTAAGAATATAGTTTTCGATTGTGCAGTTTTGTGTTAACATATAAATTGAAAATTTATATTATGTAATAATTTAATATACTTACCTGTTTTTAATTGGAGGATGGAGAATAGAGAAAAAAACACTAATCAACCATCAATATATGTTCTTCTAGTATTCCTTAATACTAGTAGAGAGTTGCTGAAGAAATCTTTGACCTGATAGGATATTTAAAAGTGTTATTTTATCTTACTTAATCTTTGTATATTTACTGGACATTATCTGGTGCTAAATTTGCATTTATTTTCCTTGGTTGTTTCATTGTAGATTTTTGTAATGCATAGTCCTTTTTTTTAATTATAAATGTCCATTTTTTTTTTAATTGCTTTATATTAGCCTTTTTTTTCCTATAGTGTTTATTATTGTTTTCTTTATACCCATTTATTGATTTGTAATTCTTTCTCCTCTTGCTGATAATTGCATTTGTCACTTTCTCACAATTTATCTCAAAAGAAGCAATTGAAACTAAAAAATATCAGCAGACAATCTACTATTTTTTCAGTAATATTTTGTTTATTGGCATCTAAATCATATACATCAGTTTACTCCTGCTTATTATTTTCTTTATTTCCTATTGTCTAATATCTTCATTTATAATTCTATCTTTTTTTAAAATCTAGCATGTTTAATTACATCCATTTCCAATTTCTTGCACTTTTTTAGATTTAGTCATTATACATGTATATTATTACATTTTCATTTACCATTGTCAAACTCTCTCCACTCACAACTTTGACGCCATCCATTTGAGATAAATACACTAATGATTATTACTAATCATTTTCGAAACTAGAGATTATCTCTAGCACAGATATAAAATTTAAACCTCAGTTAAAGATAGACATTTGTTACATTTTCTAATCCCATTATATATAATGAATATGTGTGCTATATTTTATTGTAACTAATCAGAAATGTTAATTTTTAATGTATTCAAAGCAAATATGAATCTATAATATCATAAATCAAAACTAGCTAAAAAAAATTAGAGTAGTCTTTATATATATATGTATATTCCAATGACAATTATTATCCGCAGATAGACTGGAGATTTAAACACATTAGGATGGGCTTGAATGCTAAATAAATATTTAGAAAGTCTATCATAACTTACACACAAACTAATATATTTTTCAAACATTTTTATTATATTTCATATATGCATGCAGATTTTTTCTCAGCTACAACCTATGAAAATAGATAAATGTCCCCAGTTTTAGGATAAATATATGTAGTAAACAATATTTGCATTGTTATAAACAATCAGAAGTCATTACATATTTATCCTGGTAGATGGGACATTTACTTGTTTATATGAAAGAAATTATCTTTAACTTATATGCATGTTTGTTGAATGTCATAATTATGATTGCAAACAGCATGAACACATTGATTTGTCTGATTTATTTTACATTTTGAACTCAAAAAATAGATTTTCTAATCACTTATATATATAAATCAGTTTGATCTTTCTAGAGTGTCAAATGTTTAAACATTTGCTTTACCTGATGACAATAATTGCACTTTAAAATAAAAGTATAATGGGAGAGGATGTAACTGGATTCTTAACTTGAGATTGGTTTACAATATCATAAATTTATATTAGTTATGAATATGCTTAAAAAATAAGAAAGAATTAAATTATTTATAAAAAGAAAACAGATAAAAGAACTCTGACTTTATCAAAAATTCATCAAAAAATATTGACTAGTTTTCAGAGTTTAAACATATTATAATAGAAATGTCTTTTGTTCCAAAAATTTTTAATGTGAGATTTTTACATAAAACTAATATAATCACAAAAGCACAATATAATAAAATAGATAAAATATATAAATTATAATTTAATGAAAATTTTAGATTTTTTAAATTTGCAATTATTCTTTGGTATGTTTTATTCATTAAAATATATATAAATTTTCATTATTATTTAAAAATTATTTCCAAATCTAATTATGACATTCACTGGAATATATTTTTGATTTCTGACATCATTCGTTGTCTTTTTTCTTTTTTTTAATATTAGAGTAAATGGGTGATGGATATCAAGCAAGTCTTGGCCTTCTCTACTTAATTTATGTGCATTGATCATTTTATTGTAACATAAATATCACTCCTTTTTTTTTTATAAATATAATACTAATTAAAATGGCAAAGATTTGAGACAGATTTTTTTTTTGGAACTGATTAAGAAGAGAATTTTTTTTTTCTAAAAAAAAAAAAAAATTTATGGGGAAGAACGTCACTTGTTAATCTTATATAGTTTATTAAGAATGTCCACAAGACACTCGGAATTAGATTGGATATAGCAATAGAATAATTTTTATATCTATAACCCCCTGCCATAACTATTGTCCTGCATGAATTGATGCAATATTATTTTGATATTTTAGTGCTTTATCTCTTTAAGTAGTAATCATTTGACTATTTTTAACCCTGTACAATGATAGAATGATAAACCCAAACAATTAATTCTCTGAATCACAATACAACTTGTCAGTTCTGGTGCCTGAACATCACATCATTGCCCAAATGATCAGTAATTATATGATTATTTATTTTTTAAGAATCATGATTTTCCATGTATATTTGTTGCAAATTTTATTATCCGAAATCAGGGGTTCCCAACCTATGCCGTGTTCTGATGTGTGTGTGCCTGCCCTATTTCTCAACCACAGAAAAAAATTTATTTAACCAAGAAAGCTGAAAACAATACAAACAATGAAAAACGGAAGACATAACTGCTATCATTAATGCAGTTGCAAGAGAGGTCATAGAAGAACAACTGGTGTTAAAGCACTATAAAAATTGGATAAGTGTGACCATTCAATATTAGTTAGAATGATTTTTTTTTTTTCATTTCTCAACTGTGGATCAAATGGATTCATTTGTGGCTAATTGCTCAGAGCAATCTAACAGTGATCATTTTTATTTGGCTAAAGTATTTTATTGTTTAGATATCATAATGAAACTGTTATACTCTGCATATTCACCTCCCAAACTCATGACCTAAATTCAAATGCAAGTAAAATTTTAACATTTACATATAATTAAAATTTCCAAATAAATCAAAAGCATTTTTTTAAATTTGTCATTCCAGCATGTAATGGGAATATAATGATTCTGAGTTATTTTGTTAAGTATTGGTGCATTTACCATAAAAAAAAAGATGTACTTTTACAGATATTAATCTCATGATTTATCTTCAAAATCCATGTTAATTCCTTTTGTTTTCAAGATAATGAAAAAACATAAGTTAAACATTCATAGAAACATACGACCTTCATTCCTGGAGATGAAATCTACTTTCTATAATGACTTTTTTTTAACTTCACATTTTAGCACTTATCTGAATTCCCCACATAAATATATATTTTTATCTTCTAGATAATATTTAGAAATCTATGTACAACCAAATATTGAATGGCAAAATCCATATTTGAATCCTATGGTATGAGTTCTTTCTAGTAGCAACATAACAGAAAGATAATGTAGTGATAATTATTTATTTGGGTAAAGATTTACTTTAGCGACCAGGGCATATTCGCCATCTAGTTTTTAAAATTAGAACTAAAATATTCAAAAATCTTACTATCTGCTCCTATATTACAATTACAGTAAGTATTTATTAATTAAAACGTAAAAGATAATAAAAAAAATCTCAAAAAAAAAAATCATTTACCTTTTTAAACATAATTATGCCCTACGCATAGTAGGAAGTTGGAGAAAAAGGTGGCAGTGCTATATCTACTGCGGAAGGCAAATTCTTGGAGGTAAGATGAAAATAAAGCCCTGCTGGTACCAGATTGGAATTTCAGCTTACGCTTGGCCCTCATCCACATATTCTCAATATTCTGGGTATGTATGTCTTGGTCTTTGGGATTCACGTAGTTGTCCTGGTGGACGACAACCGAATGCATGTACACCCCATTGCTAAGTCTGCTGATATTATTGTACGCAGCCCAGCCATCTGAAATGAGTCCCTGGTAAAATGTACCGCTGGATTAGGGCCTCCAATGTGCCAGCCGTTCTATCCGCAACTTCTGTCAAGAAGCACTTCCTTGACTCTCTTTCAATGCCGCCAAAAACCCAATGCCCTCTACGTATAGTCCCCCTGTGATACTTTCTGTGGAAATAATAAGTTTTGTCGATTTCAACGACCAATGGCTCTTCATTATCATCCATTCTGCCGAGAACCATCAGAGTGGTATCTAAATATTTGGCACAAAAATTTCACCCAGTCAATGATGATTTTCTTACTTACTCCTGTCTCATGCACAATGTATTCTTGGGGCAAATTATGCGACCAAAAATAAACTATATTTACAATTGTTCTCAGAGACAGATGACTTTGGGAAAAGAAATATCCCTTTCTGATTGTGCTGTGCCGGCGACATCTTCTGCATTGCCATCTACACCCATCTATGCCTGCAGAATACATCACTAGTGAACAACGAATATCGCACTGTTGGCATGTGGTGAAATTCTTCAGAAGGCGTCTTTTTGCAAGCCATTTGATGGCCAATTCCGAAGTTTGAAGAGCCTTACCCAAATCAGACATGTTCCAGTGTTCTACCAGAATAGCAGCATCGCTCAAAATTTGGTCATCTGGAACCAAATGTGTTAGAGATATGTCCGCCATTTTTTGTAACTATAAAATTACATGTGCGTGTAATTCGAATTTTTGAACCCAGAGGGTGTTTTTTTTTTGTAATAAGTGCTATAAATCTAGATAGTTTAAATTCTTAAAAGTAGATAGTTTAAATTCTTAAGTTTCAAATAATTTAAAGTAATTATTTTAATTAATCTAGTGTAATTATTTCAACTTCTTTAAAATGGTAAATATTTTTTTTATTATCTTTTACATTTTAATAAGTTTTAATGTAATTGTAATATACTAGCATATACGTAAGATATTTGTATAATAATTTACTTCTAATTTTGAAAACTAGAGGGCGAATATGATTTTTATACTGTGGTTGCTAAAGTAAACCTTTACCTTTATTTGTTAATGGTAATTTGTTGTAGGTTATTATTTTACTAATATAATTCATTCTTGTATCTTATATTCAAAATTACATCATAATGTCTTTTGAACTGTCATGATATAACAAGCAAATTATTAGAATATTGGCATAATAATAGTAATAAATCTATTACATATTTAAAATTTATTTGTGTATAGAGTCACTATTTGTATATTTTAACTTTGAAGTACTTTAATGGAATAGTTTTTTTTATACTAGTAAATCCCATATCTTTCTTAATAGTTTGGTTTGTGATATTATTTTAAGCTACTTCATAAAATAATGAGCAAGTATCCACTGAAATTTCAAAATAAATTTTTAAAACTTTCAAAAAAAAAAAACTGCAAGATAGTTGCAATGGCATTGTGAGGTGACAAATGTGCACACTCTAAAATTAATGCAAAGTAGTATGCTATTAACATTTAATTTTCATTATAACATAATAAATATAAAAAATACTTTTATTGTGAAAGCATTTTAGTTTTGTGTATACACAAGTCTGTGTGTGTATGTGTATTGAATCATTTATATATATATGATACAACTAAATTGGCATTTGGTAATATTTAAAAAAGGTAAAATTTAAAGATCGTTCAAATGACGCAATTTAGTTTTGTTTTTTTTTAGTTAATATAATTTATTTTAGATACTACTATGAAAGGTATTTGTGCATTTAATATTATCTATTTAATTAAAAATAAAAGTTAAAGTTGGAGGGAATAAAAGAGACATGTAGATTTTCAATCCGGATAAGTAAAAGAAATTTCAAATGCAAGAGATTGCAATCAAAGTTTTAATGCTAATTAAAGATGCTGAAAGAGAACTTTGTTACAAAAAATAATATATACACAGAAAATCTAAAAACTGATAGAGAGTATAAAAAGAAAAATACAATTTCGATCAAGGTCTTTCGCTGGCTTTTTCATGCGTGGATGGGTGAGAGGACAGGGCTAGATTCAGTTCCGTTCTCTCAATCACAATAAATGCCCTATCCAGGGATATTCATATGCTGAACCAATGCATCAGGCATGAATAGAAACAGGAGCGTTTTGTGGACACCTCATCATAAAGAAGTCACTCCAGCAGCTTTGCATCTAGCCGTATCTTGCAAATGACCCGGGACATAAAAAAAATGTTGACAGAATAAAAACGGATTCCAAATAAATAAATGTATGCTACAATGATCTACTATTTATCTAGACCCAAGAACTTATTGGTAAGCTATTATTATTCATACCCGATTTGTGACTAAATTAAATGTTTGCAAACTAACTTTAACTATGAAGCTTCTAATACCAAAATAAACATTCGCCTAGAAGACACTTAAATGTAATATGAACTGTTTAATTATTTGATTAATATTTTCTGAATTAGAGTGTGGATATTCTTTCCAGTTTATTAATAATTCTCGTTTAAATATTTTAATTTGTATTAATAAAATATTTACCATTAAAATAAACCTTTCATTGTGCATTCTTAATTTAAGTATTAGATTTTATTATTATGTTTCAAGAAATATATAGATTACCTTTGCCAATCTGCTCATTTAGTAATTAAGTCTAGGGAAAATTTCATATTAAATATTAAAATGATAAGAAATCAAATTCTCCATCTTTTTAGTTATTTGTTTTGAAATTTACAGTATGTGATATGAATCAACCAGACTCTGGCGCCCTTTAAATAAATAAAAAACTGATTCTTCCAGCAATTCAAATCGAAACAAAATATTAGATTAGTTAATCAGGAAATATAACTATAATTTTTTTTTATAGTTTAATTAACTTGCACATTATAGTGTGTAAAATAAAACCTAAACCCACCATGAACGTTACAGTATATTGTACCGGTCGGTTTTGTCTGTTCATATAACAAGATCTAGCATCTAGGAAAAAGTACCTAGAGTCCAATCATGCACAAGATACATAAGTCAGGAACACTCATGAACTCTGCCCTATTTGCCTATTTTCCAGATCTACCAACTTATGAGCAACAATCCCGATGATACCAATCTAATTTATTTCTCCGCCAGCTAAGCAAAGCGGAGACACAAAGAGGTTCAAATGATGACTGATATGATAATAAAGCATTATATCTAATAATAATCATGAGTTTATGATCAATTTAAGATAGTGACCTTTTTCACGAATTACATGTATATATAATGAACCTGATTGATATCCGATTCAATGGTTTTACTGCCAAAATTAAAAACTTTTAATCTTCATTAAATCTCTAATATGAAAAAAAAAAATTTTTATTAATTATTTAAAAACAGTATGTTTATTAAAACACATACTCATTTATATTTAAAATAGATCATTTTAAATTTTTATAGAATTAATTTTAAAATAGTTTACTTTCAACACTTGTTTTTAATCAATTTGATTAAAAACAAGCAAGCTTGCTAATTACATTCCTGTTGCTTTTATTTTAATCATTTTAAGTTAATTCTAAAAGCGGAGATTTAATTGTATGTGTTTTTGTTTAAAATAATCCCTGGGTAGAATTCTTCATTAGATTGAGTGGGAGATTGATATTTGCCCTGCCTAAGGCATAGAATTTGACAGCAAGGAAGGTTTTTCACAGGAAATGTAGTGAGGTATAAATAGCCCCGCCAATTTTGGAAGGATAGTTGTTACTTATTGTTGACTAGACAAGCTGTTTCCCAAGTGAGATTCAGTATTCTTTTACACCCTTTGATTGCAGCCTGTTGAGATTCATAGAGTTTTGGTAGCAGTTCGGACATTTAATTCCTGTTTAAAAAAAACCTCGCAATTGTTAAAAGACTTTGTTGCTTTACAGGATGTCCAAATATACTACTCTATGTGTAATCATTATCAATATGCAATGCTAACTTAAACAAAGGATGAATCCTTGACTTCCAACTCTCCTTCAGTCATGCCATGAACATCTAAAAGAAGCTGTATCCCCAATACCTCTACCTTGCCGCTGTCAAAATTCCTGGAATATGAACTAATACAAAAGTGTGCACTCTACATGAACATTGCTTTACCATAAGGTGAATATTTTCTTTTATTCTTCCCAGGGTAAATTCTTTTAGTTAAATCTCCACTCAATCTTAAATATAAATCTGTATTCTTAATCAATATTTAACCTCATATTTAGTATTTGTTGTTTTTTTCTTTATTGTATTTTGTAGTGTGTCTTGGAATCTTAGTTTTAAGATTCCAAGTTTGCTTTCAATTTTGTTTATTGGAGAGTGACTGGTGAGTTTGTATTATTATATGCCTAACTTTTATAAATGCTTTAGCAGTCTTGTATATTTTTAAATACTCACATGTAATTATTTTATTTTAAATACTGTGTTTGCGCTTTTGCAAACCACAAAATCTTTTGGCTGGCGACTTCTTGTATTTATTGTTCTAGTTTTCCATATGTGGAGATTTTTTCTTTTTTTCTTATGTCTCTGAAATCAGAAACTGGAATTGATTTCTTTGTAATTTTATAAGTTGCCAGCAGGAAGATAATATTTATCCTTTTGTAAATTACCGATGGAAGAGCATTTCTTTCTGCTAAAATATTTAATGCCTCAAGGTTTTTTTTCTTATAAACACTATCTGATAAACTAACTTATAAAAATCTAGGAACGTTTATATTTGCTTGCTAGATTCATTTTTGTCTTTTATGTGTTATTGAATTGTATCAGAGCATGTACTCAGAACTTAGTTTGTCGTAATTCATTTTCTTGAATGCTGGGGGGAGACATAACTAGTTTTCTAATGATTTACTTGTCTCCTTTTGAGACTTTTAATTATTATTAGTTTTGACCAATCGTTTGGTTGGGGATTCGCCAGTTAATTGTTTGTTTTTCTTTCATTCTAAATCATATTATTCATTTGTTCTTGAGCTTTGAATGTAGTATAAGATGCAGCTTCTATCGGCATATGACATTCTTGGTCCTGCCACATTTTTCGGGCCTAGAAAAGCTTGCTGGCATTGGTTTTGTTGATTTATTTCAAGAATGTATTGTTTTCATATATGTGAATGGGAAAACCTATGCTTAGGTGAATTCTCTACTGAAAGAAATTTGCTCCCCCCCTTTATAATTCGCTATTAGAAGATCCATCTGTCTGCCAGAGCATTGCATTTTTGTCTTTCTGGTACATGCCTGATATAACCCTATTTGTTATCTTATAAACTTTTTCTTATAAGTTATTTTTCTCTTAAATAAAATTTTTAAAATATGTTTAAACTTAATTTGGCTGACATTTGTCTTAGTGCTTTTATTTCTCAATTGTCTAAACAATATTTAAGATTTCTTGTTTTCCCTGAATTTAGTCAGTGCAAAACATCATCATCATCCATTCTGTTCACAGTAGATAAATTTTTCCAGGTACGTAGCAACCTGGTGGCACCCTCTGTGATCAGGATAGATTGAGTATCTGGTACAATATATATATAGGGTTTAGCAGGATGTCATCTAGTCAGAGCAAGCATAATTTAATAACTAAAATATAATAATTTAAATAAATTAAACAATGATCTGGAGTTTATGATATATATAAGATTTATTAATTTACGAAAAATATGCATAAATATTTGGTTTATATAATTCCATTGATCGTCATTGGCCTCTTTACATACATATAATCTTATTTATATTTATATGGTAACAACAGGTAAATCACATGAAATTTGTTTTATAACTTGTGAAATGACAAATTTTATTTATAATTTTATTTTATTGCGGCTAGTTCATATACCAATAATTAATTAATACACTGACGAACATAGTTAATTTAGCACTGTGAGAGTAAATATCTTTGTGAGATACCAATCTACCCCCACAGAAAATAGTAGCACTTGACTGATTTAGCTTAACAAATTACTGACATTTAACTTATAATATTTCATATATAAATCAGCATTTATTTATTTATTTAATTTTTTTTTTATAGCGTCTGTATACAATTGTAATCACATTCATATCGGCTTTTTCAAACCAAATTGTGCAAACGCTTTTTGCGAGTTATTTATATTAAAGGATGAAATGAGTGATCTCAGCTATGCTGAGTGAGAAAATGTGTGTGGGATAGTTTGTTAAAATATCTATAACAATCGCATCATAACACGGCGCATATAAGAAAATAATTATATATAAAACAAAAGTGAACTGTTTAGCTAAATCACAACATTACGGTTTATGGACATTCATAGGTTTTGATTTATGGCTAGAACTTTAAGAGAGCAGTGTATGCAACATGGCATGATTAGGTGATCCAGTCTCTGATCTGAAAAAAAAGTGCTTCCAAATTTAAGGACGAAGAATGGTGAACAATTTCTTTCTGCTACTTTGGCAGATTTGGTTCACAAAACGAAAAAGTCAGCTATGAATAAGGACGAATGAATGATAACCTATATATATATATATTGGGAATGTCCAATGTAATGGTATGAATAGGTTACTAAACAATAAGGGATCATTTAAACTTATTAAAATCCACAAATCACTGGGATAGAGAATCCCCTTCCACATTACTTTAATTTATATATGAACTCCCCACAACATTAACAAATATGAGAATTCGGTTATCATAATAAACATAATTAGATATATGTGAAGGATGTGGCGGTTATTGATTTCAGAATAAAGTAGATTTGATTTCATATAACAAATTTGAGTTTTTAAGATTAGCGCTTATTATTTAAATAAAACAAAAAAAAACTATTTCTTAGAAAAACAGATTTCTACTCTGTTTTTCTACAATGACATTATGAGTTAATTAATTTGTTTTCCCAAATTTGCAAATGTCTGCTAAGATAAAAATAACAAGACTTGTTTTAATTAAAGCCAATTTAATCACCCCATGAAAATAGAGAGGGGGGAAATAAAATAAAAAAAAGAACAAACATACTTGTGAATGTGAGAAATTATTGGTATATCATTTAAACATATGAAATATAAAACATTATAATAAGAGTTGGAAAATATTGTTGCCACATGAAAGTGAAAGAAAATATTATATTTTTTAGTAGAAGCTCAATGATAATATAAAAATTAAAGAAGGTTATATAAAGTTAAGTACATGCTAATCTCAGGTGAGTAAATTACAAAGTATTTAAACGAAATATTTAATTTCTGGTCGAAAGACCAGCTGATAGAATAATATTTTAAAATTACAGACAGGGTTATGGGAAATATTTATGGAAGGCTGAACTTAAAAATCTAAATATTAGGCAATGGCTTGGATTCTTTGACTTGATAATTAATTAGTAGCAGTTCTAGGTGATTGCAGTGTCCATTGGAATTGGTAAACTAGATCTAGTTATATTTGGTCTGTCAGGCAGGTAGCATTTTCTTTATTTAGTTTTTAAGTACATTAAAGTTCATGGGTAAAGGGATTCTGGGTGATGAGTGTGGGAAGAGAGATTATTGAACAGCAAGAAAGGTGAAATTTTCCACTACTCATGACACATTGAATTGCTATAATGACAAGCATGGATTTTGTTTACCATTGCTGTTTTATAATTACAAGTCTTTTTGGGGGATTCAAATCTAGAAGTATTTATACTATTTTCAGGTTATCTTAGAATGCACTTTAGTTGCTAGACTTGAGGCACTTTATGCACTTAGCGGATCTGGACTTTGCTGACTGGATGCACCTTTTGTTCATGTATGTTTTAAAACAATGCAATCCTGTTAAAATTTCTCTAATGGTTGTTTTAAATATAATCTAAGATTTTAAAACAAATTTGCAATGGGTAAAACATCCATTAATGGGTCTTATATTATTCTATAAAATTATCATATGTTTTAGATGGGCTAATGGGTTTCTGGTAAATTGTCTTAATTACATTCGAGAATATTCCACAGGATTGCATCAGCTTTGGCCACCATTATAAAATAAATAATAAATTATAAATATAATTTTACAATACACATTAATATAATATATTTTGTTTTTATACATATTTTAATTAAAAGTAATCTCCCCTCACCTATAATATGTACACATCCATAACACACATGTACGAATTAAAATCAAATCAAATATTTTTTTATTAAAGATAATTACATTAAGATATTTCTATATATCTACATCAGTGATTATTTTAATAGGTAAGCAAAAAAAATGTTTTAATAAATGCGTATATATGCATAAGGATGGAGGAGATTCTGAGTGGGCTGTGAAGCTCAATCGACTGCTTCAATATATATATAAAATATTTTAAAACTTCTAAATATATTTATGAAATAAATATGTGAATAATCAAACCATTAAACATATACAAAAGAAATTTAATATTTATATTTACATACTTGTCAATATATTATAAAGTTTACTGTCTAGAAACTTGCATGATATATATTTTATTCTGTATTGCAAGATCTTGAAATGTCTTATCAAACATCAAAAAAACAATAAGTGCAGTACATAGATATGGTAATTTAAATTAGAAATGTCTAGTTCAGTCATGATTGAGATTATTATTCAAATACACTTTGAAATGTGCTATATGTATATTTATACAAAAATCAGCTCATTTAAAATAATTTACTATATATTATTAGATTACTATATATAATATTTAATTTGTTAATGTGATTATGAAATATATAACTGATCATTTGTGACACATTATGCATATATAAAACAAATGTAACATATATATATATACCATCATAAAGTTTATCAATTCTATCAGATAACTCTAATTTAAATATATTGTCTTTGTATTTATAAGATTTCTGATGTCTGACTTTAGAGACATCTGAAGATGTTCTGATATGGAATGAAATAGTATTGTGTAGAATTATTAATCACTATTATTAAACTTTTTTGGTCTATTTACTAATTGGATTAGCCATATATATTTATTTCATAATTATATTTACAGATAATATATATATATGCGTGTGTGTGTGTGTGTTTTAATAAATTGTACATGATGTACCAGGATATTTCATTTATATAATAATCTAAATATATAGTAAAAAATATTTACATTTGTTGTTTTCTAAAACTTACCTTTAACATATATAATTACAGACAAAATAATACAATTTTTAACAAACCATTATATAAATGAAAAATATATAATTAAAATGGACAAATGCATATACAAATGATTGCCCATCAGTAACTGGAAACAATGGAAGTTATACCCATATTTCTTCAGCTCTGATGATATTTGTTTATATTTATTAATCTGTTAGCCTGACTAAAGACAATATAAACTATTCTGAAATCCATGATAAACAATTAGAGGATTGGTACCTTATTTTTAACAACCTCTCATTGATTAATATGGATTTCAGATAGTTTACACTGTATTTAAATTAGACTAATAGACAGAATTCATGTTATGCACTATAACACATCAATAAATGTATGCTTAAATTTTATCATAGCTATCAGAATGGATGATATCATTCCATTCTTTTCATTTGTTGTCAGGGACTATTTGTTTATACATAGCTTCATGGAGGGCTAGAGTTATTTCCAATTTAATTTTATATGTTATGATTACAGCTAGCTTATTATATAACTGCCATTTTGAGTAACATATATTGTTAGAATTTAAAAATTAAAATTTTATTATTATCATCATACATTAAGTGATTAGCCAATCTTTTTTAAGTTGTGTATATTGCTTATTTAATAAATTTTCCACATTATTTTTTAATCATTTTCTAGAGCAATCACTTTATGATAATCTAAATATTTCAATCATTAGATCATAAATGGATAAATTTTTTGAATTGTGAATAAAAACATTAGTTTTTGATTGATAATTTTTAAAAGAGTTGGAGAAAGTCTTTGTCTCTCAAAACTTAAAATTAAAGTCTTTGTCACTCAAAACTTAAAATTAAAGTGTGATTTTCTAGGTATTGTTGGACACAGGAAATTTTATTACCTCATAAAAAACATTAGGTGTGCTATGAAATATTGGAGTTGACTAGGAGGAAAGTCTTTTATAATTGAATTTTCTGGTGTATTTAAAAATAAAAAATCATCAATAACAAAATCAGTGAGACATATACTACTTGATCTTGAAAACTGGAATAACAGATTAAGATTTAAGATATAACTTTAGGTAAATGAAGTTGAAGCATAATAGTTCATAAGGCTTTGTGTAAAGTTTTTAAGCAAGAGGAGATACGATGAATTTCTTATATATATATTGCAGTAAACATGATCTTATTTTAACAAGGAGAATAGTATTAAAAATTTTACTTTATAATAATTTGTTATGGTGAAAAAAGGGGGAGAGTAATGATTTTGCGTTCTGCTTTATTAATTTTGATATGTTTAATTTCCAAGTTCAACTTTATCTTGAAGTGGTTAATTGAGATGTAAAGAAAAACATTTAGGAACTTGAAAACACATTACATACTTCTACCTGTTGTAAATTGCTAAAATAATGATTTTTATATTGCACAAACTAACTAACTATTAGTAGTTTCACAATTTTTAAATATGATAATGATGAAATGAATACTGATGACTTATCCGAAAATCATTCACAAGGGGGGGGGGGGTAATTGCAAATGTTTGGTGTCAAATAGGTATTCATACTTATTATCAAGAAAGTAGTAGAAAAGTGCCTATAAAATGATCTTATATGAGTAAATAAATGTTCTGTCAAAAAATTCTGTAGAAAGATGATGTGTTTCCAGCAGACTACATCAAGACTAACAACTATTTGGCCAGCAGTTAATGCATCTATCTAAACAAGAATATAGCATCTTAAATAATTAAAACAGTGATAATAATATATGTAACCTCTAGATATTAATTCTAGTAAAACTCTACTAAGCAAAATCATAGATTCTTAGATCATTTAATTTAAACCGCTCGTGCAGTGCTCTTGCTATTAATGACATGATAATAAGTTAAGATTTTCCAGAATTGTAAGTAGATTTCAATTCCTAAAACTTGGAGATTAGAATAAAACTCTTCTCCCAAAGCAACATCTATCTGATTTTTTTAACTGACAAAGTGATTAAAATATCTAAAATATTGATAGCAGAAGATAGGAGCCTATAAGTACTAGTAAGTTTAGTTTCCTATTTAAGACAATGGATAACTTAAATGTATTTTCTTCTGGCTAATTTTTTTTTTTGTAATACTTAAAAAAATTGCAGTCAAATATAAGGTAAAAGTAACTTTTGAATAGCTCTTGCGGGATAAATGTATCTCCAGTATTCCCTATAGAGAAACAGTGACGAAGCAAGAAAATGTCAGTTTGTCAAATGTCTAATTGGAGGTTTATAGTTTATTCCTGCTTTATATTATACTTAAGAATAACTAAGTACAATAATAATATAATACCATCTATTAATAGTGACGTATTTATAAACAAAATAAATTATATCTTAATCATCTGGTATTTTCTCTTTCTCTCTCAACATTATTTTAACTCCATTTAATGCGTTTAAAACTTACATGTAGTTTTGATTTATTTTTTTGTTCTTTTAATTCAGAAAAATGTAAATGTTTTTTTTTGTTTTTTTTTAAGCAATTCATTTTATTTACAGTATTAGTATTGGAATTCGTCAAAATATGTGAGAAGTATGGGTTTTAGGTTTTTAAATGCAACTGTATTACTTTTGAAATTGTTTGTTTACACCATGGTAACATAAGACTAATTAATTACTAACAGGTTATTAATAAAACATTTAATTGTTATTTATTTATTCAGTAAATCAACAATTTCTAACAAAAACATTTAAGAAAAAAAATTAATAAAATTTAAATTTAATTAGACATAATTATTAGCGTTAAAGAAAAAGAAAACAACAGTCAACTTTTATATAATTAGGTAAAATAAAAATAATTAATTAAATTCATTTATTCGGAAATGTACGTAGTTTACTTTATTGCCAAGAAATTTTACACTTAGCAAATTGAATCTTAAATCTATTCTCTTTCTCAAATTAACCCCCGTTTTCCTTTAATGAGATAAGAATGGTATAGTATCCTGATTATTGTTAAAATGTGTGCTCTATTAAGTCTGTTATCTTTATTATTTAATGTATTGTCATAGTAACAACATTAATCATCCACATCTATTGCAGATGATAATCGAGTATTTATATATGATTGCAGTGTTTTACTAAAAATCTCTTAAAATCTTTCTTTCCCTTCAGCAGATCACTATAATAGATGTGTTTTATTACGTATATAAATATTTATATTTGAGATAGACAAGAAAGGGGAAATGATGTTAATGAAGAAAGGGAAATTGTTTTTGAAGAATATAACAAGAGTTAGAAATCTTGAATAAAATTATTTATGTTCTGTTCAAATCTTTTGTTAGCAGTTAGCCAAAAAGGGTAAAGATAAAAATTGTTTTATTATATGTTGATTCTATATTAGATCTTCTTTTTTTTTTTTTAATATTTTCTCTATTATAATTAGATCATATACATGTTGAAGATATTGGAATCTTTATTATATTTTATTCTCTGTCTACACTTTCAAATCATTATTACTATATCTTTTTAAGAAATTAATCGTCTAAGATATCTTCTCTACTCTTTCTCTTTTAACTATTAACTCACTCTGCTTCAGTTTGCCTTTTTAAAAAAAATATTATAGAAATTTTCTAACTTTTTAACATTATTTGAATGTTAAACTTTATTTTCTCAACAGTTTTTGTTATCTGTTGTTATATTAACATCTCTAAAGCTCTTTTTTAAATGATATTTTTTTATCTGAAATAATCATAATATTTGTGCTAGTTACAACTTTAATACTTGCCTAATCATAAATTTCTTTCTGGTTTTTTCTATTATTTTAATATCTGTACTTGAATACATTAAGTGGTTTTCAACACAATTACAATTTTTATTTTGAGGATTGTTACAAAACTAACTCTTTATAAACTGATTGTCCTTCATTCTAAATAACTAGATTTTTAGATCTTTCTAGCTATTTTCAGTTTAGTTATAGCTAAACATTATTTATACATTTGAAAACATTTTCCAAAAATAATTTATATGTAATTTCTACTAAGCTTTCTAGTTTAATTGTGATATAAAATATATTTTTAGTCACTGTACATTTCTAATTTTAAAAACATGTCCCTGTAGTTTAGCACACTAATAAAATAGCAGATTTAAAAACTAAAAATTTCTCAATATATTCTCACTTGAGAATAATTAAAAAAAGAAAATTTGTTCTTTGGATCATCAAACATCACGTTTTCCAGAACAATTAATTCTTTATATTTTAAATATTGCTAAATTATTTGTGGCTGCTTTATTAGAATATCACTTTTTCGAACTAGTATCTTAAATGTAAGCCCGTACAATACATTGAAATTAGTAAAATTAATAATTTTTACAATATAAGTCATTTTTCAGTCTTGAAGCACCATATATAATCATATTTATTAATGTTTATTTAAGTTATATGAAAGCACATTTTATGATTTACTTTTTTTTTCTGCTTTCTGCAACATGGTACAATATTTTCTCAAGAGATAAAATGAAAACTAGCATTTAGTAGTGATCAATAAAAGGAATTGTAAAATATTCTTAATAAAGCTTAAAATTTAAGGAATTTAGCTGAGAATTGTAGATTCTGAAATCGATATGGATTTAAAAACATCAATTAGAGAAGGCATAGTTTGTTTTAAACAAGACTGCTATAGTGTTTTTATAGGGGGAGAAAAAGTTATTGAAGTAAAAAGATATCTAGAGTTTGTTTAATTGTGATAAAAGTCTAACATTTTTTTATTATTATTATTATTATTATTATTATTATTATTATTATTATTATTATTATTATTATTATTATTATTATTATTATTATTATTATTATTATTATTATTTTGAGTGAATGAATGTACATCATATATATATATGCTTCCTCAATTCATTATTAATAACTACATTTTTTTACAAATCTTATTTGTTATAATCATAATTTATATATGCATACTATACTTACAAAAAAATACTGCGTACTTGCAGTATGAGATATACACAAGAGAGGCTTAGAATAAAATATAGCAGGTATTGCAGCTCCATTGTAGTATATACGCATAACTTTTTTCCAGATGACACTCTTGATAGCCAGACAAAGCTTGCTGATGATGATGATTCATCATCTAATGGTGATGCTGATGCAGATGATGAAGTGGAAGATTCGGATGAACAAGAAGATGATGATGATGATGATGATGACGATGATGATGACAATTA
Source organism: Epiperipatus broadwayi (assembly GCA_028023455.1). Taxonomy (NCBI): domain Eukaryota; kingdom Metazoa; phylum Onychophora; class Udeonychophora; order Euonychophora; family Peripatidae; genus Epiperipatus; species Epiperipatus broadwayi. The sequence continues at coordinate 4,125,958 of JAQFVV010006230.1, forward strand.
CTCAGATGATAAAGCCATGAGCCATCCTGACTCGTCTTCACAGGAATTTTTAGAAGAAAGACGTTATGTTGGCTTATCTCCGTCTGCTTTACTGGTACATCAGGCTTACATTGGTAGGTTTAATTAGTGAATCTCAGAAATCTATGTTTAATAAATATTACATTTGTTATACATTAAAATTTATAATTTTTTGCAACTGTTAATCTCATAAGTACAGTTATTAAGTGACCATCTTAATAGCCATATGCTATAAACTAATAAAGTGTTGTTTTTTAAATAAAGGATGTAGTTTGAAAATTTTATTACTCAAATAATAGAGGTTGACATGGTCAGAACTTTGATGTTCAGCAAAAAATACATAATTTTTTTTATATGTTTCATTTTTATGATTAAGATACAAAATTAAATTGCACATTGAAATTAATAACTCAGTCATTATTGTATCCTGAAATAAAATTACTACAAGCATCTTGAAAACAGAAATTTTGAATTGTAAAGAAAGGAAACATGGTGTAAATGTTATGTTAAGGCCTCTTATCATCCAACATTGAAATAATTTTTCTTGAAAGTAACGAAACAGTAAATTGCAAGTTAGTGAGACTATTTTTAAATTTTCTAAAAGGATATATATATAATATTTAAATATATGTATATTGTCTATACTAAACTTAAAATAATTATAAAGAATTCAAGTGTCCTATATCTATCTAGTCCATCTTATATAATTGATATACATGACCACATACATGTGAAAAAGATAAAATGATCTCCAATATACATATTTCCTGCTAAACCAGCACTCATCCAGATTACCATCTCCCACACATGTATATAATCAATGCTGATTGTATATATGTGTGGGAGATGATGATTTGGACCAACTGATGAATGCTTGTTCAACACAAAAGGTTTGTAATTATACTTATATATTGAAATAATTCATAACTTTATTAATTAAGAAGGAACTATGCAAAGATTTTTCAATATGTATTTATTTTTTTAGAACAAAATATGGTGACTTTTCAGAAAATATAGTTTATGATTAATATTTTTTCATTTGATAATTTACTCTGAAGTTTTTTTGTGCCAAATGATAATAAGCTAGTTAAAAATTTAATTTGATGACTTTAGCAAAACTAATAGTTCCATTGGTCTATTTTATTTGTTAAGCTTGATAGGTTTTTTTTAAAAAGAACTTGACCATCTTTGCATGTTGCAATTTTATCACATAACTGAGAAAAATGTAATTTTTTTAACTAAGCATACCTTGTTCTCTTTCAATGTTGAATTCTCAAACATTTAAAAAATTTATTTTGATGAATGTTTATCAAGAATTAATTATTATTCTATCTCAACTAATGCTGGTATATTAAGTTGAAAATGATTATTGATCACTTAAAGAAGCGATTTTTCTCATTATGTCATGTTTTATCAAAAGTTTAAAATAATACTTTAAGGCTGAGATTCTCTGAAAGAAGTTTGATATGTCCAACCATTATTGCAGTATTGGACAAATTTAGTTGTATATCATTTGCAAAATTATTAATTAGCTAGAGATTTTTAAAAAGATAGACACATATATGATGCTTGTAAGGATAGCCAATTCTATACTTATCATTTTGCCTTATCTCTATCCGGTAAGAAAATTTTCAGATATAATAATGGATAATCTACTTATAAAGCTATATATATATATATTGTAACGATCCGGAGATAGTGAGCTTACCGTAAACTGCACTACAGGACGCCGTCTAGGCATTTGAACCTAGAAAAATTTATAAAGTAGGCAGATACGTAAGTCAAAAAAAAAAATTTTTTTTTTTTTAAATTTTTATTCCGGTCGTTAGCCCAAGTCACTAGCTCAAGGAGTAGCAGAGATTAAATAATATAATCTAAGAGTATATAAAAAAAGAATAAAATAAGCCACTGCCAGTAATTAGCATACAAACATTTATTTATGCACATATATATAAGATTGAAAATTGTTTTAGTATCAGTTTACATTTTAACATTATTTTTAACTTTACTTTAGATTTTAATTTATATTTTAATTTCTATTATATTATAAGTTTATATTTTAATTAAGTTCGCACAGATGGAATTATAAAAATTTGTTTTAATAATGTTGAGTATAGATCAGTTATATAGATTACAATGGTTAAAAACATTTCAAAATAAACATAAATGATCAAAATATAAAATCATTGATACCGACAATTGCAGAGGGAAATTTATAAGTAACCCAATAGTATTCACCATAAGATACTTGCATTGTCACCAATAACTTAAAAGACATCCGAATAAATACATTATAGATACTCACCGTAAGGTATCATTATTTATTGAATGTCTATATATTTTGATCAAATATGAAAACCCAAAACATACTTAACTGATAACCAATCCATGCAAGCGTCTATAAACAACTTAAATTTAATGCATTTTTATTTAGGGTCGAGTATGAATAAACTACATAGATTTGCATTTGAAAATAAAATATTCTATCCCTATTTAACCTTAGGCTAAAATTCGCAGTCAAACTGGCATCAATTCATCTGATATATCGATGTATTCAATGTAATATGGAATACGGCAGCACCAAAAAGATTAAGAGAAGACATTGACTCTCATCAGATAGGAATATTACATCTATCTAACGAGAAGAACAATAAAAAAAAACTCCATAGAAAGGAACTGCATTCTCCGTCTTATAATTCCTTCCATAGGCAAACGGGTGAGTGCGGCGTATATATAAACGATTCTGCCAGTAGCGAATCTCCGACTACATCTACTAACTACATCAATATATCCAATCCATTGACCCAATTTAACAATGACACAAATAACCTAAGATTACCCTCCCCTAATATAACTTTACAAATCTATACAGCCATTCACGCCCGACTTAAGTTTAACATTGATATATTTTAATTTATCGGAAAACAGAAATCATAAATAAACTTAAAGAACAAAATTAAATAAATGGAAATGATTTTAAATAAATAAAAAATACATCAAATAACATTATTAATAAAGAATTTAGTTTGGTCAGATAGGATTCTTTTGCATTATTTACTAAAAAGTTTTAAAATTTAGAGTTCTTATTGTTTCAAGTGAATATAAAGTTCTTACGATTTTTAAAACATCCAACTTTATCTGTTGCTTGCCATGAATGTGAATTCCCACGCCGTCCTAAAGAGGTGGATATTCTGAAGGCCGATTTATTTATCCATTCGGAGATTTTTGCTTTAACTAGTCCTCAATGTACAAAACGATAGTTCATTTCTCTTTTTTTCTTAGCAGAACTGAAGGGATTGAAGAGTGCGTCTTTTCAATCCCTTCTCCTTCACTTCAGCACTAACACATATCTGTCACATCGTAAATAATCTATCATCCTAAATAATTTCCAAACTTGTCTTTTTATATTAATCTGAAGGATTGAATTTACATTGCGTCATCGATGAGATGGTCTTTTCGCTGAGGTCCGATTCCATTGCTTTTCTCTTCATTGGCTATTAGTTTCTATTGTTTTCCTATCTGACCGATGCTTTTACATTTAAATGCCCAAGGCTAGTTTACATTTAACTAATTAAAACAATCATTTCCATTTCTGATTAATTAATGTGTTTTCCAAGATTAAAGATATATTTTTATCTCTAAATCTTTTTAAGTTTTTGTTTTTAAAATACCTTTCTATTTTTAATAAAGTTTTATTTTAATAATTTTTTTTTTATCTGTGCGATTTATATATACGAGTTTAAGATGATATTTAATTTCAATTTTTAATTCTTAAAGAAAATTTTTTAAATGCGAACTTCTTATTTTAACTTCATGTTTAATAATAAAAAAACAATGTAACGTCGTCTGTGCTCGTTACAATATAGATGTTATGCTTTATCAATATGTTGCAATGCCTGGTTTTAAACTGGACTTTCTTATCTTGGATTCTGAAATTATCTATTAATCTACACTTTAATTAATCACCAAACTCTTTAGTAATAATTTTGGATCAATAAACATTATTGTTAGTGAAAATATTAAGAATGTGAAAAATCTTAATGATTAATCAATGATCCAACTAAATACTACTGAGACAAAGTGTCATTAAAGTAGGGAATTAGTTTTATTATGAAAACATACTCTGTTGTCATTTATATCTTAACAGAGTAAAAGATTTCGAATTTTACTTTATCTTGCCTATGGTATAGCTAAATAAAAAATAGCAGTCATTCTACAAAAGTATAACTCTGCTAATTAACAGTACATTATTTCTTTTAAAAATATTTAAATAATTTATCATTTAACTTAATAGTCTTATTTATTGTTTTTTAATTCATTATCTAATAAGTATGACTCTAAAAAAAAAAAACTACAGTATTTACCTTGTTCTGAGTAATAAATTATGTATTGTAATGAAATAAATGGAAAATAGAGTTTCTATTTGCTAATACCCCATGTTTTTGGCCAAGCCAAAATCTGTAACGGAATGAAATGAACGAGAAATAGAGGCTTTATCTTATATCAGGGATGCCTAACCCGTAGCTCGCGAGTCACATGTGGCTCGCGCAACCGTTTAATGTGGCTCGCATTGCACTCTTAAAGAAAAATTGATAAAATATTTTATGTTCCTTGACGCCACATGCACACACTAAAAAATAAACATTTTTACAATACAAACGATAACGATATGCAGTGTCAGGTTTCACATTAAATAAAATAATTAGAATATACTTTCCCTGTAATTGTAATTTATATGTATGTTACCAAATTTTTAATAAATAAAATGTATTTACATTTTTTTTCTTTTTAACATATTACACCAGTTTTTTTTAGTTTGTGAATTATGTTTATAAATGTAATATGAAAAATGCAATATATAATTGTGGCTCCCCAAATTTTTTTAAATTCTCAACTGGCTCGCATCAAGTTAAAGGTTGGGCATCCCTTTCTTATATGCTCACACTTTAGATGGTAAAATCTGTAAGAGTATAAAATGGACAAATGGTTTGTTTACTGTTATACCTCACGAATGGAATAAAGCTAAAATTTGTCACAATATGAAATATACAACACCAAATCTGTGTCAATATAAATGAACTAGCTAAAATTAATAAAGTTAGACAAATTGAACAAACTAAATCTGTTACAATATAAATTTAAGCAATAATTTTATTTAAGCTCTACTAATAAAGTAAAATAAAATCTATATTGAATAAAGTTAAAATTTATTAATAACATTTATATATTAAATAAATATCAACTTGATTTGGAGGCCAAAATTATAATACACAATTTAAAATAATTCATTTGGGAATTGTTGTTGAGAGATGCAGAGAATAGCCTGATGGGCAGTGAATATATCTTTATTTTTTTGTAAATTTTGAAAAAGAATATATAAATTGAATAGATAGAATGTTTGCTCATGTATTTAAAGATATATATACTATTTAGTGATATGACTGGAACAACCTCACCCCATTTAGCTTCTGATTCCTCAACATGAATGTTTTGCATTATTTATTAGCAAGTTATCTTACAAGCCATCAAATAGTACTAAAAAAGTATAAGTATTTGTTAGAAACTAAGTGTACCAAAATGCAAATATCAAAAAAGAACTTATCACTATTTTCTTTACTGAATGTATATAGAAACTATAAAAGGCCAAACATCATGTATAAATAATATTTTATTTATTTTTTATGATTTGCAATATTCATAAACATTTTACAATTATAAGCCATTTTCAATAATTTGGTGTTCATTATCTTCATTATTTTCAATCATTGCAGGATGATGGTCTTTCCAAGTTTAATCCAGTTTCTTTGATCCCTTGCTTCTCTCTACATCACACCAACAAACTTTCTTATTTCATACACATCTTACGTATGGTTTCTTTTTAGGATTTTTGTAGTCTCCTGAGATACAATTTTAAATTTCAACTATTCGTTTCTTATTATATCTTCTAACAATATGTTCAGCCCAGCTCCTTTTTTTTTTTTGCACCATAAGTCTCTGTCCTCTACGATTTCTATCATCATAACCAAATTTACAAATAGCACTTTCATCTTTCATTTATTTATTAATTCTCACATTAAAGTCTTTCTTGACACTTTGAAAGTGTTGTTTAATCTGATCAAAAGTATTTTGTGCATCCATATAAAAATCCTTTACTTCTTCATCACAGTGAAAACTTGTTGGACATAAACCTGAAGTATATATACTTGAAATTTTCCATTAATTTAAATAACTAATCTTGCCATTCTTACGGATATACCATCGATTCATAATGTTGTTCTTTCATTTTTTATTTATAATGAATCCCACTTCACTTATGCTTTCAATATGTGCACCTTTGTAATAAAATATATACCCATTTTTTAAATCCATTTGTCTCTTCACCTTTTCTTCAATCTTCATGAAGTATGTAAAGAAATAAAAGGTTATTATTAAATGGCCTCCTGAGTCTGGTCAGGGGGTTTTTAGTATCCCTGCCTTTGGTTGCCAATCACTGCCTTGAACCTGGAGCCTTAATTTAGGTGTGTCTATTATGATTATAAATATTTATAAACAAAAAGACAATCATTCACACTTATATTTATCCTACCTTCATGAAATCCTATTGATATTTCAGTTAAGGTTTATCAGACAAATGAGAAGAAAAATCATATTTCTTGATCTTAAACTCAGAGGTAAATAGCCATTAAACTTACTATAGTTGATGTTTATTGGTAAATAGCTCGTTCATGCTTGTCATGTGAATAATCACATAGTAATACCAGCTGCAATGACAAAAATGTGTGGAATGAAACATAGGAATTGCCCTGCAATGACAAAAATGTGTGGAATGAAACATAGGAATTGCCCTCTTCAGTTCCTTTAAGGTTTCAAATAGGAATCAAAGAATTCTCTTTCAATTTTACCAATTTCCTTAGCAATCTGCTATTAAAAGAAAAGGTGCAGATGTTCCTTCATTCTTCCTATCAATTTAATTTTTTTTTCTCATTGTCATATTAATCTCATTATCAAGGTGAAAATTATTACTGCTATTAAGTCATAAAGACAGAGATTGGATTTGCTGTAAGCTCTTTGCATCTTTCATAAAAGATAAGACATTCATTGTTATACTTCCAAATTCATGTCTCAAATCTATGTAATCACTATTATGCTTATTGATAACTTTTCCCAATTATTTATTAGATAATTTCAATTTTGTTTCATTCTTTAATATTTGGTTTTTCTAAATAAAAAATATATAATAGCCATAAGATTAAATTATATGTTAATATTAAAATTGGATTACTTCTTCCTTAAAATCTGTGCTTTTTGGCCAGTCTTAAAATTTTTATTTAACTGTCATTTTACTCTATTAACTAAAATTGTTAAATTAGTTGTAGACTCAACCTGATAACTTTGGGATAAAACTGATAAATATTTTTTGCACTTATTTTAAATATGCATTTGTTATTATAAATTCATCAGTATATCATTTAAGCATTTTCTGAAAGTCGTAATTAAAACTGAAATAATTTTAGACTTAGAATGATATTATATTAATGTATGTAGTCAAGTCAGTGTAGATTGTGTATTGTATATTTATATTTAACATGAAAGTACCCTGGACTTAACCTATCCACAACAATTTAATCTATTCTACATATAAATATAAGAAATATCAAGTAATTAAATAATTCATTTAACTACTATATCATTTATCAAAACTACTTAGCTTCATTATCTTTTAACTCTCAGTTCATGAAATTATAAACATTGAAATTAATAAAAAAATTTTTAGAACTTCAAGTGAGAGTAGTTTTAAAAATTATCTTAAAATATTTGTGAAATAATACTTCAATAAGCAACCAAGAATTTGACTAATAGTAAATAATTATTATCTTAATTATATAATTGTAAAAATAAATACATCATATTAATTTTTTTTTAAATTTTGTTTCAACATATTCCGCCAAATCTAATCAACCATCATCAGAAGTAACTATATTTAAAGTATTATGCCATTTGTATAAATGTCAAAGATAGAAACATAGATTTGACAACTATATATAGTATAATAAAAAAAGTTCCAGTCAAAAGAAGGGAGTAATGTGTTGGTTTACTTTTATAACTTTACATACATTTATAATTAGAAAAATAAAAATGCATTTTATGGAAGATTTTAACAGATGAATGAAAAATTTCTATTTATACATACATATAACTGCTAACAAAAAAAAAACAAAACTATTATTTGTAGAAAATAAAACAAATCCATGATCATTAATCCAAAATTTTTAATTTCTTTTACTTTTTCATTGTATACTAAACTCTGCTAAAAATATAAACTTTAATTTTACTATTTATAGCTAGCTATATTTAATATCAACAATATAAAATTTTAAAATACAATACCATTTATTTATTACAAAAGGGTAAAAATCACTTAGGAAATTTTGTTGAGAAAATAATTTTGAATAATAAGTATTCAGATTAATGGAATTCTACTTGTATGTATACTGTAGAAATTATGATTAACTACATTTTGAAAAGTATGATTCTCCTCTCTTCTTCAGGTGTTGCTGGCCTGACCAGTGACAGGGACCCTTATATTTTTTAATATTGAATTTTAAAGTAATGTTCTAACCAACTGAGCCATCCTGTCAAAAAAATATGATGAACTACAATTTTACATTTCAAACACAGTTGCAGAAATTAAGTTAAAAAAGAAAAGAAAAGATGATAAAATGTCAGCTTGTATGATTCAATACACTGGTGTTAGTCTCAAGAACTCAAGGTTTAGAATTGATTTTCAGCTTGTTCATTAGAATGGAACTGTTATATATGAAATTTTTTTGGTTGTTTGAATGGAATATGTGGAGAAATTTGAGTAAAACATCAATTTATAGTATAATATCATTTCTGCAAACAATACATATGCTAGACAAATGTAGCTATAATTTTTAATTATAAGACAAATTTATCAATATTATAATACATTTACAGATTATATACTTCTGTCTAATTTTTTTTTTATGTTACTCTGGTGATATAATTATCAAATGTTTAATATTAAAAAAATACTTAAGTTATCAATTTTTGTAAGATGTTTTAAAAATAAATCTTTAATATATATAAATAGTGTTCCAAGAGATTGTAAAAGACCCAGAAGGAGACCACATGTAAGATGGATGAAATAAGAAAATGTGTAGGGGTGATGTGGAGAAGAGAAGCTAAAGATTGGAGAAGATGGATTAAACTTGGAGAGACCTTGATCCTGCAGTGGATTGATAATGGTTGATAATGATGATGATGATGAGTGTAGCAACATAAAAATTTTATTCCAAATACCAGTTGTATTGAGGGAAAAAATAATCACATAATAATATTGAACTGGACTTAAAAATTTCAAATGCAATTTCTTTTCTTTAATATTATAATTATATGACCATTATCATTAATAGTAAAATTTAAACTATTATTTGTTTATTTTTTCAGATAATTTACAACCTATAAGTTAATACTTATATAACTGGGTTAAACTAGATAAAATAACTTTTTTTTTTACATACCTATACCTTATTATGCAGAATTAATTGATGATAATATGTTATTCGCAGCTCTTCACAATCTTTTACATGCCTTCTATTAATTTATTGTAAGATCATTTCTAATAGAATTGCTTAGTGTTAAGAAGTTAATGTTACATATTTTTTAATAACAGTAACAGATCAAAATGACGTTAGCCACAATTTAATACCATAATCATACATGATATGTGCTTAACATTTCTATACCTATTTTCATCTCATGTTTTTTTTTTCCATTTGTATATTATTTTTTTAAAAGATAGGGGAAGAGGATATGAATTAAAATAAAGGATAAAAAAAATCATGGTTATCTGAAGATTTATGATAGCATTTTGTATGAAACTATTTTCTGGATTATAAAAATGTCTCAGTTGTTATATTCACTTTTCAATATATGACTAATAATCATAGAGTCAGGCAAAAAAGTATGTTGTCAATAGTTTATTATTTATTAATTTTTTTACTGATTAATTTTTGAATTATTTTTCATTTATCTTTGCTTTCTTAAGAACGAAATAATGAACATACCTATGAAGACAGTGACAACAGTAGTGTGTTTTCAAGTTCATCTCCTAGCACTAAACCTCATGGTCCACAATCTCCAACAGTTCCTACAGAAACTCAACATGCCTCTCTTAAGAGGAAAAAAGGCACCGAGTCCATGCAAATCAGGACACCCATGCTAGAAAAGAGTCAGGTATTTATCTAAAATTTATATTCTTGTTTTAATATTATACAGATGATTTTTTTTGTATATATTGGTTATAATATTTATTCATTTTTACAAGAATAAAGTAAAATGGGAAAAAAATTATTTAACTTGTATATGTAATTCTTTGTTATTAATTTTGTCTGCCATCTAATTTTTTTTTAATTTTATATTTATAGAGTTTTAGTGGATGAAATATAAAAAAATATTAATATAAATGCAAATAATTTTACATAAAATGAAAGATTTTTCATTGACCAAATACTGAAAAAAATCTTCATTCAATTTTTAATAAGATATTAGAATTGGATAGTATAGACAGATCTATAATTATATGACAAGCAGGCTAATGGCTAAGATCTGATTGATTGGAATGGGGCATTGTTATCATATCATATTACTGCATATTTACTTCAAACAGTTCAAATTTATTTTATTAGTAGGCCTACAACATTACCCATTCATTGTGCTTGATATCAATCAACAAATGCATGTTTGGTGTAAATGCCGAATATTTGGCTTGCTTAGGATGCAAAAAAGTTCACTATGACTCTAGGTGAATGTTTAACCTGATTAATATTGTCCTAAAATTTTATTTTTATTCACAAAATGATTGTTTCATTATATTTGATGTTACAACTCCTAAAAATTTATACATTGTTAATTTTTAGATTATTTTTTCAATCTAATCATAATGTAATACCAATAAGCTAATGCACATGCGCTATATAAAATAAATGTCTAATCATAATATATTTCAATAAGGAAAAAGTTGCCCTTTCCATCTTTTAACTTGATTGTTTATGGTCTTATGCTGCAGTCTACATATATATATATATAATGTTGTTTTTGTGCAATATTATGATAATGCTGATTATGATTATATGATGAACTCCAAGTTGTTTTGCAAATTTTTTAGAATCTACATCACCAGTTTTTTTTAGAACATGAACCTTGCAGGTTGAACTTTCTTTTACAAAATCTTTTAAAAATTCATTAGTTTTTACTGCAAACTTTTATTTATTTTAATTTTAAATAATCTGACTATGTTTGTTACTATTATTAGCTGCAGTTTATAATTTTCCTGTGGAAATTTTAAAAAGATGCATTTAGTTAAAAATTGACTTCCATGCCTAATTATTTGTATAGTTGGCAATGGAGTTCTATGAATAATGATTTCTCATATGAAGTAGCTAAATAAGAATAAACTCTTCTATTAACTTAAACATAGTTTTTTTTTTTTTTTTATAAAATAGCTGTATTGCCCTACTGGGATAATATTGCTATAGTTATAATTTTGTTAATTTTTAGAGAATGAATTCCATATTCTAATCAGAATGACATATAGATCATACTTTGTAGATACTAAACTATATTTATTCTTTTATTTTATCCTGTTAGTAATGAAGTATAGGATCAAGATATTATCTGTCTAAATAATAATCGTTTCAAAATCATCAAGAATAATAGTGATATTAAAAATAAATGTATTAATCATTTATTAAATATATATTTTTAGGAAAAAGAAGTTTCTAAATTTTTACCCTCTGTTTTTCCTTATAAATCTATTTATATAATATAAAAGAAGTTACTGTGCTAATGTAAAGACAGATGGTGCATAATGTTTGCAGCTACTATTTGTTTAAGATAGAGTCTTTATTATCATATTAAAAAATTTATTCTTCATATATTGTAATCAGCAACTTTTTATATGCACTTCCAAAGCCTAATAGTTGAACTGAGTCATTGTCCCAGATTTTTTTTTTTTTCAAATTGATTTTCATTTAATTTTTTTATCGGTATTTTTAAAAATTATTATAAATAGATATGTAGAATATAAGAATCTTATGATTTAGGCCTTATTCCATTAGCCTAATCATACATGACTGGCATTAAAAATCATGTGCAGGTTTTTTTTGGTAGTTGAAAATTTTCTAGATAAACTTTATGATTTTTTTTTTTTTAAGAAACTGTTTATAACCAATGTAGATAACCCTCCAATATTGATTAATAAATGGTTTCAGCTAAAGGTCCCTATAGAATCAAATTTAATGTTATACACCGATACTCTATTTAGCACTGGACCTTTATGTAGGATTCACAATAGCAATCACCACAAATTTGTATCCATTATTTTGATTATTCAGTATAACAATTTTAAAAAAAAAATATTTTTTTTGGTGACCATTTTGTAAGACTAATGAGGAAAATTATTAAAGTTATATCATCCAAAAGCAAATTAGTGAGATTCATGTTGGAATTGTACAACAAAATTTATTTATAATATACAATGCAATATACAATATATTATTTTGTATATAACATTTTAATTATAAATTTAAAATATGATTAATGAATGTACAGTATTTAATTTAATTTTCATTCAACATTCTTGTAAGACAATCAATACTTCATGAATGACATATCCAAAGTAAAGATTTTTATTGTGACTATGAAACCAAAAAAAAGTATTTTATTCAGTATAATAAATAATCAAAATCATATTTTGATGATGCACAACAGCCATATACATTAATACAGTATTAAATTTTAAAACATTTAGATTAGTTTAAAAACTATATTTATTCACTTTTATAAATTAAAATTCTTATGAAGGGGAAAATGATTTCATAGATTATGCACTTAATAATCAAATTTATATGATCAAAAACTAAATGTAAATTAAAAATAACACTTAATCTACTTGCTGTATTTTAAAAATCTAACAATTTGTTTCACAATGGCAGACATTATTGCAAATATATGCAATGGGGGAAAAAATGATAATTTCATTTGGCATAAAACAAAATAAATTTTGGTCTTATACTATTAATATCTAATTTTAAATTGTGTACAGTTAAAATATGCAGTCAGTCAATTTTGGATTAAAGCCTTTATGAATGTTAATTTCATTCAAAGTTAAGCTATTAGTAAATGCCATTAGAAAAAAATGGGAACACAATTTCATATAGTTAATAATAGATTTTGTATGATGAATATGCAATACAAATAAATTTAAAAATATTCATACCTTTAATATTTATTTAAATAGTTTGTATCTCGACCTTCACAAGTACGCACTATTTGAAAAATGTTTAAATCATTTAAAAAAAATGACTACTGCTTTTAATAAAATGTGTCATCTCATGGCAAAAAAAAATTTCCACAGGTAGAGTATTAAGTACTGTTTATTTAGATCTGCATAGCACTTATTGTAAAAAAAATCTTAAATTTTGATTACATTATGCAAACATAGAATGCAGTAGATATATATATATTTTTAATCAGAATTTATATTTTTCTCAAATCTATTTGCATGATTAGGGTTCAGTAATATAGTTTTATAATTTGGCTATCCCTATACTGTTAATAAGTAACAAATCTTTATGGTCACAAAAATACAGTTGAGTGAGATATTATTAAACATTGCTTTTTTAATTCTGAATATTTTCACATAAATAATATATGGCTGAATTTTAAAAAAAAAGAAATTACAGTATGGGTTTTTTTTTCAGCGCAACGATTAACAATTTTGCTAAAGGGTATAAGAAATTGTCAACTTCAAGCTTATTCTCCCTTTCTTGGTTCATTTTTCTATATGTTTCACAATGAACTATCAAAAAATATTTTTTTGAAAGTTTACAGCTATATACATTTTCAATTGGAGTCATAGAATTAACTAATTACCAAACACCACATCATTTCTTCAACCTATAGATCAAAGAATCATCGTAACTTTCAAGATATAGTAATTTGAACAAGTAATGCAGCATTTTTGTTACTACTATGGATAAAGACATCTATAAGAAAGTGATGATGATAATATTCAAGAGTTTTTGCAACCACACATGGAAGAATTAACTAACCAAGAATTAATGGAACTGGATAGAGAAAAGAAAACCAACAAACCTGTAGAGAAGAACCTGAACTTCAAAAAACTGAAGAAATTGATTTTGTATCATGAGGTCATGAACAGCACTTTCAAAGACTTTAATGCCAATTTCGAAGGCTGTATCAAATTTTAAAATGTCTTAAATTGATGAATGAGATCTTATAATATGTTGTACAAAGAAAATATCAAAGAATCAAGTCAACCATTCATTTTATACTTTTTCTCAAGAGATCCTCAGCCATCAACATCTGGTGTACTCCTCTTTAAAAAAACCATAATCTTCCAAAGGATTTGAAAGGCAAAGATAGATCCTTAAAATGAGCAACTAATGATACAGAAAACTGGATGGTGGTAAATGCTGAATGGATGGATTATAAGAAAGAATAACATTCTTTTTTTTTTCATTTTACATAGATTCAAATTATATTATCTTACCTACTTAAATATTTTAAGTACATACTTGCATAATACACATATAGAACAGTTTACACATGCATATATTATACATTAGATTTTTTTAACTACTATAAATACTAGGTTAAGTTGTTTGTTAATACAATATTAACAATTTATAATACAATTTTTATCTTCAGGAACAAGCTAAATTTTTTTCCATAGAAAACCATTATAATCCTTTGCTTTTTCTATGATCTTCTTACTTTATGATGAATTTTGGAGAACGATTTGTCCTCATTAAGTGAGGTAAAATTATATTTAAAATATATATATAATATGATGCAGATTTCAGTCTTCTTTAGAAAATGTCATGGATCATATATATAATTATGCAGAATATAATTCGTTTTTATAGAAATTTTTTTTATAGATTTCTTAAGAAATAATATAGATCATTTTTAAAACTTAGTTATTTTATTAGGAATAAAATTTCAATTATAAAATTATCTAAAAATAAACAATTTATTAATCAGTTTGTTAATGTAAATTGGTCCATTATAAATTCATTTGTATAGCATTTTACCAAGCATACTACTACAATTTTTATATATTTATTTACAAATCACAATACAATTGTGTATAAATATATGTATAAGGTATTGAAATACTTTTACTCAGTGGAAAACCAAAAATTAATAAATAAATAGTGTGTAATAGGTTGCTAATTTTAACTTTTTAAAATTGTATCTTTTGTTTTAAAAATATATTTCTAGTCATGATATTATTTAATGGTACAAGAAATATTAAATCTTTGGAAATAATAAATATAATTTATTACTTCTTATATGATACTTTAAATAAATTTTCTTTTGATATATTTAGTTCTGTCATAGATAATAAAGATTGCAATCTATAATTTATAACTCTCATCGTGTATTAGGCTTGACTTGTGGCTTTTTTTTTTTTGTAGAAATTTATATATCTTATTTAAATGCATAAAATAGCATGAATTTATAAAAATATTATTGTTATTAATATCTGAAGACCTTTATAACTTAGTGTAAAAATTACAAAGACAATTGCAGATTCAAATCAGAGTTCTAAAAGTTATAATCCCAATCATCCACAGTTTTAACAAGCCATATATCACACCTGCAAGGTGTCTTATATTAAAAACATTAGTTATTTTTATATCTGATTAATGTTCTTAACTAAGTTTTATACTAATATTAGTATTTACCATTAAATAAAAAACAATTCAACTTTAGTTAATGTCAGTACCTACAGTTTAAACCAATTACCACGTGCACCAAACTTATGTTATTACAAAATGTAAAATATATATATATGAGGAAATATGTTTATACATTACATTTATTTTTAATTATCTCAGCAAATTTTGTAAACTCTGAATCACAAAAATCTAAATTGTATGTATTAGATAATTAAATTAAAGGAAGGATTTGAGAATGTTAAGATGATAAATTATCTTTTTTTTTTAAAAAAAAAAAAAAGGAATATACATTTTGTACTTTAAATTTTTGTTGTAACAACTTTGATATTAAATTAAAGAAAATAATTTTATTTGTATAAAGTTTGTACAAAAATTGAGAACTTACATCTTTCTCCTATTAAATAAAAATAAATTGTAGTCTTTTTTTAAATGAATATGTTTATTACAATATCTCTTTTGGCATTGGGATTCCAGATAAATGAACCATATTTTAAGATCAGAAGTCAAAAGCCAAAATAATATGACTTCAATGAGATCACTAAATTGTTAGCCACATCTCAAAATAGTATCTTTAATTCTAAATTTTTTATTAAGGTTATGTGATGTGAAGATGAAAAGATCCTGTAGCAAACATAAATTCAAATTCTTTTGTAAAACCAAAGAATTTATTTTAGTCTCATAGACAATAAGGAACATTTAGAAATATCAATTTTTTTTCCAATAATAACATAGTACAGTAGTGCCACCCTGTTATGTGCTAGTATAAGAGATAGTGATCATGTGATATTTAGTGGTTTAATAACATAGTAGTAAAATATTTTTATATTTATAATCATTTTTTCCAGACCACTGAACCAAGTTATTTATATCCATTTGAAGAAGACTGCAATCGTTTGTGCAATTAATATATATTTAAATTTTGCAGTTGTCCACTTAGAAGATTAATTTCATATTTAAAATGAGTTTGGTCATATGAAATATATATATTACAAAATTGCGCATTTCTTAAATTCTAGTCAATATTTTATAGATTTTTTCCTAAAAGAATTTTGATCAGCACTCTTTTTTTTTTTTGCCTTCTGCATATATATATTTATACTGATGGTCCTTGTGTTGTGGTAATTATTGTATGTGCATACCAAGTTCATAATCCAGTCTAGGCAGGCTTAGAATTATTTTTTTATATATAATTAACTCATAGTCATTCAATTATTGATAGTACTTATTATCTAAAGAATAAAATAAAGATTAAAACCTACATAATTTAAAAGTTAGTTAGCAACTATTGCCTTTTCTTTCACTGCTCTTTTGTGATGATTCTGTTTCCCATAATAGGCTGTTTTATCTTTTATTTATAAGATTTGAATAATTTTTACAAGATTGCAAATCTATTAAATAGAGAATATATTTTCATTATTTAGTTTAAAAAATAAATAAATATGATTTTTAAACAGAAGGGATTTACACCCTAAGCACATGTGCTGTAACGTTGTTATAATAGCTCAATGATGTCTTGTTGAGTACCAAAGATACTTTCAAACCAAAATACAGGATGGAGACTTGAAAAGATAAGAGCAGTATCTTATCTTTCAGTTATATAGGCCAATCTAAAGTATCTTAGTTTGATAATGTGAAAATGTTTTTTTATTCATTTTACATCCATTAATTAAAAAATTTTGTGAACATTAAATGAATAAAGAAAAATCTTCACGCTCTCAAACTAAGATGCTTTAGATTGACCTATATAACTGAATTTAGATACAAAAGATAAGACACCACTCTTAATTTTTCAAAAGTATCTTGTGCTTTGGTTTAAGAGTATCCTCAGTACTCAACAAGACATCGTTAAGCTATTATAACAATGTTACAGTGCATGTGCTTAGAGTGTAAATCCCTTCTGTTTAAATTACATATGATTTTTGTTAAATACAAAAAATAATTTTAAAATCATAATCTTATTCATTTTCCCTGTAATTTTATATATCATTAAAGTCATTTTTTATTTCACTAAAGGGCATTTCACATAATAAATTGACAAATATTCATTCTCCTACAGTGAATTATGATTAAAGCTACTTTGGTCTCAATGTTGATGTATGTTATGCAATTGTAATTCATACACAGTCATTAGGATTAATTTTAGAAAAATAAGCTTATATTCTTTTCCAGAAGTACTCGTAATAATAACATGGTGAATAAAACTACTGAAAAAACATTTAAATGATTACTATATGGAATTTGGTTTATAGTTCATCATTAAAGTAGACACATTAATAGCCTGATGACTTAGTTTTTACAGTTTGTTACCAGTTGACAATCAATAATTAATGAAATTTTTATTTGAAATATGTTACTTTGAAAAAAGAAAAATCATTAATATTAAAAAAATTTTGGAAAATTATAAATGAAGTTTTGAAGATGATAAATTATTTAGATATGAATTGGGATTAAGAATTGAAAACTACTGGGGAAATTATTAAAAGTCACACTGGTTAAGTTAGAAGAAGAATGCAGACATTGTATAGTATTTTTACATTACTGATTTGATTTGTTGAAGAAAGAAAAACTTCAGAAGTAATCATCTTATCTTATTAAGAATGCTAGCATCTATTCTTACACTGAGGGAGAAAAATATTTTATTGAAGCTTAATCTGTTCTGTATCATAGAATATGAAATCAATTATGGATTAATGAATGAATAAACTGTTTTATCTGATCATATTGGCAGAATGGTTGATGTTGTACCTATTGGTTGCCAAATTCACATCACCCTTTAACAGTAGGATGAGTCAGTGTTAAGTAAACATAGCAAACCCAATATTAAAGACAAAGTAATATATTTTATGATAATCCAATCATTTGCCTGATTGTAATAGTCTAGTAATTTAAGATTACTAATGCACATGCCTGATGAAGAACACTATTAATATTAATGCTATGCTCTAGAGGGGAAAATAGGATTGGATTATCATGTTGCATTCTGGATGGCATGTAGAGTCTTAGAAAACCTATAATATGTGAAAGTTTTGACTTCCTTACAGTTCTATGAAATTATACACTTAGCGCTTATCCTTTATGCGAGAATTCACTATAAGGATCACAAAAAAAAAAATTTGGTAGCCATTTTCTAAGACCAATGATGTTGTAGGATAATTATTAAAGCTGTCATCCAAAAGTAAAATAGCGACTCATAATGAAACTGTACAGTAAGAGTTTATTTACAATACTCACAATACCATACACAATAATAGTGCTGTATATATTATTTTGATTATAAACTTAAAATTCAATTAATGAATGTATAGTATTTAATTTAATCTTCATCCAGTATCTTTGTGAGGCAATCAGTTTATTAATGACATATTCAAACTAAAGGTTTTCATTGCTAATGATTACAAAGTCCCACAAAAAAGTATTTCACTCGGTATAATAAATAATTAAAATCATATTTTAATGATATACAGCAACCAAATACA
The DNA here is from genome assembly GCA_028023455.1 of Epiperipatus broadwayi. Lineage (NCBI taxonomy): Eukaryota > Metazoa > Onychophora > Udeonychophora > Euonychophora > Peripatidae > Epiperipatus > Epiperipatus broadwayi. The sequence continues at coordinate 4,145,246 of JAQFVV010006230.1, forward strand.
TTAATATGTATTAAACTTTAAAATGTGTATATTAGTTTAAAAACTGTACACTGTACTTACTCACTTTTATGGGTTAAAATTTGTATTAATGGTACTTTGCTTGCAGCAAAATTTACAATCATTGTATAGTAAATTAGTTATCGTAATTGTTATTTTGAAAGAAAAAAATTTTCATAAATAATAAACTGTATATGATCAAAACTTACTAAGTCTAAATTAAAATCTTCTAACGTTACCACATGTGTATAAAAATGAAAAATTTTTTCAGAATAAAATTGTTAACAGAAATGCATTTTCGATTTTAAAAAACTTAAGCAATATTGCAAACAAATAAATTGAAAAAGGTTCATATTTTAAATATTTATTTAAATAGCTCAAATCTCTGTCTTCTTCTGTACTAATCAAAAAAAATTAAGTCATTTCAAAGAAAATGTCTGTCGCACATAATAAAATGTGACATCTTGTAGTGTTGGTGGCTAATAGTTAGCATAGCTGTCTTCCAAGCAGCTGGCCTGGGTTCCTTTCCCGGTCAACGCTTTGACATATATATATAAAAAAACTGTGTATTGGTATATAAAGTGCAATCCATTTAGATGTGCATAGTACATGATTGCAATATACAAACACAAAATACATTAGATACTTTTTTTTCTTTTTTAATACATCAGAATTTTTTTCTTTTAAAGTTAACATTATGATCAATTAAATAACATTATTTTATTTATTTTTTAATTCTAAATACTTTCCTGTATGAAATATAATATAGGGATACAAATTTGAAAAAAAAAAACTTCATTTCCGATTTTTTTTTTCAGTATGAGAAACAGTTGCACAGAAAAACACACAAAAAATTATTAATTGCTAGTTTACTTTCATTTTCTTGTCTATTTTGCTGTACTTTTGGGCAATTAAAATGTGCATTTCTGATTTTATCACAATTCTGTTTAAAAGTTTACATATATACATTTTCCATTAGAATCATGGTTGCAACTAATATGATCTTGAAAAAAAATCAAGAAAATCTCTGAGCTTGGAAACAGAAATTGTTATCTTAAGTCATTGGAAAGTGAAGGAAATTATGATATCTTTTCTTTTATGGGTTTATCCATGTTTACCATCGCCAATATTTCTAAAAACAAAGACAAAATAGAGCAAAGTGCCCAAACCATCATAGGTGGATCCAAACTTTACAAAATCATAGCATCCTATATGGAAAAAAAAATCCAAAAAGCATGTCAACCATCCATTCTAAATTTAGAAGACTATATATAATAAGCAATTTATGATTCAGAAAACTAGATAATTATGATTAATAAATGGATCGCTGGAAAGAACAACTTCTATATAAGTGGTTTTGTACATAGATTTAAGTTGCATTAATGTAATATATACATATTTTAAATGCATAATACACATAGCACAATTTATACAAGTATATAATGTACATTAAGGGAGTTTTTTTAATTACTATATATAATAGGTTAGGCTGTTTTTTCACGGATTATAATGTAATGTAATTTTTAACTGGAGTAACCAGCCAAATTTTTATAGGAAACCATTATAACTACTTTTTCTTTATGCAATGTATCTTGCTTAATGATGAGTTTTGGGGAATCAATTGTTCTTACTAAGCAGGGCAAAGATGTACCATCTGTGTCAAAAGTAGTGAATTATATAATAAATTGTAATTTATACTATAGGTAAAAGATAAAACAGTTTTAACTATTTCACTGCAAAACAATGGCCTCTCCAACTATCATTTCCCTTTCTTAATGGAATAATGAAAGAAAAGGCTTACTTATTACCAGATATTGAGATTGCTAATAATTTTCCATTTTTGTTACATATCCATTTACTAACCAGTAATAGGTGTTTTGAATCAAGTTTTAATCAGCCTGCATTAAAATTTTAGATCACTGGAGGCATGACCAGCATTTGCACTTTTGTATATATATATCTGATAATGAATAATAGTTTGTCATAATTTTTCTAAGCCTTGACAATATATATTAAGCATTACTATTTTATCCTTTTATAATTGAAATAATAAGTATCTTTATTTGTTACTTCCATTCTATGTACTGTTTTTTTTTTTAGTTTGTATGTGATATTCCTTTGATAATTCATTTTATAAATTTCATTTAAAGTATAATTATTTATAATTATAAATTTATTAAACGCTCACTATTATTTCATTGCTAAGGTTTACAGCCTTGTTAAAACTATTATAATTATTTATATTTCTGAAACTTCATAGAACATGAATGTTATAATATGTTACAACTGCATATGAGCCTATTTGCCTTGCTTAATAATTGATATATATTTCAGCAAGTAAATCCATAAATATATATATAATATTATATATGACAGGTGATTCCATATTTCCAAAACTTTTTACTGCAGTCATGCAATAAGTATTTTGTGGGTTAAAATGGAAAGCTAAAGGAGTAAAAGTAAATGGAGGTTATTTAAGTCATTTGGATTTTGCAGATGATGTAGTTATTTTTACAAATAATACTTCAGAACTTCAAGAAATGTTGCAAGAGTTATCAGATGAATGTAAAAAAGTAGGATTAAAGGTAAATATTAAAAAGACTAAAGCAATGTTCAATGGATTTTCTCAGAAGATTAAAATAAAGATTAATTATGATGAGTTAGAAGTTAATTACAAATACCTTGGTCAGATTATTATTACAGATGGAAACATAAAGGATGAAATTAATCATGGAATGAAACTTGGTTAGGGTGCTTTTGGTAGAAATAACTTAATACTAAAAGGAAATATGCCTATGTGTTTGAAGAGGAAGGTTTTTTATAAATGTGTTTTACCAGTTCTTACTTATGGATCTGAGACTTGGACACATAATAGAAGAGCAATACAGAGACTTCAGACCACTCAATGAAGTATGGAGAGATGCATGTTAGGAGTAATAAGAAAAAATCAAAAATGCAATATATAGATAAGGGAACAAACAGGTGTTACTGATATTGTTGAATGAATTAAAAGTCTAAAGTGGAGTTGGTATGGACATGTTGCAGGAAAAGATGATAATAGATGGACAATTGAATCTTAAACTGAATTTCAAAAGATTATAAAAGACCCAGAAAGAGATCATTTGTGTGATAGATAGGTGAAATAAGGACATGTGCAGGAGTGATATGGAAAACAGAGGCTAGAGATTGGAGAAGATTGATTGAATTTGAAAGACCTTCATCCTACAGTGGATTGATAATGGTTGATGATTATGATAATGATGTTATATAGCGTTATATATATATATATATATAAGTTCAGTATTTATGGACAAACATTTTTGTTAATACCAAAATTATACTAAATTATGTGTTAAGCTGAGTAAAAAAATATATAATTTTTGATTAGTATCCAATGAGATGGTTTGAATTTTTTTTTTTGTAACTAAAAGATGATAATCACCTTCAACAATTTCTACTATTACCTGCCCATTGCAGGATAATGATCCCTCCAAATTTAATCCTCTTTGATCCATAGCCTCTTCTCCACATCACACTAGTAAATTTTCTCTTTTCATCCACCCATCTCACATGGTCTATGTCATTTGCAATTTTTTTGGATTTTATTTTAGGACTTCAATTGACCATCTATTATTATTTCTCTTAGCAATATATCATGTCCAACTCCATTTCAATCTCTTAATTTTGTTAATGATGTTAATGATACTTATTTGTTCTCTCACCCATGTAATTTGATTTTGATTGCTTTTTGTTATTCCTAACATACATCTCTCACTACTTCATTGGGTGATTTGGAATCTGTGATTGCTCTTTTTTTAAGTGTCCACATTTTAAATCCCATTTGTAAAAACTGGTAAAACACATCCATTATGATTTTTTTTTTCAAACTAATAAGCATATCTTCTTTTAATATTTCTACCAAAAGTACTTTATCTAAGTTTAATTCTATGATTAATTTCACCCACTATGCTTTCATTTATATTCTAATCTAATCAAAATGTTTGTAGTTGTTCATTTTTTGTAATTCTTGATTATCAACTTTATTTTATTTTTTTGTGAAAGGCATTTTAGAATTTTTAGTTTTTATATTTAGTGCTACTTTCATCTGATAACTCATAAAACATTTCTTGACACTAAAGCATTACTTGCAAAAACATTTACATCAACTGCAAAATCTCTATTTTTATTCCCTTGTCTTTTCATTTTAATCCACACAATATTATTTATAAAACTGCTATAAAATGTTTTAGGGATGCAGAATTATCTTTTTGTGTACTTTTTCAGTGTTAAGGTTCTTAGTGTCACTATGCAATATAAGTATTGCAGTTGCATTATAATAAATATCTTTAGAATATGACAAACTGAATCTAAATATTGATTGTCCAAAGTTTTACTCACTATGAAAACGTTTATGCATTAATTCAAAGCATAAAGGCAATTCATACTCCTTGATCCTTTCTATAATTTGATTGGATGTTCAAGTTTATCATGAAGTTGTAATTATTTTGTAAAGGTCTTGTATATAACTGATAAATATATCTTTAACATTTAGCTATCTGATATACAGTTTTGTCAATTATTTTATTACCTACTTTTTGAAAAAATGGTAATACCATAATTTCTTTGAGCTTTTTCTTTTTTATAGATTTACTTGCATGTCTCACCTCTTCATTTAAAATGCTTGTTATTTATTACTATAGAATTCTTTCTCACACTTCAGGATGTCATCCTTCCTTTTTAATAATATTTTCATTTTTTCTTTTTATTGCTGAAGCAATCAAGGTGTTTTTTTACTTTGGAGATTTTTATTTTTTTCTATAGCTTCTCTTGCTAATTGACAGTTTTATTTACAGTTTTGATTAACTAAATAATCAAAAGCTATAAAATTGTAAATTCTGGGAGAAATTAAAATTAGTAATTAAGCAAGGTAAAAGAATATTACTGGGATTTTTTTTTCTTGTAATGGTTTAATTTTATTTTAATTCAGGGAAGTATTTTAAAAAAATGGAATAATTAGAAGTTTTTATAATTAATATTTTTATTTTTAAGAAGAAAAAAAATTCAAACTGTTAAAAAAATTGTTTTCAGTAAATTGTAATAGAGAAATAGTTTCAATTTTTATTGAAATATAAACAAAAAAAACAACCTGAAATAGTATAAATAACCTGTTTCTAAATTATCAAATATTCAGCATTTACAAGTAGTAATAATTGAGCAAAAGACGTTTTTTAAGTTTTTTTTTTTTGGCAAGATTTTATATGAACAAACTTTTAAGAGATATGAAACTCATATGTATTATAGACCTTAATTTTTTTAAGATATTAAATGTTTTAAACTCAAAAATCTTTACTATAAGATTAGTGTCTGCAAGAATTTATTCTTATAGATGGCATAGTTAATAGGATTTGCCACAAATTTTTTCAATGTTGAATAACATAGCTTCTTTAATTTTGTGTTTATTATTTATTTATTTATTTCAATACACAAAACCTTAACTTTATTAAAATCAAAATCAAAACCATAATTACAAAGTTACATTATGATCAAAAAATACTGAGGGTGATATGTCATTATGTGCACACTTTTATTTTAATCTTAACTAACTTTGTTATTGTAATTAGTGATAGTATTTAATAAATTGTAATGTGGTATAGAAATTAACTTTTGTTAATATAGTAATTACTGAAAAATTATCTTTTTAAAAAATATTACAATATTTTATTTAAATTTATCTTTCATTTTTTTAAACTATAAGCTTAAAATTTTACTTCTACTAATTATCATATTTTCATTTCAGTTATCTCATTTGTTGCAGTATGATTGAATAATCTAATGACATAAATTAAGAATCAATTGGCTATTTCTGTATTTCTAACTTTTCTCTTTTATTCTTACCATGGTGTCAGTCTTTACAGACAGACCTGTCTCAGCCGCCACGGCCTGTGTCAATGTTGGTGTCATCACACACCCAGTCAGAAGCAAATTCTGCCTCTAATAGTAACAGAAGCTCTCTGCAAAGACAGGTATATTAAAAAAAAAATGCTGAAGCAGGATTCTGGTTATATATTTTCCTAAGCATGATCTATTGATTGCTAACCTTCTTAATTCCCTAGAACAAATTTCTTTTCTCTGAAAAATTTGCATGAATTAATGTCTTATTGATCAGTCATATTCACTGTTTAAAAAAAAAAAAGAATTAGTGATATTATGAGCTATATTTATAATGTTTTTTTTTTCTTTCCCATGAGCTATAATAACACCAATTCTTTGTGTTTATATTAGTGCTAATTTAAACAAGAAAATTATAGAAAGGTGGTGTATATATATGAAGATATCTGTATATTTTTTTATATATAGGCAGTCTTGGACTTTCATAAGCAGTTGTGTGGTTTGTGCTGTGTAAGCATCTCTTAGATATTTTGTTTGTTAATATATATATATATTAACAAACAAAATATCTAAGAGATGCTTATATATATATATATATATATATATCTATATATATATATATATATATATATATAAACAAAGATGGTAGTTTAACATTTAAATGGAATTGAGATTAGTGAATTTATATCATTTTGGTTTGCATGGAGAACAATTTTAATTTGTTGGTCTTGAGAAAAATTTTTGATTTGTTGTTAAATGCCATATAGTCTTTTATTGTTATTTTTGATATATAAATATATTATGAATTAGTATGATGACTATATATTATAAATAGAATTTTAAATATAAAAGAATGCATAACTTGATTTGGGATTTAGGAAGAAAATATCTAGTCACTTTTTGACAGCCAGAATTTAAAATTTGATCTGTGTTTAATAAGTTATATTTATTACAAACTGAAAAGTTTACATAAAAAACTATATATGTCGAAAAAATTTTTTTTAGAATTTATGACACTAATGAAATATTAAAACAAATCCCAAATTTGAAATATTAATTATATTCATAGTAGATAATATTTTGTTTTAATTTCAAAAATTATTTTGAAAGATTTTTCTAATTTTAAATTGTGTATATAACCATAAATTAAATTTATATTTTAAAAAAATAACTTATTCTTAAAAAATTCACATATTAATACATTTCACTATATAAATAATAAATTAATCAAAAAGTTATTTGCAAAAACTGTGACTTTTCATAAAATTATATGAAGAAAATTAAATCCTTTAAAAACTTTTAAAGAAATTCAAGAAAATATTACTAAAGCTCAAAAAAAAAAAAACCAATCTAAAATAAACATTATTGAATCAATAAATAAATTTAAAAACTTCATTTGTAAGAAAAATATGTTTCATAATGGAAGCTAAACTAGAAGAAAAGTGATATTGCTTCTGTGTTATCTTGAAAGAATAAAAACTGAAAACTGTAAATTTCACTATTAATTAAAATATTACCTGGAAGTAAAAAGTAAAAACTATGCATGTACTATGATAACTCAAATGGAACTCACAAATTCTATCTTTTAAACACCATCCTACACAAGAAAAATAAAAGTGCTTAATCTTTATTAGTACCAATGCAAAAACTACTGAATATTCTGAAAATTATGCATATCAATAAAAATCAAGAATGCATAAAAGACATACAATATGGTAATATATTCAAAAAAATCAGCCATTATTCAGATTGTGAAAAATTCCAGGAAAAATCTAATGTAAGAAATATATCAATGAATTTCTCTTAGTTTCAATTTAGAGTGCACTAGCAAGAAATAGTATCCAAACATGTTTTGTTATCTTTACTATGGACTTCTCTCACTAGATTTTTTTTAATATCATACAAACCAATAGTTAATATTAATAATAAAATACACAAATAAAATTGTAACAAAGTAAAATAACTATATTATCTTCTTTAATCCTAATTATAAGTTAATATGTAATGTCATATCAAAAGAAGTAATCACAGTTTATATTTCTATGCTAGTTATGTGTGTTAAAATATTTGTATTATACAATATTAATATCTGCAGGCACATGTTTCAACACAGTATGACATTGTAAATGAAATATATATTTTCTCTGAAATGCACTATAATTTGTTTAATAATTTAACCATTTGCTTTATCGAAGTGAAGAAATTTGTACGGAGAAACTGAGAAAAAATTCTGGAACTGATTTGCTTGCACAGCTACCTATTGAGATATTTCACTAATTTATTTTTTTTAGACTGGGAAATTTGCATATTTTATTCTGATATTTAAATTCTAAAAAAAATCTAAAGATGTCAGGATGATTGAAAATGCAATTCAAAGTATTTAGCTATGGCTTTATGTTTACTTCATTGTTACCAGAATTCCGTGTGCTTTGTGAGATTGCATCAAGAAAAATTTTAGAATGACTAAAAAGTTGATTTTTTTTGTGAAATTTAATTAAGATTCATAATTTTTGCATAATAATTATATAAAATTAAAGATATATATATAATTATACATTTATTTTATGCATTTATTTTTAAAAATATAATGTAATAAATTTTAGCATAATGTTAACAGAACAAATTATGCATTACGATAACTATGCCATTTCAAATTGATTGCTAACATGTCATTATTGACACTGATTATATTGCAATATTATAAAAATTATTTTAAAATGTTAATATTTTGAAGCATAATTTAATAGATTTATCAGAGATTAACATTTTTTGTTCAAGTTTTAAGAACAAATTTTGGTAGAAAAAAATTTTGTTGATTTTATAAAATTAATCAGCTTCTCCTGACCATCAATGAGCAAAATATTTATTTTGATTACGATCTCATTTGCAAATATAAATTTTTGTCAAATTAATTCCAGTTTATTATATTTTTATATAAAATAATGGTTTAATATTAAAATTAAAACTTGAAAATTTTTAAAATGCTCATCAGGAAGAACAAATAAATCTCACCAATATATGAAGATTTTATAACTAGTAATTTTAATTGTCAGTGCATTTCAATAAATCATGTTGTAGTGGACTATGCACTCTGTCTCATTTTAATCACAATTTTATTCAAATAACTATCATTAAAGTATATCCCATCACAATTGCAAAATTGATTCAAAACAAATTATCTATATTATTAACAAACTAATTATCTATGATTTCAATTATTTATGATTTAAGAAAAAAAATATTTAGTAAAAAAATTAGAAATGAATCCAAACAATTCTCTTAATTTTAATATTTTTGTATACCATGCAATCAGTATAAACCTTGTGCATTTTTAAAGTTACCAACATCTACTGAAAATTTAAATAAACTTTAATTTTATATATTGTGACAGACTAAGAATACAGCTTAAAGTTTATGTATATTTATGGCCTCATATTGATGCAACAAATCATGTAATGGAAAGAAAAGTGATGTGTAGGTGGTAGTAACAGCTATCTACTGATTAGCTAAAACAGTGGTCAGTTTATTATGCCTACACATTGTTAAGCTTCAATTCATTTAATGGTTACATTTTTTGTGGCTGTATGTTTGTACAAATAATAGCTAACTTAATTCTGAAGTTGGGTTGCCAAAATTTATAATAGTTGATAATTTAAAGTTTAAATTTTATTTCTTGAAAACCCAAAATTATAAAAGAAAGCATATCCATTCTCTTGGTAGTTGTTTTTTAAATGTAATCAAAGTAAGGGTAAAGCTTAATATCTTCACAATAATTTTATTTTATTTTAAGGACAAAATGATTCTCAGACCACTGATAAATAAACCTTTACTTCACTTTTCCACATTGCTGCTGATCTGTTGGAAATACGAGATTCACAATTATCATGGATACATTAGACAATATTGAATTAAGAGAAAATTGGCTGACTTTAGAAACAATATAATATTTAATAGATACTGATAATGTAGTAATTCATATCAAAAATAATTATTTAAAAAATATTCATTCAATTTTTCACCTATTATTTTAGCAAAACAAAATACTTTTCCAAGAACATATGCTTTTTCATTAAAAATTATATATATAAATGAATTAAATAATTTTGTAAATAATAAGAAAGACATTTTAATTTAAAATATATTTTCACAAAGACTAAAATATGCTAATAAATGATAGTGATATATAATGTTAAATATGTAATTTCATTGATCAAAATTATAATTGTAAATTAAAATGTAGTAAATAGAATGTATTGAAATTAGATCTTTTCTGCTTACCTAGATTTTGCAGATATACTGTAAGAATCAGTTTATACATGCTTTTATCAATATTTGAAATTTTAGATTTATAAAACTTTTTCTTTGCAAGTGAATTCTGCTAACAGCAAATTCTAACTTAAAATTAATTGATGGAATTCTTTACGGCATATTTTCATTGGTTAGTTTGTGGTTTAAAGGCTTGTATTAAAGCAATAATTATAACTTTCCTAGATTTACAATAAACAGTTTTTCTCAGTTTTTATTTATCCCTAAAATGCAAATTCTCTAGATTTTCATGTAATTTATAGTTTGTTATTCATGAAGTACAAAGAGTTCTAACCAATGATCATTTTAGTTTTTCAGCTAATACCCGATAGTATTAGCTCATTCTCTGCTACTTTTTTTTGAGTTTTTATTGACTTCACATTAAATTTCAATTAATTAATTTAAGGCTGTCTATATAGCTTTTTTTTATTTGGTTATAGAACAATAAATTTTTGTTGACATCTACTAATTTATTACAAGAATTTGGCAGAATTTAGTCTATAATACAATAAAACTACAATAAGCTTTAATTGAAATAACCTTGTTTTAAATCTTGTAATTAGTCTAAAAATATATATATTTAAATAAAACAAACTAAATAAATATTTTTCACTTGATTACTTTTTAAGAACTTTAATTTTTACAAATCTTTCATCATATTTTCAAAAGAAGTGAAATTTTTTTTTTTTTTTTGTATAGTGAATATATATATATAATCCACAAATATATAATTTTTGTAGAAGTTGTATCAACTATTATTTTAGAAGACAAAGTTCTTCATTATTACTATATTATCTCACTATTTTCCCCTTTTAATTAAAAAGAACTAAGATATGGAAAAATTAAGCAGGCAACTTACAACATTAGAGTATGTCAAGCATTGGTGGCCTGGTTTTTAGATAGCTGCCTTCCAAGCATTTGACACATAAAATAAAAAAAAAAAACAATTAGAGTATTAATTCATTTATAACTAATTATTGAATTTGATTTTTCTTTAATTTTATTTACAAATAAACCTAATTTATATATAAAATTGTATTATCGTTATGTATATATACAGTATGCATTTTGAAATGCACATATTATATATGTGGGTATGTGAGAGAGAGTTAAAAGCTTATGTTTTATTATAGTTTTATATCTTGGAGTGAAATTATACAGATATAGGGGAACAATTATTATATATAATTACTCTTTGTTAATCTTAATACTAAAATTAAAGCCTGGTAAAAAAAAAATTTAGCTGCATAAAAATAAATTAATCCAAAAAGTAATGTCCTCTAGAATTTTATTTTCTGATAAATTGTCATTAGTATTGTTACTATTTTATATAAAACTTGATTGATTTTTTTCCAAAGTATAATGAAGCCCCAATTTAAGTTGTATCAATATACACTACTTCAGTCAATTATACATTATTCAAAAGAGTGTAAATAAACAAAAAATAGTAACATTAATATTCATAACTCGATATCGTAGCAGCCATTTTTCCATCTCTGAATATTAAACACAATCACATATATTAATATTGCTTATTTGGGTTACATGAAAGTACATTTTACAATTTACTTTTTTATTCTTTTCTTAGTATGGTACAATATTTCTTGTAAGAAAATATTTTCTAAACTTAGAACTAAAACTTTTATGAAAATATTTGAATAGTTTAACTGAGAATTTAAAATGAATAATAGTAAGTAGGGGTAAGTATAGATTCTAAAGTCAATATGGATTTGAAAACATCAAAACAATTAAAGAGGCATAGATTTTTTGAGAATGAGACTGCTATATAACTTTTCAATAGGAAAAAAAATTATCGAAGAAGACGAATATCACCCAAAATGTGTTTAAAATACGTACAGTAAATATATTGGTATAGTGCTTCCTCAGTTTGTTACTAATAACTACATTTTTATTATTTTTAATTTTGTTAATACTATAATCTTAATTTACATGTGCTTGTGAAAAGGCCTGTGCACATGCAGTTCAGTAATCTTAATAAAACAAGTGGTTATAGGTAATGTAGGGGAGGAGCTTGGGACAAAATATAACAGATCTTACATCACCACTGTAAAGTTCAATATAGCAGTTCTATAATAAAGTTACTTAATTTATTATATATATTCAGTCCATATATGTTTGAATATAAGTACTTTTTTCAATTATTTTGTTTATTAAAAATGGCAGTCTCATATTCGATTGCAATAATGATAATATATATATATCCCACCATTCCTTTTTTTAAAAAAAGAAAAAACAACATATTTTTTACATAGTTTCTATTTTGTCTTTAGGAACAATTGTACCCCCCCCCCCAGCATTTTACATTATGTATATTTTTCCACAAATGTTATATATTATATTATATTGGTTTGGTTAAGAAATTCATTACATAGAGTGAAATTACAAAACAAAAAATGGTGACTGTGTACTGTTGATAAAATTGATTTCTAATCATTTTGGTTTGCAGGAAAAAAGAATGACCTTTATTGTTGTTGAAAAAATTCCATGCTATAATGAATTTATGAAAAAGCAGGAGGTATATAAAAGTTACAATAAATATATAAAATAATAGTTTTTGCTTCACCTTTGATTAGTAATTAATTGAGATTGCGCTTTACGCAAAAAAGTGAAGCTTGTCTAACTCTTACAAAGTTATATAGCTTAGCGCTTTCGGAGACCTTGAGTCTCCATAATCATAGCCTACTTTTAACTGAAGTTTAGTTGTGGTTTATGTAAAATTTATGCAAATTTTATACCGGCCATATGTTTGAACCCACTATAGCAAGGGCACTGTGCACTGAACGCAATGATGTGAAACGAAAAATCAAAGAGGCATGTTTTATTGCAAATGATAATTATGTAATAAACCGGAAAGAATCGTGCTTTACAATCTCCAGAAAATGGTCATTATAAAATTTTCATAAATTTTACATAAACACAACTAAACTTCAGTTAAAAGTAGGCTATGATTATGGAGACTCAAGGTCTCCAAAAGCGCTAAGCCATATAACTTTGTAAGAGTTAGACAAGCTTCACTTTTTTGCATAAAGCGCAATCTCAATTAATAAATATATATGGACAGTTATATTGTTGATAATTTTCTAAATTGCAAGGGTTTTTTTGTGAACTTATACAATTGTTTTGTTTTAAGAAAAAAATTGTTGTTGTTGTTGCGGGGGGGGGGGTAATTAAAAGTGTTAGGTAATTTTGAAGAAGATAAAGTAATTCAAATGAAAGGCAATATTTTTTTTGCTTTACCTAATTCTCTAGTATGTCTCAAAATATTTTTTTCCTTCACTGTAATTATAATTATTTTAAAACTGTGAAAAATGTTTTCTCTGCCACTTTCAATTTGACTTTCTTCCGACATTCTTTTTGAAGAATAAGATTTGATACATTACCTTTCTATTTAAGTTAAATTAATTGTAAGCTTATAAAAGTAATATATTGTTTTAAGGTAAAATAATCAATTTGTTATTTTGACAATACTATAACTTTATATTTTATTTGCATGATCAATATTTACTGGATTCTCTTGTCTAAAATTTTAATTTTTCAAATATAACCAGAATCCTGATTCCACTAAATCGGAACCTACTTAGTTCATTGTGTTTTATTTATTATTACAATAGTTATTATTTTGACTTCTGCTACTGCATTATCACTTGTTTTTAAGTAAAGGAGACTGGTGTCACATGGTCACTACTTATTCTCCTCCTGTTTATATCTTGTTTTTCCATTTCATTTTCTTTATTTTCACTTTATTTAAGCAATATTTGTGTGTTAGTTAACCTACATAACAAATTTGAATAATTTAGTAATTATAATAAAAATTATGTAGTAACATATATATCATTTTGTGCAATTGATATCCAGATAATAAAACACATTTTATTTTGTCATCTCATATTTAGAATTACTATGTAAACTTTAATATTGAACTCTGATGTTGGGAACAGAATTATAATATAACAAAATCATTACATTTTAAAGAAGTATCATTTGTAAGTACAGAATAGGTAGTAACAATATTTCCATTAACTTGCACAAGAGAAATTATTTATTACTGCCAACTTTATAATTTATATTATAAGTAGCATTAATGTTATGATAGTGATTTTTCCGTTCTCATCTTGAGTATTAGTAAGCAGCATGGTTTAATTTCTGTATGATATATGCTTTTCTTGATGTTCTGATAAGTTTTTATACTTGTATTATATATCATTCAATATTTTTTTCTCAATGTATCTCTTTCAATCTTTCTTCGTTTTATAAGCTATAATCTTAGCATTTAGATCCCCTTCCCTCCCAAGTGAAATTTTGTGATTTTTTTTTTTTTTAGCTAGTTCATTTTGAAAATTAATATCAGGACAAATGGTTTACTGGTATTAAATCACTCTTTCAATAAAAATTAAATATTAGTATATTACTGAAATTCTAGAAGTTGCTGAAGCTGAAAGTGAACAAGTTAGTCAAATCAGCATTGACAAGATACAGTTTATTATAATATTTTCTGTCTGGCTTCTTGAACTGAAAGCAGCAGCATATGGATTGCTATTATTTGTTTACAAATAATATTTAATAAATTAAATCAGTGAATGTCATTTATAAAATTGATTATAAATATAAATTAATGCAAAGAAAACATGTCAATTAATTTCTCAAGAACATGCACAGATTTAAGCAAATATTGAGTTCATTTTATATATATATTAAAATTGGGAACACATTAATGTTATATTTTTTTACTGGCGATTTGAATGATTTTATTTAATTAAGACTTAAAAATGCAGTAAGTTATTTTTTATATATTCTATTAATTTTAACAATCTTATAAGTAAACTATGGTTGTTAAATATACTTACGTTAAAAATCCTTTTGCAAGATCATTTTCCCTCTAATCAATGTAATCTATTAGATAAAAAAATAAATCCAATTTTATTTAATCTCCAAGTTCTTATATGAGCAATAGATCAAACAGTGAAATTTCTTTTCTCAAAGCAACTTTATTAAGTCACTAAAGTATGATCCACCTGTGCATGGACCACATTCTGTCACTTGCAGCAGTGGGCCATAGAGGCTACAATGTTACATTGATATTCTGAAACTGGGTGGTGGCTCAAAGCAACAGAACCACCTTATACAATAGATTAGGTATTACAGGTATATAAAAAATGCATTCCAAATACAAACATCAAGAAAAAACAAAAAAGGAGGAAAAAATGATATGAAATTATCACAGATCAAATGTTAGTCAATCAAGGGAATGCTATGTCCATTTGAGGAGAGTTCATGCAGGACAACCAGCTCTCAGCCCACCTGACAAGTCTCCAAGCAGCTCCCCCAGACCCATCCGTGACCCATCAGACAACTCAGTTTAGTGAGAACCCAGACCCACTCCTTGGACAAGGTTAAGCCGCTTTGGCCCCTGCTGTAAGTGGGTTATAATTAATCTGGGTGTGACATAGGTTCAGCATGTCCGGAATACCAACCAAATCAGAGAGAGCCACAAGAACATTGCCAGATCTCTCTAGAACTGGGTGTGGTGATGATTGCTTATCGTTCCGTCTGAAACAAATCCTCCATGGCCATCATCTCTACCCTTGAGACCGAGAATTCAGGCAAAACCAATGATTAGATTCATGGTCCCACTAGGTCCTCAGGTATGATTCTGCTTTACTGATC
The DNA here is from genome assembly GCA_028023455.1 of Epiperipatus broadwayi. NCBI lineage: Eukaryota > Metazoa > Onychophora > Udeonychophora > Euonychophora > Peripatidae > Epiperipatus > Epiperipatus broadwayi. Next base: position 4,161,122 of record JAQFVV010006230.1, read on the forward strand.
CTATTGAGTTCTTCTAATCCAAGCTGAGTTCTAATTTTGATGCTTAATTAGGGTTCCAATTATAAAATCTAACGGTTTGGATTTAGTGGTTATTTATATTAGCTTTTGTTTGATTAATGGTGGCCATTTGCATAGAATAAAATGATTGGAAAACTGAGTTATTTTGGCTTAAGACTGATTTAAAGTTTCTTAAAAATGTGTAAAAGTTAATGATTTTAGTGGTTACTTATATTAGCTTTTGCTTGATTAATGGTGGCCATTTGCATAGAATAAAACGATTGGTGAATTGAGTTATTTTGGCTTAAAACTGATTTAAAGTTTCTTGAGAAGGTGAAAACAAGTGGTCACATATGTTTTAACATTTAACTTCTCACCAACTCCCGTCTTGAATATGTGAATCCTCCCATCCTTGTGGAGCCAATAAGTAGTGAAATGCTCCCGCTCATAACAGGAAGTGGACTCCTCTGTTATAAAGTTTTGATTATATATTTGCGTTATGAAAATTAGAATTTTTATTATTTCCTATTTTGAATTATTAGATTACATTTTAAATACGTTTTCTCGGTTTTAATCTAGTTTTAATGATTTTAGTGGTTACTTATATTAGCTTTTGCTTGATTAATGGTAGCCATGCATAGAATAAAACGATTGATGAATTGAGTTATTTTGGCTTGAAACTGATTTAAAGTTTCTTGAAAAGGTGTACAGGGTTAAAACAAGTGGTTACTTATGTTTTATCATGCACTTTCTTACCAACTCCCATCTTGAATATGTGAATCCTCTCATCCTTGTGGAGCCAGTGAGCAGTGAACTACTCCCGCTTGCAACAGGAAGTAGACTGAACAGTGATATTTCTTAAGGCAAAAACATTGCATAAATGCCAATCTAAATCAAGCCTTCACCTAATCAACAATGCAAGTATACATTCTGTTAATTTATACAACCATGCATTACTAATATAATAATATTTATGAAATAATAATCTTCAAATATGTATACTATCAATCAAGCAATAGTTTTCTGTCTCTGGGGTAGACACATCACAAATTCATCTATTTCTCCACTTCATTCTTTTCATTACACAGCTCTTCAAGTTCACGTATTCCTTCCTGCCTTTTATATCATCCAGCAAGGTCAATATTTTCTGTCCTTTCTTTTAGTTTCCACTCACCATTCTCTCCAAAACATATTTTATTAAACTATTTTTCTTAATATATGTTCAATCCAGTTTCTCTTTCTATCTTTAATTTCCTCAGTCAATCTTTTTTTATGTATTCATTTCAAAATATCTTCATTTATCATTTTATTCATCCAACTAATTTTTTTTCATTCCTCTCCATGACCACATCTCAAAGGCTTCCAAGCTGATCCAATTTTTTTAATTCATTGTCTAATTTTCATAACCATACAATAGTACACTCCACATATATCATTTAATTGATCTTCTCATTAATTCTCCTAAGATCCACAAAATATTTTCTTTCTTTTAGTAAATGCCTCCTTTGCCAATCCTATTCTTCTTTTTAATTTCATCTTCACTTCCATCCTCATCCAAACAACTACCCAAATATCTAAATTTATTTACCTGTTGAACTATATTATCATGAATTTCAACTTGTAGTTTTTTTTGTATTCTTCCTATTCATAAACACTAGGTTTTCTTAGCATTAATCTTTATTCCATATATCCTTCCTGCAATTTATTCAACATATTCTGAAAATCTTATACATTTTATTCTTCTACCTCCAACATTTGCTTCTTCACAATCTAAATATTTATTTAACATGTTTTCTAAATAAATATTAAAAAGTACAAATGGGATATTGCATCCTTGCCTAACTTCTCTTCCTATATTCACTTCATTAGTATCATTATTCAACAATCTAATTCTTTATTCTGTATACATATTTCAAATTAATCTTATCTCAATACTTCTTTATTTTTTAAGACAGTCATAAATTTATTCTAGATTACTCTATCATTGTTCTCATATCATTACAATCTACTAGTTAGATAAAAAATGAATTCACTTTTATCTGGTCTCCAAGTTTTTATATGTACACTAAATCAATTATTTATGTATTTTTAGAGTGAAACATTGCATATGTGAGTGATTTTACATTTCAAATATATTTTCATTCTAGAGTGTAAAATCTCTATCTAAACAACATTTAATTTTAGATATCAATGCAAATGTAAATTCTATTAATTTATTAACATTGTAAATAAATATCAGCTATTAAATATGTAGTGCTGAGAAGCTTCCAATACACATACCATAAGAATCCTTTTCAAGTCACACTATGTAGAGTTATTTTAATAAATTTGCAGATAACATTTCATATTAATGTAATCAGCTATTATATATGGTCACTAATTTTTTATATGGATAGTACATATTAGTAAGAGTGAAATGTTACATTAATAGTGGGTTTAGCAAAGATATATTCTCAGCACTTTCATCGATTATTTACAATAGAATTTATATATTATCATTTGAAGTTATAGATTGTGATTTTTCTACATTCACCACTAATGTAATGTTTTACCCTATGAAATATCAATGATTGATCTATTCCATATAAGAAAATTAGAGACGAGATAAAGGTAGATTCAGGTAGATTCGTTTTGTATCTGACTAATAGATTGGATATATTGATTCAAAAGAATGTAATTTACAATCTTACTTATTAAAGAATTTTGTAGTACTGTATTCACATTTGAAGATTATTATATTTATGTGCTTTTATTGTAGTTATTTTTCATTAGTCCAAAATCCAATTTATTTATTTTTTTAACAAAATATTTACAGAATGTTTTTGACCCTTGCTTTTTTTTTTTTTTGTAGCAATTATCTACATTTCTGATTATTTAAGTTTATAAATTAATTCTATAATCATTAAATTTACAAGAATTACTTTACTTTTAGCTTTAGCTTTTTATTATTTGTTCAATCTTTTTTTTAATATATTAACTTACTAAATTGAAGCCTGTTCATTAAAGTATGAAGATTGGTTATCTTAATATATATCTGAGCACTTATTGCATATATGTGTAGAGGTGATAGTCTGGACCAACTGATGATTGGCTGGTTTAGCATGAAATACATATATTGGTGATTATTTATCTTTTTGACATATATGTGTTCAAGTGTATCAGTGTTATGAGATAGAATGGAGAATGATGGGTCATGTGAAAGTCTGTGCTCATATACCCTATATATTACATATATTGATACAGGTATATAATAAGCCTGTATTTCAATTATTATAAAATAAGAGCTAGTAAAACTAAAAATTGACTGCAATTTAATCCGAATATTAATAGGAAAATAAAATATCTTAGAATATTGATGACAACCTAAGATCTTGTTATGTGCATCTAAGACTTTATAGATATTGATATAAATGGTATTTAAGATGAATATTATCAAACCTTTTGCAGTCTAATTTTTAGTCAATAAAATATAATCTCTACTTCACATTTTTGATTTGAGGATGTTTTTATTTATTTATTTATTTATTTTGCATAAACCATTTTCTATTTATCCACTAAATAAACTCCTCCCCCCCCCCTATTGTTTCCCAATTTATTATTTATATATTACTATTTATAATCTTTTTTTTTTTTTGTAACAATGTAATTCCAAGAGTTTTTTTCAAAGCAAATTTGCCATATATTTTTGTTGTTGTTGTTATGGATATCTTTGATAATTTTAATAATTATTAGAATTATTCATTCTAATAAAGATATTCTTTCATGATCGCAGTTGAACTTAATCATTTTTAGGAGAGAGATATATTAATAACTAACATGGAAAAAAATGTAGTCTTTTTTCTGAAACTTATTGAATAATTTGTAGTTAATAGTTGAACTATTTTCAGCATTTAATTAAACTGTTAAATATATTTAGAAAAATTCAGTGTATGTTTATAGTTTTCTAAATATATTCAACTGTTGATAATAACCCTCAGGTTAGTATTCAAGTATTAATTATTATTAACAGATTAATGTATTTGGAAAAGTATTTTTGAAAACATTTAACAGTTTTATTAGATGAGGAAAGTAATTTAACATGTAACTTCAAATAAAATGCCATTATCATAAATCTTCAGACAGACACTGCTGAATCATTGTAATTTTTTAGTTAACTGTAAATTATTGGGCATTGGTTTTTAAAAGGCATTTCTCACTTTCATCATTTGGATTTCTGTTTTCATTGTTATTACTTCCAAACATTACTTGCAAAAATATTTTTCATTTACTTCTTAACTTTCTTGAACCTTTATTTTGAAAGTCTCCAATTATTTTCTTCTCCCTTTTGTTCTTCATCTTGAGTTAGAAATGCTGTTGTTAGAACTTGGAAGCCTGAACATCCTCCAAGCTCAAGGACGACTGACTATGCAAATATATACAAATACAAAATCTGTTTTAAAAACAAAGCTTTATTAACATTAACAATATTGTAGTTCTTAGCATGCTTTTAAGTGATAATCATCACATACATAGCAATGTTTGTAACAGAGATGGGGGAATAAATCTCTGTTTTTAAAGGCTAAAAAAATTAACATATTATTTGCATAGTGCATTAATTAGTTAGAGCAATTGGAAAGGGGAACATGGGAGTCTTTTCTATTGATGGCATAAGTATCCTTGGAAATGTGCCATGCTTCCTTGACCTTTCACTTACTTCATTGTGTTCTGAGAAAACAACACTAAAACATGTGGGCTTCAATCGATTATTGGAATTAGTGAAGTGCTCACAGTAAAACGATGTTTTTGTCTGGATATACATGTATTTATGCTGAGCCAATTGGGTGGACAGATTAGCCTGAGATTCACCATAATAAACAGATGGGCATGAAGAATCCTGGCACTTAATTTTATATACAAGTTGAGCATGAAGGTCCATGGCATCCTATCTTTTAAGTTGGGTAGAATGTAACTTGCTGGGTGGAAGTGATAATTTTATAATTCAAATGAGTGACTGGCTATGTAAGGAAGAGACAACCACAATTTATTATTTCTTGTTGGGGGTAGGTGTCATATTTTATAATAAAAGTTCTTAACAGTTTGAATGAGAGATGAAAATTTAAATCCAATATTGCGCAAGTCAGATATATATGTGTCAACATTGTTTTTACAGTCGTACTCGCTTTTACAAAGATAAAAGTTTCTGAATGAGAATGCCGTAATTAAACCCTGCAAATTTGTTCACTGTTGGTTAACGGATTTCGGATTTATGAAACTGCATATGTGGAGAGGTTTGTTGAGAATTTTGTAGTTGAGTGAACCTGTGTCTCATTGAATCGAAAAATTTGATGCCGTTATAGTTGTCTTCATTTTGTCGAGTTCATTATGTATGCATTTAATTCAGTTATAAAAAACGGTATTAATAATATTAATTGAAATAAAACTTAGATCTATCTCCTTAGAGTGAGAATGTTATTTGATAGTACAATCATTCAGCTCTACAAATATATATATATACGTTTTTGTTTTCTTTAAAGCTAGATTTCATTCAAAATGTATAGCAATTTTATATATTAATTTGTTTTTGCTTAGAATATAGTTTAATATTTGCCTTCTATATAAACGGTCAACCTTTTAAATATTTAAAAGCGCTAACAATTGTCTTTCAGTTCATTACTCCCCTTTCCCATCTACGTAGATTTAAGTTCTTTTTTTGTCCAAATTTTTTCATGTTTCCATCTTTTGAATTTGACTTCTATTATTTCAAAAATATAATCAGTTTTGCTTCAAAATGATTTGGATTAAAAATGAATTTGATACATATATATTTTTGTTTTTAGACATTGTTTCAATATTTTTCAAAAAAGAAAAATATAAAATCCTGCAGCTTCATTTTTCTTATAAATTATATATATGAAATGGCAGTAAAAAAAATTAGAAATAAAAACAATATATGTTTTGGCGTACAATAAATCTTTTGAATTTTTTTGTTGATGTTGTTGTTGTTATTATTGTTTTTAGTTTTTTTAAAAAGTATGATGCATTTAAACTATGAATATATTGTTTATGATTAATTTCTACTAATATCTTATAATTTATATTTGTTTTTAAATTTACTTATGTTCATATATATATTAATAAAATGCAGATTAATATTTTAATTAAATTTTTAAATAGACCTCAGGTTCACTCGGACGAGGACGAAAACCTACCTCGGAAAGTGATATAGAAAATTATGCTCAGGCTAACCTCAATCGGCACAAGAAAGGTCTGTTTGGGAAGAAAGTTTCCATAGCCAACATGATGTCCTGGACCAAAGTAAGTATAAACAGTATGTCAAAAAATGTTTTGGAGAATGTAGTGTTTCCCAAAATTTGTTTTTAATTTGTCTTTTAATCATGAAAATTTTCTTATGCATATATGTATATTTGGATGTAAATATAAAGAGATGTTAGATATACTATTGTAATAACACTTCGGTGCTTTTTTTTAATTTTTGACCAGTTAAACTTTCAAATATCTAATCAGCATTAACTACACACATTTATAGTTATTTAGTATTAATAAATACCGTGTATAAAATGTGTAAGTAAGTGGATAAATAACTAATGAAGTTTTAGTTACTTGTGATTTTAAGAAGTATTATGCCAACTTAATGAAAATTTAAGTAATGATGGGTTCTATCATTTATTGCCTTTTTATAAGGCAAATAGCATGCATATCTTTAATCATTTTTAGTGTGTGATTCATAGAAGATTCGTTATTTATTTTTAATATTCCCTCAGTCTGTAAATTTTAATGGATTGCATTTTATTAATTAAAATCAAACTGAACTGAGAAAAAAAAAAAAAATCAGTTACTCTTATTTTAACTATTATAATGTTTCAGCTTAATAAATGATGTTGACTTTTCTATTTTAGTGATTATGTGTTAATATACATAACTAAAATATGTTGTTTCATCTTCAATCCATACAAAAACTTCTAAACTTTTAGAGCAGGGGTGGACAACATTTTTTTGTCAGCAGATCGAACGAACGATATGGGCTGCAATAGATTGAATGATTTAACAAAAAATTCAGAACCTAAAAAACGTTAAATTACTTGATTTACCAAATTATTAACATATTTTAAAAAATTGTAAATTCAAAATTTAATGATCTAAATAGGAATCGATTATAGATAAAAACAAAAATTTGTAACAAACATTTTTATTGTTATGATAAAGTAAATACAGAAAACTTATTGTTACAAAAGCTTTAATATGAGAAATTAAATTTGGAATGCTCCTGATTTATGATTGCATCAAAATTGGGGTTCAAATCATAAGTAGCTATTCATAGAATGGCTTCTAAATTTTCATCTGTTATTCATGATCAGATTTCGTACTTTGTATTTTTTTATTAAGAAAATATAGCTTTATATAGATATGTCAATCCAAAGAAAGCCAAATATTTCTCCACATTTTCCAGAATATTTTTAAACATTTGTGGATTTAAAGATACATAAAAGTCTGTTCTTGTTTTTTCAGCAAATTGGTTCTTTAATATTAAATTTGGTTGCAAGTTTATCAGTTCCAACTGGATACAAGGTGGTGCATCATCGGCATTACAAGTAAATGGTAGATGTATTAAAGATAGATCTTTAGAAATTTTATGAAAACCTCATATTTCTTAAAATCAGCCCAATTAATTTTTTTTTTCTCTTTTTTTTGCAAGATTGGAAAGTGAGTTAATTGTTTATTTTGAAATTGTTGTGAAAGTAACTTTAGTTTTGTCGCAAATGATGTGATATTTGTATACACATCATAAATAAATAGTCCATTCCCTTATAATGATAAATTTAATTCATTTTGATATATTAACATATCAACTGAGAATAAAAAATCGTTCAGCCATTGTTTATCTTTTAATTCACAAAATTCTTTAAACTTATCTTTAACATTTAAGAAGTTAGCAATTTCATCCAAGAAGTCACAAAATTGTTTTAACACCTTTGCAAGACTAAGACATCTTATGTACGTATGGTATGGACTATTAATAAAGGTATATTCAATTTCTTTTAAAGATGTTATGAATTGCTGGTGATTTAAAGCTCTTCTGCGAATAAAATTAATTACTTTTGTTATAATCAATATAGCATGCTTCAGTTTTAGAACTCTTTTGCAAAGGATTTCATAATGGATTATACAATGTAAGAAAATTATTTCTTTTCGTGGAATATGCTTTATTTTGTCACTTATTTTTAATGACCCAGTGTTTTTTCCTGGCAAACTAGGACACCCATTGGTTGTGATATTGACACTTTTGTCCCACTTTATATTATGCTTTTGCAAAGCTTCTTGAAGAGATATAAAAAAATTTTTACCTACAGTTGTGACTTCCATAAGACATGCGGAAAGTAATTCCTCCATAATCTCAAATCTATTATATATATCTCGAATAAAGATTAAAAATTGGCTTTTATCGGTAATATCACATTACTCATCTAAAATTAGTACATAGCAAGTACAATCTTTCAATTTTTAATTTTATATGATCACGTAAATTTCTTAAAATATTATCAATACATCTCATAAGAGTTCTTCATGAGAGACTAATTTTTCAAACGTCAATTTTTTATCTGGGCATAATAACTCTGCAATATATATTAAGAATTTGTTTAAAAATTCCATTAAGAATGTAACTTGGTTTGTCAAAATTCTATCAATATATAACAGATTTTTCAAAGTATTTTGTTGTTTACACAAACCACTTTTTTAATTTTTCTGATTTAATTTTCATTTGTTCTACTGAAAATAGCTTAAATTTGTCAGAATATTTTGTTGAAAAATACTTTTTTAATTTATATTCTTTAAAAATGGAAATCAGCTTTATTGTTTATATTTGCAATTAAATATTTGAATGTCCAATTATTGTTAAAAGTGCAGCATTCAGAATCATTTTTTCTTTTTTTAAAATTGGTTCATTTTATGTGCTATAAATTATATTAAATTAAAAATTCTAATAATTAAAAAAGGCATGAACTTACTTATAAAATATAATGCAATAATATAATTTTTTTCAATAAAAAGTCTATGAAACTCAAAGGAACTTTGTTCAATTGATGCTAAAATAATACTTAGGAAATAATACTCTTCGATGCATGTTTAGTATCACCTGTTTAACTACTCACCACGCTTCTGCACACTAATAATTTGTGGCCTATGATTCAACAGATAAGTAAGTGCATTCATTTGCTACCAGCACATAGTATTGTAGTGATATAAAATAAATGTTACTTTGCACCTGCCATTCCTGTTTTGTGCATTTACAAGTATATTATTATAATCCCATTAGTACATTCATTTTGCTGCCTATATTATATTATATAAAGTTGCCAGTTTTCTAGTTTCCTAATAATTCTTTAGATATGGATTGTGTCTATTTATGCAATAGGGCCAGATTGACATCATTACAGGCCAGTGATTTTCCACTCCTGTTCTATGTTAATATATTATAATGATGAATTTTAGTTAAACTGAGTAATAATTTACAGTGTTTTCTTGAAGGTTTGTGATGATAGTATTTTAGTTGTATTTATATATTGTACTACTTCCATCATCTAATATTAAGTATTGAAAGTCTTTAGAAAAAAACAAACTTTATTTCTCACAGGTTCAATGTTTTAGGAAGTATAGTTCTCTCTTCTTCAAGTGTTGTTGGCCTGACTAATGTACTACCATGGGAAGTGAACCTGAATCCTTAAATTCTTGAATATTGAATTTTAAGGTAACACTTAGGATGGCTCCGTGGTTAGAGCATTACTTTAAAATTCAATATTCAAGGATCTAATGGTCCAGGTTCATTTCCTATGCTAGTATTGTCACTTGTGAGGCCAACAATACCTGAAAAAGGTGAATAATACTTCCCTAAATGTTGTGCACATATTAATCTATATGCTATTACTAATAGTTGAATGTAATTGGAAAATTTAAATAAAGTTTAATTTTTCAAAAAACATTCAATACTTAATATTAGATGATGGAAATAATCCAATATATAAATGCAAATAATTACAGTGCTAATTATTTATAAGTAATGTTTTGAGATTAACACATTGCAAATATTTAAATAGTCTTCTAGTACAATCAAATGGTAACATTTTTTTTAAAGTTAAAAAGATACCTCTTTAACTTCATTCTCCTTCATATATTAGAATTGTCTAGAAGAGATGAATTTTTAATCAATGAAATTTCTTTCATTTTTAATATTACAAATGATGATTTAATTTTAATATTATATAATAAATAATAATTAATAGTGCTAAATATTTTTATATAATGTTTTGAGATTAATTCATTGCAACTGTTTAAATAGAATTGAATAGTCCTCTAGTGACAACAAATGACAATACATTTTTAAAGTTAAAAAAAAAATACCTCTTTAACTTCATCCTCCTTTATACATCAGGAGGATTGTCTACAAAGCTTTTGCTAGAAGGGAATTTTTAATCAGTCAATAATTTATTTTTAATATTTTAAACTTGATTGACATATATATCTAGTAAATATGAACTTCTTTTCGTTTTTAATATTACCAATAATGATTTAAATTCTAATCCTATAAATATATTAAGCTTTCAAAAAATAATAATTTGTCAATTTGTAATTTACAAATAATTATCTTTTTTGCTGTGTTACAACTATTCCTTGTAATAAAGCAGAAAAGTCATAGTTTATGAGAATTTTGAAATTGATTCACTTTATTATAAACAATATATTTCTTTATATGCATGTATGCATAACAATTTCAACTGATAACATATTCTGAAGTTTTAATCCATGTTCCACTTATGTCGTTTTTTATTTGAACTTCCTGGGATCTAGATAATAGATCTTCTACTACAGTGTTTCCCAACCTTTGGTACGCGTACCACTGGTGGTACGCGAGTTGCTGGTTGGTGGTACATGAAAAATAATCAATAATGGCGGACATAAAAAAAAAATAATTTTCATAAAAATTATTTTAATTAATAATATTATACAGTAAGGCTGTTAATATGTACAGTCGATAACGATCTTTAATGTTAATGATAAAATTGAAAGTATGATTAAGAAATTAGATTTTTGGAAACAGTAATATATATATATAAGTATCGAGGAAGTATTCGAAACTCTAGCTATTTTTTTGTTTGAAAATAAGGTTAGTCTGTCTCAAGATATACGAGAAAATATAATAGCACATTTAACAGGATTAAAATTGTCTTTCATGAAATATTTTCCAAAACCCGAAAACACAAATGATAATTGGATTTCAAACCCTTTCTATGCAGAAAATTTAGAAAAAGCTACATCATTATCAATAAAGAATAAATAAAATTTAATAGAATTATCATGTGACAGTACTTTACAAGTAGAATTCAAATGACACAATCTAATTAATTTTTGGTTAAACATTAAAGAATATGAACAACTTTCTGAGAAAGCTCTTAAATAATTATTACTGTTTACTAGTACGAAATTAGTAGGAAGAGCTTTTTCTTCATATATTTTTAAAAAAAATAAGTATCGAAACAGATTAAACGCAGCTGTAGACTTAAGGGTATACCTCGCATCTTTTGAACCAAATTTCAAAAAATTATGTTGTTCGAAACAAGCACAAAGATCTTATTAAATTTATTTTATAAAAATATTTGATTATGATAAGAAAATATATTAATTGGTTTTTTATAATTTTATGTTTTTATTAAAACCATTTATTAGTAAACGAAATATGACAAAATAATAGATAAATAATGAGTCGGATCAAGGCAATTCAATCTAAATTATTTAATTTGAAAGAATGTATCAGAAAAGGATCATACCCAGAAATTAGACTCTCATTAATTCTTGATCATCTATTGTGGATTACTATATGTAAGCTAGTATTTAATCATCAAAATTTTAATCCTATTAACTTCATGCTGAACAATATAAAGAAAACAAGAACAAGAGATAGCCCCTGAGGTTATTTTTACCATGACTTGGGACATGCTGGATTTATCCTCTCCATTTCCCAACCAATAGCAAGATGCTCCAAAAAAGAGAAAACAGACTCAAATTCGGGAAGACCAAAATGAAGGAATGAGAAAACACTTTGAACAAAATATGTACCAAATAACCTTTAATGTAATAATGTAATCTTTAATAAATTATTTTGGAAAAAAATATGAAACTTTGAACAAACACATACATATAAATATGTTACAGTGAGTTTATAATCTGGCGTGATGTTTAGGCGTGTTTCAATGTAATTTGTGTCATTATGAGATATGAATATGTACATGGTCACCCTATAATATTTATAATGCAAATAAAATAACACACTCGCTATAACAAATTTTACGAAATACAATCATTTTTACGAAGTGGTACAATTTAGCATGATGTACTACCAAGTGGTACGTGAGCCAAAAAAGGTTGTGAAATGCTGTTCTACTACATTTTTTACCTGTTTATGTACTTTATTTTTACACTGATCTAATTAAACATTACTTATATCAATACAATACTTTTTGTGATAACCTGCTATATTTTTTATTATTATCAAACAATTGAATTTTCATTAATTTTACACTACTGATTAAAACACAATCAGATTTTACAGCAAAAAAAAAAATCCCCACTGAAATATTGCAAAATGTCTCTAACTTATATAAATCCAAATTATATTATTTTATATCTACATAATAAAATTTTCAAACTTTCCATGCACATTTGTGAAAATTGAGTGCTATATTTTCTCTCTATTTATTGTTTTGCTTTTTGGTAATTTTTTTAGAAATGATTGATAAGAAATGTCTTTAGTTTTATTATTATTACTTCATTATTTCAAGTTGTTATATCTCAATTTTGCATAGGGTTGTGGTTCAATCTATTTGTATAGTTTGGATATTACCTGTGTTAATATTAGGATCAGTAATTCATTTCATATTCTTTCCAAATGTCATCTATTAAATACTTAAGTAATCAGTAGATAATAGATGTTAGTTCTGTATCTAAATTTTCATATATAGTTTCTGGTTATTTAATTTAATCTGTGACCCAAAAGCAATGAAAATAAGCAGAAAATGTCACATTTTATTTGATATATAATAATAAATGTGTACTCTATTTATTATCTCCATTTTAATAAGCATGAGAAATCAGTAAAATGACTAAAGCATTATTGGATATAATATCATTAAAAAAAATACATCAAACTATAATGTCTTTCATATGGGGGGAGGGGGTCTCATTTATAAGCTATGAAAAAAAAATTTTTTTGCATTATCTCCCAACTATCAATACTGACCTTAAACATAATAACATTTCATACACCAAAGTATTCATGATATAATGTTTTGATTAGTATAAGAATGAATACTTTGGTGTATGAAATGATCATAATATAAAAGATCTTTGCTTATATTTTTATAATTTCTGTCTTCTTTTTTATAAATCTTTCAAGTTATTTATTATTGCACTTTTTTTTTTATTCCTATCTTTCCCTTATCTTTATATCTTGCTTGCTTTTTTTCATTATCTAATTATAGATAATTATATAATTTAATGCCTCTATTCTAATTTTCATTCAGCTGAGTTATGTAAAGAAAAAAATGTCATTTTGGTCTCTTTTTTTTTTATTTGCACCTTGAGTAGATTGCTTACTCATGTGGAACTTCTTTCATAACTCTCTCTGTTTACTTACACTTTTTTCATATGTCATAGCATTTGCCATGATTCAACCAACTACTTCTTGCATAACTCTCTCTGTTTACCTACACTTTTGCCATGTTTAGTATTATTTCCATGATTAATACTTTTAAAATAAAATTGTAGTTTTAATCACTGGGTGAACCACTAATACTGATAAATAGAAAATTGGCATGCATGGCTGGACAAAATTTTCAGTAGCAGTATTAAAATAACTAAAAATAAGTCCTGGGAACATTATTATTTTTTGGATAAAATTTGATATGATCAAATATGTATATTTTTTTAACATTATTTTAATGATTTGAAATACAGGCATTCTTATATCTGGAACTTAATTGTGAATATAGGGGATTTGAACTCAGACTTTCAAGCAACCTTCACTATCCACACTATCTCATACTACTTTTATACATGGTCACACACATATGGAAAAGATAAATAATTAGCAATATACATATTTCAGGCTGAGCCAGCACTCATCAGTTGGCCAGGTTATCATCTCCCACACACATATATACACTGCTCAGTTTATATTAAGATAGCAAATCTTTATACTTTAATGGACAGGCTTCAATCTACTCCAATTCTTCAGCCATCCATACCATTGAAAATCTGATGATAGAATGCCCAAATCCCATGCTGATGCCAATATTGTTATGCCCATGTTGACCTCAAAGCACTCTGACCCCTCATGTATAGGACAGTGTTCGGTTAAATACATAGAAGAGGGATGGGCAGAATGCAGGCTTAATGTGTAATACAGGCATTCTTATACCTGGAACTTAATTGTATGTATAGGGGATTTGAACTCAGACTTTCAAGCAACCTTCAGCTATCCACACTATCTCATACTTCTGATACACATGACCACACACATGTAGAAAAGATAAATAATCACCAATATGCATATTTCATGCTGAACCAGCACTCATCAGTTGGCCTAGATTATCATCTCCCACACACATATATGTAATCAGTGCTCAGTTTATATTAAGATGGCAAACTTTATACTTTAAAGGACAGGCTTCAATCTACTCCAACTCTTCAGCCATCCATACCATTGAAAATCCGATGATAGAATGCCCAAATCCCATGCCAATGCCAATATTGTTGTTATTCCCATGTTGACCTCAAGTCACTCTTCTATGTATTTAAATGGATACTGTCTTATACATGAGGGGTCAGAGTGACCTGAGGTCAACATGGGCATAACAATATTGGCAACAGCATGGGATTTGGGCATTCTATCGTCAGATTTTCAATGATATGGATGGAGTTGGAGGTTGGAGTAGTTTGAAGCCTGTCCATTAAAGTATAAAAATTTGCTATCTGAGTACTGATTATATATGTGTGTGAGAGATAATAATCTGAGCCAACTGATGATTGCTTGTTCAGCACGAAATACGTATATTGGTGCTTATTTATCTTTTCTACATGTGTGTGGTCATGTGTATCAGTAGTATGACATATAGTGGATAGTTGAAAGTCTAAGGTCAAATCCTCTATATTTATTATTGTAAATTATATTAGGTTATTTTTTTTCTAATTTTTGAAAACTGAAATTAAAATTCAAGATGAATGGCACATATAAGTGTGTTATATTTACTTAGATAAATATTTTAATTTTAGGAGATACAAATATACTAATAAGTTACATAGAAACAGTCAAAAAAACGGACACAAGAGGAAATGACTTGCATTAATATTATTGTAAGCCAACGGGTTATTGGAACTGTTGTGCTTAATCTGCTATTTGAGAGCTTAAATGCCACATGGACTCCATAACTACTAACTTTAAGATTAGTTTCCATTTTTAGTTTTTAATGAGAGACTAATCTCTTAATGAAACGTTATTGGGTTATTTTAAAAGAAAATTATGATTTTATATTAAAACAATTCTGTCGTTTCTTTTCTCATTGTTTTGATACCAAATTTTGTTCTTCATTA
Organism: Epiperipatus broadwayi; assembly: GCA_028023455.1. Taxonomy (NCBI): domain Eukaryota; kingdom Metazoa; phylum Onychophora; class Udeonychophora; order Euonychophora; family Peripatidae; genus Epiperipatus; species Epiperipatus broadwayi. The sequence continues at coordinate 4,176,758 of JAQFVV010006230.1, forward strand.
CAATACATATGGATGTGCATCATTTGTTCGGGAGCTAGTAGTAAACAGACCCAATAATCAGAGCAAGACCAAACCTGGCCAATCACACATTGTATATGAGTAAACAATATTGCGAATATAATTAATCTTTGAAATTGTATAAATTAGAGTGTGTAGTTTTTTAGTTGAAAGGTTAAAGGAACAGGGGGTAGTTTTTTTTATAAATATAGAATAAAAGAATAATGTATAAATTTTGATGTGCTACAATTGCTGAAGTAGTAATTGATTGGTGGATGTATGAATATATGGGTGGGGGACATAGTCAAGTTGCAAAATTCATATCATTGGATTTAATATGTAAAGTCAACATAATTTTTTTTTTTTCTAAAAAATACCTAATTAAAAAAATAGTGGTATTTTTTTTAATATCATTTTTCAAAATAAAAATTTTAATCATCATAGCTAATGTTTAATTATATTTAACTTAGCTTCTTTTAGTGACACTTTTTTTTTTTTTATAATAAAAAAAAAAAAGGTTAAAAATAAAACACAATTACATAATGTAAAACTAACAGAATAATATTATAATTGAGATGTGATGGTTAAATCACAGGATATGTTAAAAGGAAGGGAATCTAAAATTAAAGATACAAAATTAATGCAAAAAAATTACAACATAAAAGCAGCAGAATTTAATTAAATATTAGACTGGTTTGTTAAAATAGTTATGAACATAGCAGAAATAACAGGTAAATTAGAATGAATTCAAGCCTAATTAAAGTTGATTTTTTTGTTTTGTCTGTGTGTTATGAATTATTGTTAAAGCAGAGTTCTATGTTAATTTAATGTATATAGATTTAAAAATATATCTCTCATTTGTTTTTATTTATTTATTTTTCTGCTTTACAAAATACTTATATTTTTATTTATCATGCAGAATGAATTCATGAACCAAAATAAACATTTCAAAGATATAAAAATTTTCATCAAAATACATTGGTTCTCCATAAGATATTTGTAGAATCTATTGCAGGGTATTTAATGAAATGCTCATTAGTTTTGAAACAGATCTGTAGTGTCTTTGAAATTGGTTTGCTTGATTATTTACTTTCAAATGCCTTTATTTGTGCCTCAAGACGATTCAAGAGGCATAAGTTTTACAATGCAATCAACAAGAATCATTACAAAGAAATTTAGGGAGTGTCGGTGCGTGTCAAGCGCATCTGCACCCATACACTTGATTCAGTGCATATGATTTTGAACATTCAAGTATAAATGTATGGATAGGTGAGTGGGATATTAATAGTTCCAGAAGTGCAGTGACACAAAATTCATCTGCCCTTCCAGACTTACATACATAAACCCAACTTCTTATGCTGAAATTATTGTTCACAAAACTGTCCAATTATACATGTCCATTTCTCCATTAGTTATTTGGAGACAAAAATGTTGTTATATTAACAGCAATGTTACACTTTCAGAACACTTCTATTCGTGTCTCATTATTATTTGGGGCCATAGCTTGAAAGAAACAAGGCAACCACTTCAGTTGCAGTGGGAATATTGTCCTTGCATTGTCTAATTATACAAGTCTATTTCACCATTTGAGCATTCCCAGTACTGTTATAAATGAGAAGGTGTTTGGATTGTCCAATTGTACAAGTCTAATTCACCATTAAAGCTCTCCCAGTTCTGTTATAAATGGCTTTATAGGTATATATGTTTATTTCTTGGTTTGCATGGCATACCACTTGTAGAGCAGTCACTTTCCCTTCTATCTATTCCTAATCTTTTATTAATTTGTTCAGGCTTAACTTCCTAGGATTTATCATCGTGATATGTTAGTGCTCTTTGGGCTGTTATAATTTCTAATTACTAATATATCGATTTATTTATTATGTAAGGTAAGCACTACACTAGGCAAGGCATGGCCCTAGTTTGATCTGGTTCCAAGTCTGATCGGTTAGCCATGGCTGGCATGTCCTCTTGTCATGGTCCTTTGCGTCATTTAACAATTTGAAGTATAATATCTCAATATTGTAATCAATACCCTTTTCAAAAGTTACCTTATTTCGTACCAACCAGATGACAAAGTTAACATAAGTTGCCAATCTAACACTGCCAAAGGAGCCCTTTTTAAAAGCTTTCACCCTATTCACCCAGGCCATTTATGGTGGTTCTCTTATAGATCTAAAATAGGCATTATTATTATTATTATTATTATTATTATTATTATTATTATTATTATTATTATTATTATTATTATTATTATTATTATTATTATTATTATTATTATTATTATTATTATTATTATTATTATTATTATTATTATTATTATTATTATTATTATTATTATTATTATTATTATTATTATTATTATTATTATTATTATTATTATTATTATTATTATTATTATTATTATTATTATTATTATTATTATTATTATTATTATTATTATTATTATTATTATTATTATTATTATTATTATTATTATTATTATTATTATTATTATTATTATTATTATTATTATTATTATTATTATTATTATTATTATAATAATAATACTAATAATAAAATGACAACAGCATTAATATTTTTTAGCTTTTATGTTTTTTCCCTTTTTAAAAAAAAAAAAAAAGAATGTATGGTTTATGATTTCTTGATTGATAAATGACTACATAAAGAAAATATACAAAATGAATAAGAGATTATTAGGTAGACAGGAAATTATAAAGATTTTATGCTTTTAGTTTCTTATGAAGTCAATTAACTAATGAAGTAGTAATAAGCTAATTAGAATAAAAATTGCAATAGCTATATGGATTTTTAATAAGAGGAGGTGATTAATTTGCATTCCATTAATAATAAGAATGTGGTGTTTTAAGGTTTTGCTTATAATGTGGCTTTATAAGGAACAAAAATGCAAATAATTAGTGAAAAGAAGGATAATTAAACCTTCAAATTAACTTTGCCAAATCCACCATGTGGCAAATCAAATCTAGTAAAACAATTCCCTCATTATTTACAGCTGAGCTACAACACTTCCTTGGCTTTCCCATAGCTAAATCAAAAACCTCGATGACTAAGGAAATCCAAAATTCCATTCTAGATAAGACAAGAAAGGTGGTTAATTCACTTTCTAAAATATTACTCTCACTACCTGGCAAGACTACCTTACTCAAATACTCGTCTTCCTCAGTCTCAATTACTACCTCCCCATTATCAAGTCCACAATAATCTTTGAAAAGTCAATTAATTCGCTTTGTTTTAGATTGTTGTGGAAAGGTGAGGTGGTTGCCCTTAGTATTGCCAAAATGCAGCTGCCCAGGGAGTTAAGTGGCTTGGGTCTGCATGCTGTCTCCACTTTATTTCTCCAGAAATCACTGGGACTACTGCGCTTGCCATGCTTTGCATGGTATAAATCTCATTTGCCACTAACTGTAGATCCAACTGATACTCTTCCACCTTTTGGCAATAAGTGGATATCCGCACGCAGATCCATAAATTTGACTCAACATACTCTTGAGGTAAAAGTGTCATACTGGCATGTTTACAAATTAAAGTATCCAACTCAGATTGCACTACATAATCAACTCGGAGTGAACAATAAACCATTAGTCACTAGAGCCAGGAGGTGGTTTCTGGAACCTAAACACATTGACTTTTTATTAAAGTTCAATCTCCTCGTTCCCTACAAACCATTTTTTTGGTTTGGCGACACAGTTTCGTGAGGCTTAACCCTCAATGTTCATTTTGTGCTGGTCAAGATGAAACCATAAATCATCTCCTGTACTTTTGTTCCTTCATGGGTCCTATCAGATCTTTGATCTGTGAAAAAGTATCACTGGATTTCAGAAATGCTCTCCATCATAAGGTTGTCTATTTTCCTGACTTTCGCAATATGGCTGACTCGATGCAAGTTTGTTCTCAGACATGAACATCACAGTGTTAATAATACATTCATCAATCTACTTAAAAGTTCTAGGGACAGAGACCAATTGCTAGCTCCCAACTGGCTGCATCAAGAAACTTGGGCCAGAGTAACCCTAGCTCTGGAATAATTATGCATCATGTGTCGAGATCCAGCATGCCCAGTGACTCTTGCGAGATTACTCTGATTTCTTCTGTTGGGCTGTAACGCATTGCTATGTATATTTTTTCACATATCAATTGATCAAATAAATTTATTCTTTTTTTAAAAAGGATAATTAAATTAGAGGCTTTTAGGAATGTGGGTTTATGCAATAAGAAATGATATTAATTGGAGTCATATGAATTAACATTGTATAAATGTTAAAAAGAATATAAATAAATTATTATTATTTATTGAAATGGATTGAGCATGTAATTAGAGGTAGAGAAATTAATAATATGTGGAGACTGTAGAGGATATAGGAAGAGAAGTAGGAGCAGAAAGAAGTTGGTTGATATGATAATCTTAAGAAATAATGATCAAAGACTTGGAAGATGATATTGAATCAGGTGAAACATTATTTTCTATGTGCAATATATAATTTATGAATACACATAAATGCTTCTTTTTTTTAAATCACTGTAGAATGAAAATATTTGATAAGATCAATAATATGTCACATGATTTTCTTAACTTACATTTGACACATACTGTAAATTACAGTAATAAATAAATACCAAATAGAATTGTTATATTCACACTTCAGAAATTAATGGATATTGTAGCACAATGCCCATTGATTATTTAAGTTTATAATAGATGACTCTGGATTTGTAAGATGAGAGCAATTTCTAAAAATATAGGCTATGTTATGAACATTTTTAAAATTGAAAACAGTAATATTTGTTAAGCATATATATATATATATTGTGACAGTCAGATGATGTGTGTAGATTTAACCCAGTTCGAATACTAAACGAAAGTACCTCAAGGTCAACCATACGCGAGATATAAATCAAGAATACGTATGACCTCTGCCCATTCGCCTGTTCTCGAGGCCTGATCACAAACAAACAACACCATCTGAGCCATGCATAAATTATTTTTCAACCGGCCACAAAGCTTAGCAACAGCGGTAGAGACATGGACGGGAAATCCTAAAGAGCTAGAAGCTAAATGTGTAAAGTACATAAAAAGATGTGTTGGTGTTTGCGTTTGCGTGCCTGGGTCATTGAAAAGTAAAAACAAAGCATTTAATATAACTAAGAAACTCAAGTTTTTGATAATTAAATAATGTTTAATTACTGGCTTTAAAATATGAATAAAGCTTTAATGGCCTCCGCTATTCCCCTAAATTACTGCAACAAACTAATTAGACAATAAAAAGAAAACAAGTTAATAGGTTTGCGGTCAAATTCTTTTCTTCCCAATTTTATTAAAATTTCCAACTCGATCTTCTCGATAAAGTACGATAGGTAATAAAACCTTTCGCAAAGCATTTCTTATGGCTTTGCGCGAAAAACCGGGTTTAAAATTAACTTAGAACGTATATAGCTAAATCAAATATACGTGACTAGCTAATGGCGGACAAAAAAGAGGTGTTATCAAAAAGATCAAGTTGGCACACAAAAGAAACTGACTTGGATTTAATTAACAACATAAATAAAACTGGAAAGTGATTTCAAATGACAAAAAATTAATTATTAAATTTAACCGCAACGAAATACCAAATCTAAGGAAGAATAGCGAAGGTAAAAAGGTTACATATAGCTAGATAATCCCAAAATATATTCACGGTTAATTCATAAAATGTTTACATAGCAAATACATATAATTCAATACAACAATAAGACAATATGAATCAAAAGTAGCATACGAGATAGTTTAATTTAGGAGATACGATACCGTCCTTTTTCCGTGATGTTCCCTACGGCGTCCGTGGCTTGATCCGACCGACGATAGGTGTTTGTCCGGACAATGAAAATATGAAGTATGGCTTCCATGAAAAGTTCTCCAGACACGGCATAGAGTTCAGATGGTTATTGATTGGATGTTAAGGCATTTTGGATGGTATTTAGGAACCTCGGCGATAGGCAAAGCTATGATTTGCCTAGCCAAGCATATCCATTTTCCTCAAAATACGGTTGGTTTTAACTTGAGCCGGTTCCAACTTCTCCATTGTGTGAAAATGACAGCTGTATAACTTTTTTTTTTAAGCACCAGCTAAATGTGAAGCAAAATCTAAAGGATTTCTCCCAAGAGAAATCTGAATGTACTCTCCAGAAAACTTGGAATAAAACAGCAAGAAAAATCTTAATAAATCGCCTTCACAAGCAAAATCAGAATCAACTGACTCATTCAAAAGGAAAAGTCTGAATAATAATAATCTCTTTTGTTCTCCCTACTATTTATACTTTCTCTGCCAGCTACCTTCCATTGTTTGTATGATCTGAGATCTTGACAAGCCCCCCCTTGCTGCTTTGTTTCAAAACAACACGTTCTAAAAATAACTTCAATTTTTTACTCTAACTTTCTTACTTTAAAGTTGGAATTCTATTAATTAAAAAGCAAGAAAGAAAATGCCATCTTTAATTAGACTTGAACGGCTCACTAATTAAAATATACATTCTTTCAGAAATGTTGGTGGGCTTATCTCAAAATCAAATCATACTAAATATTTTAATAAAATTTGAACAACAATATATTATTATTTTACAATCGAATAAGCATCTTATTTCAGCAGAATTTTGCATTATCTCATATATATACGCTAGATGTATATATATGTTTGACTAATAGGTTAAGCAATTTTTACCAATAGAATGAAATTTATTTAAAATAAAATATTTAACTGTAATACACATTTAATAAGCATAATTATTTTTAACTCTAATGCAAAACCCTGCTGATATTGAACTATAAACTTAATTTAGGTCTACAATACTAATTAAGTTTATAGGAAGATGTGAAGCATGGATCGGACTTCAGATCCATTGCTTCAATATATATATATATATAATTGAGCATCATGGATCACTATCTAAAATCTGGAAAATATGATGTGCAGATAATCACAAATCTCTAATATGAATATTGCAATTGTCAGTAGTCCACATATGTTTCTTTATCACATTTTGGTTGATGATCAAATGAATATATATTACAAATATAGAAAGGGTTTAGAGCTTTTGTTATAAACCTGGTTATGATTTTTTTTTGCATCTATTATGCATAGAATAAACTATTTGTGCATGCACTGCATTATTTTCTATATAAAATACATTTTAACAAAAACAGATACTATATCTAAGTTAATGTAATGATAAAAGTGGAATTAAATAAATAATAAATATTTAATAACAAAAATTGTTTAGTTAATATTTAATTATTAATATTCACTATTTAGCAAAGAATCTGGTGCAGGATTATTTGTTTACTGATATTAGGAAAATCCGTTGAATCAAAAGCTTAAATAATAATTATAACATGAATGAGAATATTTGATTGCCTTTTTTTAACCCAATGAAAATAACACACTGGATGCTATATATAATAATCAAATTATGAATTATTCGCAAGTCTATTTTCAGGAAAACTTTTATTTATTATATTAAGATCTTAAATATCACAAATCAGAATAGATTTGAATCTTAATTATTTTAAGCAGATTTTATTTGCTTTATTTTAAAGTGTGAAAGATAAAATACTCTTAAGTTATTAAATGCAATAGTCTTTATAGGTAAGCATACATATAAATATATTTTGATAGACAGAAATTATTTTCATTTTTTGTAAGTTCTTAGCATATATGTATGCATGTGTGTGTATTTATAAATATATTTATTTTATGAAATTTACAATTATTAATATTTTGCCTTCTACACAATTTATTAATAAATTCTGCTCAAACAGAAACTTAATTCATTCTATATAAATCTCACCAATTAAATTAAACACGTAAGTAACTTAACTAAATACATAATTGATGCAATTTTTTTAATATAATTATGATTCAAGCTTATAGTAGTGGACGATGTTTAGGGACTTGGCATAATTGATAAAATGGATTCCCTTTATTATAAGCTTTATGTTATCATAGTTTATAATTCTAATTGTGGATATTATATGTATCATCTTATTTTTATACTGAACTAGAGAATGCTCTCATAATATTATAAGTTATAATTTTATAATATTTTAATTATACAATTAGTTATTTATAAAATGAATATGTATTAATCATGTTTTCAATATTGATATTTGTATTTTTAAAGCATAGTCGAATGTAAAATCTTAACATACAATATGAAAAATTAAAAACATTCAGAAAATTATTTTCAAAGTACACATAAGGCAATTGATAGTAGTTTTTTAAATATACTTTTTGTTATTTGTAAATGAACATGCCATTAATCAGGTTAAACATGACATTAAATATCCAAAAATAAATATAAGCATGCAAAATAATTTGCGCAATAATTTGGAGTTTATAATCCAAATCTTATTTGATATTTATGGAACTGCCGTTTAAAATTTAATCCATAAAAATTAAATTATTTAATCTACAAATAATTCTCATGATAAATGAACATTTGATAGGCTTTCACCATTTTATATCAGCCAGCATGATGAATTTACTGTTTTTTACATTAGGATAAAATTTAAACACTATAGATATTTTTCTCAAATGTCAGTTCTTAAATGAGTCATTGGTTGGATGTTTTCTTGAAGAGAATCAATGTGTGTATGAATGCTGATTCTCTATTTACAATCATAAAAGACAAAAATAATATGATCTTTGTATCTTGGAGGCTGTAAAGCCAACAACCAAAGCAGCAGCTGTTTAGGTTCGAAAGTAGGATGATAAGAATTCCCAAGTTATGATTAAGATTATATTTTATTATGACTTTGCATTCAGCTACCTTTTAATTGTAGATCACTTTCAAATAAAGATAGACTTCATGAATTGGAAGAAGAATTGTGCCGGTATTAAATGTATTACATTGTCCAATTTTGGGAAGTTAGAAGATGAAAACTGGACTTACTTTATTATAAAGACTCAAATATTAGAAACCATTTGAAATTTGCTTCATCATAAATAAAAGATAATAAAACATCATTGTGAATATTGATGTTATATTTATATAGAGTGGCAGAATTAACTCACTTTAATGGACGATTCAAATAAATCATGGTTATATTGCAACTAGTTACAATTGTGATAAAAAAAAATAGAAGAATCGTACAAATTTACAAAATCCTTTTGATCAGACCAAATAACATTTTTAAATTGTTGGTGAAATTTTAATGGAGAATTAGAAAATTATAGTAACAGCATCACCATGTGGATAAGAATCACCTTTGTGTAAGATCCCCCCCCCTCCCATTCTGTGAAGTAAAATTTATAATTTAAAAGACTTTTTCCCAACACTATCACAAGAAAAACTTGAAAATGATGCTTTAGTCATTTAACATACATATTTTATTTATTTATTTCTATAAAATAAATCTAAAATAAAACAAATTAATGTTTAAAAAATAATTTTTGAAACCATAATTAAATAATACTTTAAAATAAAAATATTTATTTAGTAATGTAAGTGAAATTTTTTTCTTTCAAAAGTTATTATATTTTTGGATAATCCTACAGAATTGTTATTGGAGATAGAAAATATCTGCTAATAAGATAATTTTTTTAATATCTAAGTGTTTTTATCATACTTAAAAGAGCCATTATTCATACCCACGATGTATAGCAAGGAACGAAGATAGCCTGGCTTGTTTCCATTTTCGTTTCTGGATCAATATTTAGATCAACTTTAACCAGTATGTTAGTATTTCATTAAAAGTAGTCCTGATTTGTTTGAAAACCCATTGAAAATATCTCGTACCTAAACTTATTCACATTTGCTATTTCAAAATTATATTCCTTCAATAGTCAAAATATTTACATTATTATTTAATTTTTTAACTATTAAAAACTTATTTATTATATGTATGTAGTCTGATATTTTAAATATTTATATTTACATTGTTTATTGATATAACTTAAATTTTATTAGATCCACCAAATTAGGTCAATTTTAAATATCACGGCTGATATAACTCTTACATCTCATTAATACCTTGTTAGAAAGAACTTCTTTGTTTTCAAAATCTATTCATTATTTTTAAATCGGTATCTGTCAGAGATAAAACTTGTTTGTGTTTTTTATTAATAAAAATATTTCATTTGTTTTCATTCAATAATAAAATATTTACAGTAATATATTATATTTTTAATGCTTACTTATAAATCCTATTTTATATATTATACTTTATCATATAGTTTGACAATTAGGGATTTAGCCAGGCTTTATTTAAGGAAAGAAATATTAAACTTTCATACTTAGATTGTTTATTCAATACATTTTGGAAGCAATTAAAATGCTTAGCACTTTATTTTGTTTATTTATAGGTTATGTTGGATAATTATAAAAAAAATTGAACACAGTTTGTTCTACTAGATACATTTTTTTTAGATTTTGTCAGTAGTGCATTCATGTAGAGGTTTGCATTAAATAATATCATTACTATTAAATTTGTTAAGAATTAAATATTTTGGTATGCAATAATATCTATTTAAAAATTATATTTTTTAAGCACTCTCTTTTCCTTAGACTTGGACTGTAGTGTGGATTATAAATCAATTATGAGTTTTTGCTAAAGAGCATATCTGAGGAAATGCTGTTTAGTAAAACATATAAAAAGATAATATGGCATCTGGAAACAAAAAAAGATAATATCATTTTTAAAAATATGAAAAGCTATTTAGAAAGAGAAAGGCTTTTATCTTTTTCAATGTGCCTTAAACATTTGTATAATAACCAAACGATATAGTTTTTGACTATAGGTGGACCTCTCAAATATTAACACAAGATAGGGACTTTATAAAGATAAGAGCAGCCATCTTATCTTTAACCTACTTATATAGGCCAATCTGAAGCATCTTGATTTGAGAGTAACAAGATATTACTCTCTTCACATTTAAATCCACTACTTTTTTGTACAAATTAACTTACATGAAATCTTGCTATTTATGAGTTAATATTAATCTTTTTAATGGAAATATAGGAACTAATTTAAAATGTTATGATTGTTTATCAAACACATAGGAAGTTTGTAATTAGAAAGAGAAAGGCTTTAATTTTTTTCTCATGCACCTTAAATGTTTGTATAATAGCCAAACGATGTAGTTTTTGATTATAGTGTGACCTCTCAAACCTCAACACAAGATAGGGACTTTATAAAGATAAGAGCAATATTCTCACACTCTCAAATCAAAATGCTTCATATTGGCCTATATAAATAAAGAATTGAGGTTAAAAATAAGATGGGTGCTTTTATTTTTATAAAGTTTCTATCTTGTGGGTGAGGTTTGAGAGGATCCTCTATAGTACAAAACTACATTATTTGGCTTTTATACAAATGTTTAAGGCACATGTGAAAAAGGTTAAAGTCTTTTTCTTTCTAATCACAGACTTCCTATATACTTGATAAATAATCAGAAAAGCTATTTAGTAAAATATGTTAAAAGATAATACAGCATAATAAAAAAATAGATAACATTATTTTAAAAATTTAGCATAACATAGCACTGAAATCAATCCCAGAACCCAAATTTCAGAGGCAACCATTCTATCCATTACTTTAAATTGAACAACACATATGCAGAATTATGGTAATTACGAGGCAATATTTTTAAAATAAGTTTTATTTTTAAATAAATTATTAATAGTAATATGTTACTTTTTATATAAATTAGGATATTTAAATAAAAATGTTTGGGAAATCAACATTTTTATTTACATATAAATTTTATTAATTATAGTGATGAAAGGGAATTGGTCTGTTTGGTTTTGTGCAATGGCAAAGTATATATATGAAATATATTTTAAAATTAGAGCAATAATCACAATAAGTTTTAATAAAGAAACATTCCTCTTATATTTAAATAAATATTTACAATCAGGATGTGTTTTTAGGAATAAAATGATTTAGAAATTTAAATATTTACGTGTATAAGTTTTAATAATTATTGCAATAAAATGGGTGTTCGTCTGTTCAGTTTAGTATATGTATAATATATTTTGAGCTTGTGTCTAGAAATTCAAAGCCCAGAGAATTGTCACAAATAAGTTTAAGTAAAGAAGTATTTTTATTATATTTAAATAAAAAATATTTACACTCAAAGCAATGAAATGATTTGAAAATGTAAACAGTTTTATTTATACATAAATTTTATTATCTTTATGTCTTTGGTGGCCCAATGATGAAGTGTCTTTGTATTCCACACAACTGGCACACTTGTATGTAATGGCCATGAATAGAAAGGTAATATGTTGCGGAAAATTTGATAATGGTATCTGTTTTGGGAGAAGACATAGTCATGTGGAATTTGTGGGAAAAAATGAAAACCATGTGGTTTATGATTTTTTTTTTTAGGAAAGTCCAAAGTGGAAATGAATGTAGAAGCATTCAAAAGAAGATACATCTGATTTAGATTTTATTTGACTAACAGAAAATATGTATTTTTCAAAAGTGTAATATGCTTAATAGATTCAACATAGAAAATGATTGTCTATTTGGAAATGTATGCTAATGCAAAATTAGAGAGAGAAGATATTTTCTGTATTTTTCAAAAGTGTAATATGCTTAATAGATTCAACATAGAAAATGATTGTCTATTTGGAAATGTATTCTAATGCAAAATTAGAGAGAGAAGATATTTTCTGTATTTTTCAAAAGTGTAATATGCTTAATAGATTCAACATAGAAAATGATTGTCTATTTGTGAAATGTATGCTAATGCAAAATTATAGAGAGAAGAGCTAATATTAAAAGGCACTCTTAAAAATTATTATTTGTAACCTTCAGAAATACACCAATGAATTTAATCTAAAACTTGCAAATCATTCTAAAATATTAACAGGTTTAGATGGTGGCTTAGATTTGAAAGAGATCATTAAGGAAATAACTGATAATCTAGTAAGATCAGATAAAAAGCTAACCACTACAAAAAATCTGCAATTCACCAGTAATTATGTAGTGGGAGAAGCAATAATCTATTTAGATGATGTAAATATTTGAAATTGTGTAAAGTACTATGAACAAATTAATGATGATAAGGAAATATAATTCTGAATTGCCAAAGAAGGCGGTATCAAAAAATGAGTCAAAAATATAAAACATCTTGATAAAAAGTAGCATTATTATAAAAAAGAAAGAAAGATGATATCATGAAATATAGAAAAAATTATACAAAGAACAAAAAAACAAAATAGTTCTTACAATTGGACATTATTAAAATTACGTTTTTTTTTTTTGTTTGTTTGTTTTTTTAAGACTTACAATTAAATATATGAAGTTCGAATAAGTAAAGAAAATACTGACAAAGCTATATTTCAAGTGAATAATGATAAAGATGTACCAAAATGCAGTAGTGGTATTATAAGCCAGTAAATTTTTTAGCAGTTCTGTATAAGATTTTTATTAAAATTATTGTAAACTCATCTATAGAGAATGTTTAACTCAAACCAATCAATTAAAGTAAGCTGGATTTAAAAGTGATTATGGCATTGTAAATCACATACAAATATTAATTGTAAAAACAATACCCTGATTATTGCCATTTTGCTTTGAATTTGTAGTTTATGAAAGTGCATTTGATTTTATATATATATATTGATGGTGACTAATTAAGAAATAGACCCAGGATATTGTCAAATTTTGAAGAACAATAATGATTGAACTACATGGTAACATGAAGAGTGTATAGCAGAATGATTCCATTTATCTTAAACTTTTCATAATTTTTATATACAGATGCTAAAGAAATAAAAATAAGATTACTTAAGTCCCTATAAATTTTTAAATAATGTAATTGTTTTTGCAATTAATGCCTTAAAGCTATAAGAATTGTTATCATATAAAGGCAAAAGTTAAGGCTAAAATTTTGCCTACAACAACAAGTGACAGTAATAGTTCAAAACATCAGAGCTTCCAGTTTCCTATCCTACTGACAGGTCTACCAATTGATTTTTGATGGTAAAACCAAAACTGGTAATGTTCTCCCGATTGGCATTTTTCAAAGTCGACCAAATTTCTTAAGCTTAGTCCCAAGTTTGTGGATTTTTTGTTGAAAATCAACCTTGGGGCTTTTCTTTGTTACCAAAGGGGTTACAACATCAACCCCATTTGCCCCCTATGCCTGAAACAGAAGGAGTCCATGGTTCATATTCTTGATCAATGTGGATCGTGGGCTCACCTTCGAAACCTCGCCTTAAGTAATATCAATAATTCAGATCCTACCAACATTACACTCAAGCTTGCATTTCAAAAAAGAAGCTTTGGACTAATCAGACTTGCCACTTTCATAAACTATTCAATCTGGTCAGTCAGATGTAGGACTGTTTTTGATCAAGGATCTGACTGTCCTATTGATGAACTCTTTTTCAAAACTCTCCACAAAGAAAGGGAAGAAGACAAACATACGTGCCAACCCTGGTTGGCAGATCAGACTTGGAGCCAGATAAGACTAGGTATATCTGTGTGGTCTATAGCAACATCTTCAGGCCCCATGAACACGCATTGTAATTTATATATTCAATATATACCAGCTGTAATTTTATTTTATGTGTACTTTATGTAATTGATTTATTGTTGTATAATCATTATCTTTAGATATTTTATGTAACCGATTTACTGATGTATAGTTGTCCCTTACTAGTGATTCACTTAAATTGGACAAGAGAAGAATCAATCTTATGTATGTATTTGTCTAATCTAATGTTTTCTTGAGGCAGATCGGGCTGTAGTCAGAAACATATTTCCAATTGTCTTGCCACATGACCCATGTACAACTTTTGATATTTTATTGACTCTGGATTACTTACCACATTAGGTTTGTAGAACCTACATACCTTGTTATTGATTTACATTTGTATTCTCATTAACTTTTTGTGAATTAGACCTAAGTGTGAATAAATTTGATTTTGGAAGTAAAATGTTAAAAAGACAAAAATAAAATTGAATGGTTTTTCTAAAAAGGAGAAAATATTGACTGTAATAAGTTAGAAATTAATAACTACAAATATCATAATCAGATTATTAATACAGATAAAAACATATGGGTAAAATTAATCATAAAATTAAATTTCAGTAGAATAATTTTTAATACATGGATTTTACTCATGTAGATATAAGTATCGGGTATTTAATAGGAGATGAATACAGAGAGATTAGTCCACACAGCAAAGAATTAACAACAAAATATATGGATGAAAAAATAAATAGGCATCATTATTATCATTAAAAAGAAATTGAAATGAATTTCAATTGGATATATTGCTACAAGAGATGATAATAAAGAAATAATTGGAATCTAAATTGGATCCCAAGAATGGATAAAAAAAGTTATTGTTTTAGAAACTGAATTAAATTTGGAGAGTCTTTTAACTCGGCGTTTGAAAATGATGATGATAACAATGGTATAAAAATTAATAGCAGATTAAGAATAAATGATTAAAAATGAGTTTTATAAATAGTATACAACCCTATCCATGAACCACAAATATGTTAACTTATGTTTTTGTTAAAAAAGGTTTTACTTTTCTTAATTACAGTTATGCATATATCTCAGTTATATATATTTAAGATAATCTTTATAATGCAAATGAGAATCTTTTCCATGAATATCCATGTTCAAATTCATCATAAAATACTTCTTCAAGAAGTATGTTACTTTTCTTTCACAGTTCATATGCTCAGTCCAATGAGATAAATCTTTGCAATAGTAGATTCCAATAGTACCACACCCAGTAAGATGAAAAATATATAGTTTGATTTATTCTTTTTCTCCTATTTTTTAGAATCTTACAGTGCTTTGTTAAAGAAACTTTTTATCATTTTTAACTTACATTGATAGGGAATCCATATCTTATTTCTATGTAATAAATTGGGCAAAATAATAGCTCTATATTTAATTAATGTCATTGTAGCAGTTACATCACTATGATGAAATATCTTATCTTTTAATTTAATAAATGCAGGAGCAGCACATTAAAGTTTGTATTGCATCTCCACATTCAATTCAGCTTTTTACCTAAGGAGTAACTAAGCTATTTAAATTGACTTCCTCAAGTGGATAACTATACAAGCTAAATGTTACTGATTTTTTTTTCTCTATCATTGGTTAATAAAGGAATTGAATTTTTTTAATATTAATTATTAAATGAAAGTCTTTATAAAGTTGAGTTCAAAACATTGAAAGCATTATATTCGTCATTTCTTGAATTGGAAAGGAACAGTACAATATTTGCTGTATTTTAAATCTAGAAGCCTAGAAAAGGAAGTTTTTATTATTGGTTTTAATAAATCCAAATTAAAAACTCCACCATCAAATTTATACCATATCTTTATCCTGATTCATAAAGCTGCTTATAAACTATCCAAAAATTACTATCATAAAAGTAGAAAACAAAGTGGAACTAATATACATTTATAACATTAGCTTTTATTTCAAATATCTCATATTTTCTACCAGTAGAAATATTTCCTCTCGTTTTTCATATAGAATTCATAAAAAAAATTGGTGAATAAAAAGTAATTTCCAACAATGCTACTGTTCAATTAATTGAGTCAAATGCATTGATCAAATCAAAAGTAGTTGTGATATAGTGAATAACAGTGATATTCCATAATAATTATTGCAGTCTTTTTTTTTAAATTTTTAAAATTGGAACAATAGAAACATTCTTAAGATTAGATAGCACTACGTCATGGGTCAATACATTTTAAAAATTTTATTTGAAGCTAATACATCAACACCACATTTTAAAACTTTTCCAGTTATCTCATCAGTTCTTGTATTCTTTCCATTTTTAAGATTACAAAGAACAAATTTATTAAGCTGGATATCCCCCCCCCCCTAATCTAGATAAGTAGAAAGTTTGAATATTTTATTACAAGTTGACATTTCAATTAGTGTATTATTATTCAAAATATTTCCCCGTTTATTCTAAATATCATTATTCTATAATATCCGTGAAATATCTTATTTTCATTATATCATTTATATATAATAGTAATAAAACCAAGTGACAATCATAGATAAAGATTTGAATGCTTTCTTTTATAGCATTTATCATAATAAATAAATAAATAATAATAAAATAAGTTTGTTTAGAAATATTTGCTCTTTATCTGAAAACTGCCTCTTTTGAAATTTTAATACATCAATCATTTTCATGACTTTTTGTCAGCTAATGTTGAATTTATCCTTTATTTAATCTCTGTATTGTTTATGACGTTCCACATCAATTTATTATTACACCAAACTGAAAATGTTTTTCTTTTGAATAAGTCTATAGTAGAATCATTATCAAAGAAAATTATACACTGCTTAAAACCATTTTTATGTCTCTATGACATGAAAATCTTAAAAAAACCAAAGTATCAATTTCAGCATTTAATAATTGTTGAAAATTAGCACAATTAATAGTTGCTCTTAAAAAATGAAATCGAGTTTCCTGCAAGTATTTTGAAATAAGATGTATTTTTATTGTAATTATCATTTTAATTTTTGCATTTGTTAGTCAACATCTGCCAAACAACAAACTTTATTTTTATATTCTGCCTCTAGTGTAATGTTATGATATTGTGATTCATTTATGTTTTTATAGCAGTTTTCTAACTAAACAAAGTAATATCTGGTAGTCATTCCTTGACTTGTACAAAAATTCATTAACAGCAAACCATTTGAAATCACAAAGCCACTAATTATTTTTGACAACTTTGGATCAAAGTTTGCTATTTTTATAATCATATGATTGTAATATTGATGTAATAACACTTACTCAACAAGCAATAAAAGCTTCTTTTTTTTTAAGAATCAATATTTGAGTATAGGTGCTGGTAAAATGGCCATAGATTTAGAAATTGCTAGTAAAAAATTTTTTTAAAAAAATCCATACCATACAGTCTTTTTTCATTCAGTAATCTACTTTTTTAAAAAAAAAACTTGTAGTATCTATCTGTTTATTTAACATATGTTTTTTCCTGGAAGGTGAGTTTCATCATGAACAGCACTATATCACTCTTAAATCAAAATAACTTCTCAGCTACAAATGCTGTTCTCTGTTTATGTATTGAAGAATTTGCATGAAGAGATAAATGTTTGACTTACATCTAAATAAGGAAAATTACAATGGTGTTTTATTAATCCCACTACTTCTTATCAGCATTAACATTGATTTTTCAGCCATTTCTATCAGTCTCTTATGTGAGACAGATCATTTCAAACTATTTTTATTTAGTTTCTCCCACAAATCAAGGATACTCTTAAATAGGACTCCTCAAACATACAATTGTGTGTCAAATTAAGACTTTTTTCCATATCCAGTTCTAACGTGCTTATTTAATTTTTTTTTTTATTGTTTTCTCAATATCAAGAACTTTGTGCAAAAAAATGATTGGAGTCAGAATTGTTGTGCATAATTAAAACATGGAAATTATCATAGCACAAATCTTATTCCATTGTTACATTTAGAGTCTAGGTTCTATACTAGCTAGCTACTCATTGCCAGAACAACATCTTGCCACACCAGCCAGTAATAAGTACTTTTAGTCAGACACTGCTTATTGGTTAATTGCATTTAACTTTCATTTTTGAAGATTATTTTACTATTTTCTAACTATGGATTTCATTAGAATCCTGTTGGAGTCTATAAATATCCACGGTTGAATAAAGTATAATAATCTTTGAATAATAACCTGTATATTTATACTTTACGATTGTCTTCAATATAATAATATTAAATCGTGCTTTCACACTTCCAACGTAAAGCTATAACAACAAATTGAAAACTAAATTAAATGGCTGAGCGCTTTCAAGAAGATATACTTCTCATATTCATAGCCAGTTATGATCCTTTCTTTGGAATCATTATACTAATAAAAAAATTATTAACAGTCACTTAAGGCTTTATTGAAAGATGATTATTGTGAATAATCAAAAAAAAAATAGAAATTTATGTTAATGAATTTATTTAATATACACTAATAAATACAAAACAATAAATAATGTATATCATTTGAAGAAGTATGCGGAGTTTGATCGAATTGAAAAGACCTGGTTATTCAAAATGCATCATAAGAATCATTAGTATACCCCCCTCTCCCAATGTCCGAAACTTTATATTTGAAATATCAGAATGTTAATCTATAACTTTTAGTCTATATACATACTGTATATGTAAAGAAAGAGAGTCAATGTGGACTAAATTAGATAAATAATATCTAATGTGTAGGTTGATAAAAAGAAGGGAGGTTTATGAACTTGGATTATAACATTGTTATGACATTTTATGAAGATAAATAAACTGTTGAGATTTTCATTTATTTACAAAAAAAAACAAGCATTTTATAAGAGAAATTTCATTATAAAAATCGTAAAACGAATTAATTATAATTGTGCAATATCCCTCCCTCTCTTTCTACTCCTCACCCCCCCCCCTCATTTTCGAGGTATGTCGGCTTTATAGAATTGTTTGTTCACAAAATTCCCTCAACGACTAGGATCATCTTTGCTGAAATTTATATAGATGGCATTTTAACGTTATTGATCAATTCTTCTGCTTCTGCGAAAAATCTGTAAACACATTTTTGAGGACCTGTACTGCTTTTAATGAGATTAGCAATTGATCTTTCCAAAAGTTGACTGCATAGTTTATCAAATTTTCTTAAATTTTGTGACAAGTTTGCTAATACAGCCCTTTATTGTTAGTTAGCAATCTGATGGGATGTGTTATAAAATCACTTTTCTTTTAAAGTTTCTTAATATAGGCTATATTCCCATAGATCATGTTATTTATGCAATCATAAATTTTGAGTGACTCTTTTGTCACTGGTCTTTTATAAGGAGAATTATCTGGATTTGCTCTGGAACAGTAAAAGCTTATAGAATTAACAAATAATACAATGAATTTTCACTAAATTAAGATTTATACAAGAAATGCAAAATATTTACAATAAACTCTAGAATGGAAGATATCTTTATCATGTGAGGCATAATTATCAATTTAGTTCACTTGTTCCTATATCTAGTAATGAAAATATTTTACATATTTTTTAAAGTATTTCTCTTAGTGTATATATTGTAATAATTTTAGTGGTAAACTATAAAAGCAAATTTGAAAGTCACCTTGACATTCAAAAAAGAAATAATTTCTAAGCAAAATTATAATAAAAATGACAGAAATCTAAATGCTGAATTGTTAAATTGATGAACACCATTCGCTGAAATACCAAATATTTCAATGAACATTGCTGAATGATAAAGCAACCACTTGCATAAGACTTCAGAATATCTTAGCATGTTAAGCACCAAAAATCTCTATGACATAGTATGAAGTTATTTTTATTTAACTTTTTCTCTTTAATTTATCTTTACATATTATTGTTGTTTTTTTCATAGTGGTACAAATATGAATTTTAATCATGAGCCAGAAAAATAGTCAAAAATGTTTACTGTTGTATCAATATATATATATATCTAAAAAAGAAACTTGTAAAGTGATTGACAAATTCTGAATAATATATGCTAAATCAATGATCTGCATTATTTTTAAAAAGTAATTAAAAAGAGCACATATAAGCCAAAAAGATTTACAGATTAAAATCAGTTTAGGTTGTAACACTGAGGACCAAATGAAAACTTGTTCGCTAATATGGATTTATCAAAAGCAGATGATAGGTGTTAGCATCAATGAGATGCTATTATGAAAAGGCTATTTTCTGAGTAATTTTTTATTAATACTTCTAGTATATGTGTTATTCTGCAAAAAAGTTTATTAACATTAAAGTATGATTCAACAGATTCAGGAAAAAAACAATTTTATATGAATTTTTACATATATATATACATATGATTTTTTTTCTACATAAAAGGGTTGTTTTGGATTATAACTTTATATCGTGAGCCTAAATTTATGACCTTTAATATGAGCTATGGCAAATGAATAATGTTTCTGACTATAATGCTTTATAAAGTATCTGTAATCATTATGATGCCATGATCATGAGGCATATTTATAGCATATAATTATGTGTAGTGACATTCAAAATTTAATTTCAGAATCAAAGTAAATTATATTTAAGATTTAATATGATGAAACAATAAATTATAATTGTGATCAGTAAATTATGAAAGGATAGAAGAAAAAAAAATCTCTTATTAATAAATAAAATTATTTTTGACAGAAGCATTTATAATGTCGGTGATCTGGTGCCACATTTTCCAAAACCCAAACTAAATATAATGAGAAAAAAAAACAGATTCAGTGATTCTAAAGATGGAAGAGAATTTATGAATGAATTATAGAAGAGATAGACAAACTTGTTCAATCACATTAATTAGTTATAACAAATGACTGTAGCAATTTTGCAATGTCTACTGAAGAGGAGTGCCTACAAAATATTTCCATTCTTCATATTAGAATCAAAAAGTTGTTCTCCAAGAACAGTTTGGATAGTCATATGAAGAAAATACATTAATAAAATATAATTCAAACCTTTATCCAACTTTTATTCACTCAGCTTTTTTACTAGAAGCAACAAAATTGGATATCTTTATAAAAGCTTATTGTATCTATACTCTCTGGGGAATATTTTCTGTAATGGTATTCTCTCTAGGTTTTTGTTTCTTGAATTAGTATTTAATATTTACTAAGGCTGTAACCTCAAGAATGTGCACGTAAAAATGCGATAGTAGGACCTCTACGGGTCTTAACCACAAGCTTACATTTTGGAAGAAAAGAGGGGATCTGTCATTGTAATCAACATTTTTCAACTGCATTTTTCTAATGATTTTTTTTTTCCTTTTAAAATTTAAATGCTTGATTTTCATGTAATAATTAAATATTAATATTATTCAAGGATATAATATACATATGTTTATTTAAGATTATAATAAGATGCAAGCATTAATTCAGAACTAATGAATACTATTTAATCTAATACATATTCATTACTGTATAATCTGATTTTTTTAATGAATATTTAATAACTTATTTTAGCATTTAAAATATGCAGCATTGCTTTATAAACATTAATTTAATAAAATGAATGAGGATGCAATATATTAATATAAATTACTAACATGATAAAATCTCTCCCTGAATAATTTTCATAAAGGTCATTTTTCAAAATCATGTATAAATGATATGCATGAATGTTTTTTGTGGTTGTATTCCTTTTAAGTATATGTTTAAATATAAATGTTTATGTGGTTTTGTATATATAAAAACACACATGCTTGAACATTTATGTGTGTATGATGTGTGTTTATTAAATGTATTGGAATTTGGTAATAAAGATGCAATTAGATTGCGATTTTCATAGTCTGGGATTTGTTTTTAGAATGAAATCGAGATATATTTATATTTTTCAGATAATTAATCTTTAGCCAAGTCAGCTAATCATCCTGTATTGGCTGCTAAATTATTTTCTAACTATTATTCCTAGATAGTTTGGATTGGCCAGATAATTCTTGATATAACTATTATGATTATAATACGATTCTATAATTAACATTCATGAGGGAATATCATTACTTACAGATACTGAGGCCATAATTACCCATTATATCATTATACATTAAAAGTATATTTCATTAAACGATAAGCAGAATGGGGAAATTAAACTGCTAATCAAAACTTAACTGAAACTTTTTATATCTAATAACAGTTATATTGAAAAGAAATGTAGCATTGTATCATAAAAAATAAAAATTCAACTAATCCATTTCATTTCTCATCTATTACTGTTTTATTATAATGATATGATCTGAAGTGGAAATAAAGAAATAATATCAATATATAACAGGGATTACAAATATATATATAATTATACAAAAAAGCTTTTATCCGCATATAATTTTATGCACTCTTTTATTAAAGATCATCTGTTTTAACCAATAATATATATATATGTCATATTATTATTACTATTTGCGAGATATTTACAGTTTCGATTGCCCCAGCAATCTTCTTCAGAACTTTATATCTCCTAACCTCAACTGCTACAGTTGATGTTAGGAGATATAAAGTTCTGAAGAAGTTTGCTGGGGTGCCTGAAACTGTAAAAGTGGGTGGTAAATAAAGCATTGTGTATCAGTAGTAAAGTCCATGGATGATTTAGTATTATATGGTATACATTTGGAAATGCAATAAGAAAGAGTAGTTATTATATTTCTTGAAGAACAATTATAGTGCATGGACAAAATCTTACTTTATACAATTTTATATATACTATTTTATTAATATGTAATTAATAATTATTATTAAGGTTATTAATATGTGATAATACTATTTTATTATATAATTTTCCTTTTGTTTTTAATTGATCAGTTATTAATTAAATTTATTGAATTTTATATAGTCATAGTTATTTTGTTTTGTTTAATATAATTAGCTTTATATATTTATCTTCTTTTTAGATATTTAATGTAATTTAAAGATTTAATATTTTTTATAGAATCTATTTTATGTCCATATATTAAGATTTATCATTGCTTCTATTAATTCTAATGTTTTTTGGCTCTTATCTGTTTTCCTGTAAGTCCATAGTAGTAAATCATATTATAATTTTCACAATTAATTTTATATATAATTCCTTTTTTATATTTTATATCACCTTTTACTTTATAATTACATATTAAGTTTTTTAGACTTTTACTATTTGACCATCCAATATTTATATCTATCAATATAATTTTTGCTTTTATTAATGCATTATAAATTTTACGATAATATGAAAATTTGATTTATTTTTATTGCAATTACTGTTGTTGTGATTATAATCATTTTACATAGAAATATTGTTATTTAATATAATTTTTTTACAATTAATTCCTAATCTTTATATAATTCAATAAACTGTTTCTTTTGAAAATTAATTACATTTTTATTTGCACTATATTTATTATTTTTATATTCAAAATTTTTAATTATTGTTTTATCTTTTGTATCCATACTTGTTGCAAATCTATATGAATTGTTGTTCTTAATTTTTTTTCCTCAGTATAATTTTGTTATTATTATTTATGTAAATTTCTGCATCTAAATATTTAATTTTATTGTAAATATATTAGTATTAAAATCATTATAAATATTATTCATAAGCTCTTATTACCCATTATTAAAATATGTATTATTTTATGATATATTTTTTTTTTTAATTATAATACTATCTTAATTTATTTACAAATATTGATATTAGCCCAGTAACTGCACAATCCAATAACCCATCTTTTTATATATTCCAAGATTCATTATTGTATTTAAAATATGAACTATTTAATTTTCTTCTGTAATATTTATTATGTTTATATCATTTATATATTTATATACATTTTGTATTAATATTTGTATACTTT
Source organism: Epiperipatus broadwayi (assembly GCA_028023455.1). Taxonomy (NCBI): domain Eukaryota; kingdom Metazoa; phylum Onychophora; class Udeonychophora; order Euonychophora; family Peripatidae; genus Epiperipatus; species Epiperipatus broadwayi. Next base: position 4,201,123 of record JAQFVV010006230.1, read on the forward strand.
TAAATCTTGAAATATTTGGATATATTTTTTTTGTATCCATTGTAAAAATTCTTTGATTTCTATTCAATTTTATATTGTTTAATTTGTTTATAATTTTATCTACTTTTTATTTTAAAAAATCTCAATATTCTATAATATTTGCTATCCAATTATTTAAAATATTTACAGAATTTCTATAAAATAAAATGTCTAAAATTAAATAATAAGCTCATTGAATTATTATCTTTATGAATTTTAACTTTAGTGAAAATATTTGGGTTTTCATAAGAAGGATGCAATAATTTATATAGATTTATAATTTTATAATCTTTTGTTTTATTAAGGTGTTTTATGTATTTCATTTTTGTAGGTAATTTATTTTTATTTTTTATATTATATTGTATTCTGTCTACATAATCATTAGAATATATAATAACAAATCTATTGCCTGTATCTGCTTTACATATTGTAATTTTTCAATATTACAGATATTCTTAATAACTTTAATTATATTTTACAATTAAAAATGAATGGAAGATGATAAGATAATATATATAAGGTTGTATAAAGTATGTTTTTATTCATTATATAATGGATTTATTTCAACTTTATTGAATTTTTAACAATTTGGATTACTATTTTTATTTTTATTAACTTTTTATTTTATTTTATCTATTTGTTACTTTTTTTTTCTATTATAAAAAAAAATAAATGTTACCATGTATGCAATAATACATTTACAAATAAAAAAGATAACTTTTAACATTGAAGAGGGCAAAAAATTACATGCTGAAAAGGGCTTTTTTGGATAATTATATATATATGTATTATAATCATGGCTATATATTGATATTTATATTACTTTATTAAACTCATATGGTAAATTGTCTGGAATGCTATGTGATATTTGGTCATTTTAGTGGCAGATTGAACATTTGACAGTAGTACCATTTGTTTAATCCTAGTTTTATTGTCTTTAACTAATATTACTTGACTGGAATTTGATCTGATAATTTTCATGTGTGAATCCATTTCTCTGAAATTAAACTGAATTGTGTGACTTATCTATAGGAATATAACAGCAAATGCACTTCAGAAACTATAGTTTAAAATAACTATTCTTGGCCACATAAAATAAGAGTGAAAATGAAATACGTGGATAACTTTGGAATGGCTCTGGACATAAATGTTAGCTTTTGAACTAAATTTCTTAAAGCAAAAAGCTATAATTTAAAAAATTTACCTTTGAAAATGACAATTTATTAAGAAGCATGCAGTTGTATTTCAAAATAGAAAATCCATGGATTGTAATATTTGGAAGAAACATGCCAAAGATCTTTATTCTGCAATTATTTGAGAATAGTTGAATCAAGGTGGTTGTAAATGTGGAAAGCAGAGATATAACTAGTAGAACAGATGTGAATTTATATAAATATAAATTCATTAGATCAGAACCATCAAATATGATAAAAGTGTTTCAAATATTAGGATTTATAATAATTTTTGTGAATGAAATACAATATTCATTACTTAAATGATAAAAGATCTTCTCTTTATTTGAGCTCTTAAATGTTAGTGGCATCTCCTAATACAGCATGATTTAAATTGATTGATGCATATATGTGATTTGCGCTGTAATTAAATCAGCTGTTGTACAGACTTCAAAGTAATAATTCACTTTCATTGTTGGTCTAAAAAGTTATGACTTATTTAACCTGATGCATGAATTTTATCACATAGAATACTTGTGAAAACAGATAAGTAAGTTTTTGTTCAATTTAAATCTCTTGCAAGTAAATATATCTGCCATTCCTACAATACCAGAAAATAATGATTACTTCTTTGTCTTATATGAATTAAATTGCTTGTGTTAATTTCAACAAAATTGTAAGATTGTTTTGGTTTTTCATTATATAAAGAATAAATATGAATCAGATTTTGAAAAATATATTTGCAGTGTCAGTTTCCAAAGATTTAATTGCAATATAAATACAAATCATTCAGAATATATCATAGACATCCAATAAAAGTTTCCCCAAAATATTGTTACTTTCTGGATATATCGAAATTCTGTAATCATTACACTCCAATTATTTATTTTAAAATGCAATACATATCTCCAACAAACTTTTTTGTATAAATTTGAAATAGGTTTTGATGATTCCTGAAACATTTTCTATTTTAATTAATTTCAACTGTAACCTTTTTGGTAGTTGTTTTATAGACATCCACGCTGCGTGAGAGTATTGTTTTTCTTGAAAAAATATAACTTATGAACATTAAGTTAATAAGCTTTTTTTTTTTGTTTCACTTTTTTTGGGAGGTTTTTTTTTTTTTCAATGTAAAAAACTTAGTACGCTTATTACCGTTGTATTTTTGTTTTCCTATTTTTGTTTAAAAATAAATACTAAAGTTAGTAAGCTTTTTTTAAAAAAAAAAAAAATAGCATAAACAAATTTAAAACTTATTACGATTTTTTTTTTTTTTGGTTTCACTTTGTTTCTGGTTTTTTTTTTTAAAAAAACATCAAAAAAGTTAAATGGTTCTGCTTGAAACGGTATTATTTAGCCATCATCCCGTTTCACCTACTATGTCCCATCATAGTTAGTATCTTTTCCAACAGTTCGAACTCTCATAGTCCATATATATAATCAGAATAATTTATTTTGATATGTAATAGCGTATATGTATGTGCAGATATGTGTGCACATTTAATATATATTAATGTCTATGCATGTAATGTATACACAGTATAAATTTAAAATTAATAAAATGATCTAATTAAATGAAGTTGTGTGAACATTATTATATGTGTGTAACTACTTACATATATATGTGAGAGAAGCCGTAATGCAATACATTTAAAGAAGCATTGCAACTCTTTTAAATTAATAATATAAATTTGAACTATTCTCAGTTAAAAACTCTTTATTTAAATGCATTTGTATATAAATTTCAATTCCTGGGATAGGCTCACACACATATATAATAAAATGTTTACAAACTCTTTTTTAAAAAAAGTTATGTTTTTATAAATAAAAAAAAGTTGTCAATTCTTGGGAAACCATCTGTAATCAATCAGCAACAACTGAAATCAACCTGCCTTAAGGTCTTACAGATATTGGCCCCGCTTATGTATTCCCTATTTAATATATTCATTGCAACCTGTGAACAATAATTAGAAAACAATAAATTTCTTAAGATAGCAATTAATGAAACTTGGGATTAAAATTTTAAATGTATTTTAATAATAAAAACTTGCCTATTTCTTAAATTAAATTCTAAAACTCTAAATGCTTGTTAAATAATAACTTATTCAGTTATTATTCTGTTTACTTTATAACCCACCTGCGTGTGTCGTTCAATGCACTTATGTTTATTTTATCTATATTTAAGAATTAAAATATATTAAATTATAAACAATGTGTTGCATATCATTCATAGTCCATTCCAAATCTTAGTCAAATTCCTTAATACTAGCGTTAATTATTAATATATGCATCAACAAATTTTACATTTATTATGGTTTCTTTTTTTGGTATAAATAAATTTAAAAAAAAAAACAAGCTGTTCATGGCTACAGTAATATATCAAATGTATAGCTTGAACAAAGTGGTCGTTAATTGTGAGAATCAAACGTCTAGGTTTTCCTGCACCGTGTTCTTGTCTCGTTGAGGTTATCGAGAATACGTTATTTGACGCGTTACCTCCTTCAAAGTATTGTTCAGACATACCCTTTGATAAGGTTTTGCGCCTTAAAACTTGGCTACAGAAGTGTGTAAACCCTCCGATAATTATTGCTTGGTCAAATCATGTGATTTCACTATAAAAAAAAATTAACTTTTATTAACAATTCATACATAATTGTAAGATACACACCCTCACACAATACTGTAAAAAAGTGTGAAGTGTGTGATGTGACAATGTGGCCTGCAATGTGTAGTACAACAGAACTGTTGTATACATGTAACACATGGTCGCAAAAATACATTTGGCTGTGTAAACGGCATTTTTAAATCACACCATCATGCGGCTTGGATGCCCCTTTTTTTCTCTCATCCAATCAAAAAGTAAATTAAGCACTTAACAATTTTCATTCAATCTCAAAATGTTTTCAATTATTATGATGTTAAACTGTAAAAAAATATTTTACTTGATTGCTACTTTATATTTTTCAGTTTTTGCATGAGTTTTCAAATTTTAAGCATTATCTTTGCTTGCATTACACCAGTACCTCCATTATTAATTTTTGAATGGAAGAATTTGTATCATTTCTCATATCGTATTTTGTTTAAGTGTTCTGACATTCAACACATCTTTTCTTTATTTTCTGCAAATGTACTATGTCTATTTTATTAGTGTTATATGGAATCCAAGAAATAATAATTGTGGGATATTTTCTCTTTGTTTGTTTTTTTAATTCCTAAAAATAAAATAACTAAAAGTTATTGATCCCTATTGTTTGTAGTTTGATGTTATTTAAATATATCTTAAATTTTGAACCTTTTATATTATTAAGATGCTTATATATATATATGGAATCTTATAATTAAATATTAGGTAAATACAGTAATCAAAAATTTTGGAAAGAACAAAAAATATAATCGTTACTTAGGAGCGCTTTCGACTATCCTTGTAGTCTTTGTCAACTAATTCTTTGAATGGTTAACCTTTCCATAATTCCGTGATCTTAACTTTTGCTGCCTACCTATTGATTAAGTCCTGCTTGTGTTTATATATTAGCATAACTTCCTTTATTTTCCTTTTATTGTTATCTCTTTCAATTTGCAATATTTTTACATTATTATAATTGAAATTAAAACCATATATATACATGATTTATTATGGTTGTAAAAAACAGAGAAACTGATACATTATTATTACCTTTGCAATTTTGTTTCGTATTTTGAACCCTTTTTAATATATAAATACAAGCAGAACTTAATCAATAGGCAGGCAACAAATATTAAGATCATGGAATTATGGGAAGGTTAACCTTTCAAAGTATTAGTTGATAAAGACTACGAGGACCAAAAGCACTCCTAAGTGACGATTATATTTTTTTTTCAAAATTTTTGATTACTATATTTACTAAAATTAATTAATTATAAGATTCCATATATTGCTTTGAAGAAATACAGATATCGATTTATGATATATATATATAATAAATCATGGTACTATTTTAACATTTTATAATATTAATGACTAAATAAAACCTCAGAACCACATTCTCAATTTATCTGAGCTACTATTCTCAAATATTACACACAAGTATTATATTTTAAAAAGATAGTTATAATATTTCATATATAATTCTAGCATCATATTTCTTGTGTGATTGCTTATTCAAAATATCATTTAGTTATATTTGTATGAGTTTTTTTTTTAAAAAAAAATTTAAATGCAATGCATATTTTATTTTAATCATGAAATTTATTATTTTGTTTTTGTGAATGAACATTATCTTTTCAAAACTAAAGAATACAATATTCACACTTCTATATTTTTATGTGAGAATATATAATGATAAAAAAAGTTTGCAAAATTATTTGAATAAACTTTACAAATTCAATTTTATGGTTTAAATCTTGTAGAAATAATTTAAGCAAAAAAAAATATTAATTAAAAATAGTCCAGGTGCTTTCATTTAATTAAGAAAAACTTTCTTTTCACATTCTCACCGTTTTTCATTGTCGCTTGATTATTCACCTCAGTTCCTGTTACCTTAAGTGATAAGTAGTTGTCAAATGATTATTATATAGTCTCATATATTAATTTTTTTATCTTTTTATTTAAGTAGTATTTCTTATTGAAAGAACTATTTTCTGTCAAATTGTTTTTTAATATTTGTAAACTTTTATATATCTTTTTTTTTTAATTAGGATCCCATCCGTGCACCCATGGTTATGTCTACAGACAAAACAGTTAAAAAAGATGCCTGTGAAGTATTTAAACATATCCTTTTAAGAAAATTTATATATATATATAATTTTTCAAGTTAAAAATTATAATCAACATATGTTGAATTGTGCTGGATTTAATGTGTATATTTAAAAGAGTCTCTTACAATTATGTGTAATGTTAAGTAATTTATTAGAAGATAGAACTTATGGCAATGAATTAAGAAGTTCCTGATGTTTTCTGCTTAATATTTAATGTCAATTAATATAAAACAGTAAAGTCTCATAAATTATTATAAAACAAGGATCCCAATATCACACAGTCGTGGAATTATTGAATTATAGATATTGTTAAATTATAATTTTTTTTCACTGTCAAATTTCTTTAAAGGTCTTTTAATAAAGTAACTAGTCTCTGCACTTATAACATGATTTCATAAGTTGGGAAGATTATTAAGTAGCTAGTCTAGATATTTATATCCACTATTGAACAATAAATGTGTTGAAGAATCTTATTTCAAATTTTCCCATATCATCTTTCTCTTGGAATAAATCAGCATTTGTTAAGAGAAATGTGCAACACAGACAAGGGCAATACTTCTATATTTCTGCTTCAGGAAAAGTATGATATTAAGAAATGTAAATTGGAGAACTTTCTATACTATTTAATGAAGATTTACTTATTTCTAAAACTAAATATTCTGGACATTATTCATCAATATTAACGAAAATTTATTACCTAGGCAGATTGGAAAAAGTATTCATCATACTACTTCAAAAATAAAAATATGGCAAAGGTGACATATATAAAATATACAAATATTTTAGCTAATATAAAAATAAATACTTTTAAAAAATAAAAAAAAATCCTAAATTTTATTTGAAGGTTTTCTCTTATTTTTTCAAAACTATACTAGTTTTAATTTCAAAAAAAAAAAAAAAAACTATACTAGTTTTATTATTTTTATATATTGAATATTATTAATCTGGAATTTTTCGTTTTTAAACCTTTTCTTATTAATGATTTTTCTGGATTTAAAATAAGTCATATAATAAATGTATTAGTGTATAGTATTCATACAAACTTATATATCTCCTGGATTTTAAAATATCAGTAAGCTGCTTCGAGCGCGTTGAATGTAAATATTGTTAGTAAATATTAATTTCAATATATGTTTATATTCTGTATATTTTATTAAATATTTTTATAGCAGAACATCATCTCTATAATCAAAAATAATTATTTACAGATGGGAGGGGGGGTCTTTACTTTTTCACCAGTAAAATTCATATTAACTTTATAAAGTTATTTCTTTAATTAAAATTGTGTTCCCTATTTTTTCATACAATAAGATTTCTACTAAGTTTTTAATATTCCATAAACAATACATAATCAATTTAAATATATTTTAAAAAGTTAATAGATAAAGACATATTTTATTATTATTATTTGTTTAGTTGCTACTTCCTAAGAGAAAAAAAGCAAAGTTCAAAGTAATAAATTAAAAAAGAAAAACGTGATGGTTGTCAATGCAATTATTGTATACTTTTTTTTTTTTGTAATTTATTTTTTATTTAATCTTGAATTCAGTTGTCTTCAAGTCTTAACTTATGCTAAAATAATAATAAAGTCTGGGAGTCGTGAATATTATAAACATTCCCCTCATAATATTGTTTTGATTATTGTTGTTCAACCTGTATTGTAAAATTTAATTTATTTAGGTGTTTTTTTTTTTTCATATTTATATATGCTTTGTTTAATAAGTCATTTAGAGTATTGTATTTTTTTTTTCTGTATTTCAGTAATGCCTTTTTAAAATATTGCTGTTCAAATTTGAGATTAGATTCACAAAGTACTGCATACTAACTTAGAATGTGTTTTGTTTTATTTATAAAAGCAAAATAATATCAAGAGGTCATTGTAAGAATACCTGTAATGTGACTTGCCTCCTGGGTTATTAAAATATTCTTTCAGATTATTTTTACCATCTGTGTTAAATTTCCTCTTCATCTTTGGCAGCACTATCTATGAATATGCTGTGGTATCATTACACAGCCTCTTTAAAACCATGGGAGATTTTGATGCAATATTGTTGATATATAAATTTAGAAACATTCATCGATTACAATTTGTGTTCACAAAGGTAGTCAAAAAGATGAAAATATCAGATAGGAATAATGTCAATAGTAAAAATTTAGAAAGACCAGGAGTTAATCATTTGATAAAATATAACCAATTTAAATATCAGGCACATAACTTTCTCATTATGTACCAGATATAGAACTTTGATAGTGTTAGTTATGAAATATTATTAGTTTTACAGACTTTCATATCAGCTACCAAATTTGTGATTTTGTCAATAAGATGATTATAACTGATTGCTCAAGTCATTGTCTATTTCGTGGAAATTTCCACAAATATATTTTGATTTTCTGCTAAAATGCTGGCATCTATTTAAAATTGTACAAAACTATAATTATATACAAAATCATTAGCATGCTTTAGGCAATGTAATTTTATATATAATTTGTTAATTTTTGAATATTGAAAATGTTACTTTTCAATTTTATTTTTTCTTTGATCTCATGGCCAATTTTAATAATTAATTATTTTTAATACTGCTATATGTGTTTTAGTATATTCTGGAGCTCAAGATTCAAGGATCGCACCATTACCTCTAGTACTTGAATTTTTAATGATCTTTCAAAAACCATTGATTTTTTTTTATATATAATTTTTTTCTGCAACTTACAATAAAATGAAGATTTGTGTTTTTTTTTTTATTGACTGGTTGTAAGGTATGATTTATTAGCCAAAGAATACTGAACAAATATAGATTGAGCAAAAGATAGAATTAATTATTTTGATGTTTTTTTTTGTCTGTTTGATATTGTGTGTTAACCTTCAGTTTTATATTCTGAACCGTCAGCAAAAAAACCTTTTTGTTGATGTTAATGCTCAAGATTTATAGTGTGAGGTATGGCCTATGACTACTAAAATTTGTTAAGAAGAAAATTATTATTCTGAAGAATCTTGCTTCAGTGGGTGAGCACTGAGATCATTCAGTAATAATATTTTATTATCATCAGTCGCCATTTGCTTAGTACTTAATAGTAGTGTTTAAAAGTGACAGAAATAAGTGATCCAATATAATCAAAATCTGTATTTAATCGTAGATAAATATTAGTATTGTTTGGAATTGAAATATTTTTTTTTGTTTATATTTTTGTATTGAGTCTCAATAGTATGTACACTTTTTTGTAATTCTACTACTTTTCAAGTTAATATGAAAAGGTAAAATAAACCAATAAGAAAGTCTTAAAAGCATTAACCCAGCTTTTGGCAGATTATTGCCAGAATCATAGTGCCAAAAGTTGGCTTAATGCTTTTAAGACTTTCTTATTAGTTTATTTTACCTTTTCATATTAACTTGAACATTACAAGTGTGATAGAATTTTTGTATTGATTGTTTAAGGTTTAAGCCAAACAATGATGAAATTTTATTTTGGATTTGTTATTGACGCACATTTCATCCATTACAGCATGAAAGCTTTTTCTTCATTTTTCACATGTGACAATCTTATTCTATTTTTTCTTGATGGACCTGGCAAATTGGAACATGCATTTTAACCAGTTGTGGTGCATTAAAGATTTGCTTTTCCAGTAGTAACACTTATCTGTATCTTTTATTCCATTAATAGTATTGCTATCAATATTATGATTTTATTTTTTTTCCTAATTGGCTTATTATTGTTAGAAAAACTATACAATTTGAGAAATCCTAATTAATAAATAGACTATTATTAGCATAAGACTGGTTTGTTATAACATGGGAATTCTTTCTCAAAGATTGCACTGAGATTTTATTTTATTTTCATTAATTGAAAATTGAACAAGGAAGTTTGTTTGCTCAGCAGCAGGTTACTTTGTCATAATTGGATGAATTAGTTTCAACTGAAATTTATTTTGCTATGTATGTTATATAGACAAATAAATCTAATCAAATATGCATCTCATATATATTATTTTGGGAATTATTTTATTCACAATGTATATTTAATACTTTTTAATTCTCAATGATTGAGAATTATACATTTTTAATTTCTGAAAATATATATAATAATATATAAAGAATGGGTAAAGTTATATTTTACATCATGCATTTATATAGTTGTTTCAAGTTTTTATTATCTTTTTTTTTATATGAATAAAAATGGAAATTTCCTCACTTTTTACTTCCCTGCAAAGTAATAATTAAATATATTTTGATATATCCATTTCCTTTGTAGTATTAAACCTTGCCAATACTATTCATTAATAGTGCTATCTACCTTAGTTTTAATTTATTTTATTGTTTATCGTTCTGAGATCTCTCTATCTTGAAAGACATTTTACTAGGTTATTTCTGATATAATTCTCATGATTGTTACAATACATCAACATATTCCTACTTTAGATAAATATTTTTTTGTTCGTTTGAGAATTGTACCAGGACTTTCAAGCTAACATAAACCTATTCAAATTACTGATCATCTTTTTATACATTTATAAATCTATAAATACATGGTGGAAAATATGCAAAAAGTACTTAAATATTTTTTATTTACCGTTTTAAATGTATTTTATTTAACGGATTTTACTAATCCAAATGTATATGGGTGACCGCAAGCTTAAAAGCAATATGACCATAGGCTCAGTTGTTTTAGAACTAATGACACGTGGCTGGAGTAAACCAGTCCTTCGTGATGAACTATATATCCAGATGTGTCGGCAAACTACGGAAAATCCCAAGACGTAAGTTTTTGTCTTATTTATATATATATACTGCTTTTGTATAAATACAGTATTTTTTCCCATTTAGCTTATAATATAAGAATTATTTAAATAAAAATTAAACTTAGATATTTTGTTTATTTAAATATTAATGTGTGATAATATTTATTTGATTGTATTATATTTATATAAAATAAATTAAAATGTCTCCTTTTAATGTATCATTTTGTACATTTTTGACTATAATCTTTTGTGTTTTGTTTAATTTTTTTTACCTATTTCTAGGAAATTACTGTCAAAAAAATTTTAAAATGATGAAATAAAAATTGATATTATTTGTTTTAAATAATCATAATATAAATTTTAAAATATTTATTAAAATTTTTAAAAATAGATATATTTATTTATTGTTTTATATTCTCAAATTAATATGTAAAAATATTAATATAAAGCATGATTATATATTCATATTTTGTCAAAAAAAAAAAAAAGACTAATATTATATGAATATATTAGTGACTAATTTGCAATAGTATGAATAAATGTGTTGCTCTACTTAATAAAATGTGCTATTGTTGCAAATTTTTGTACTATATATATATATATTTTGAGTCTAATTAAAATAAAATAAAAAATATTACTTAAATGAATCTCACTCGTGCTAAAATAGTAAGTTCGCCATTTATAAAAATGTAAAGAGTTTCCTTATTATTTTGTCAAGATTTTACTATTTGCTAACTTTTTATTGGCTGATTTAATGCCATTGTACGTGCATTGGACATCAAATTATCCACAACTAATTTTTGCTTACTAATTTAATTAATGGCATCAGGTCACTGAAAAAATCATTACTGCTTGCTGCAATCTGTTAACTGCTGAAAACACCATACTTACTTTTTATGCATTTGTTAAAGATGCTATTTTCACAATGAGATCTATAAAATAATATAAAATATTAAATACTTCATAAAACTAAATTCACCATAAAAAAAATGACAAAGTTAAGAAAATATAATTATAATAAAATTAAAATAAAGTATTTAAATCTTTTACAAATTATTTTACATAAAATTTACAATAAAATGATATTAATACATTGTACAGGCTTAAACCTGTATTTATATATGTAATATATGCGGGGTTCGAAGACTTTCACACAACCCACCACTCTCGGTGCCATCTCATATTGCTGACTCACCTGATCACACACATGTTGAAAAGATAAATAATCACCAATATACGTATTTCATGCTAAACCAGCAATCATCAGTTGGCCTAGATTACTATCCTCACACATATATAATCAGAACTCAGCTTTATATTAACATAGCCAACATGTGTGTGATGTGGGTCAGCAATATGAGATGGCACTGAGAGTAGTGGGTTGTGTGAAATAAAATGATATCTACGTTTATTTACCAATCATTATTAATACCTTTTTTTTTTGCTAAAATAATCAGCCTTGATTGCTCTATCAGACTCTCAATAATAGATAAAAAACATCCATTTAGGGATCTTTTTTATTAACAAATTAAATATCAGCTTATATCAATTTATTTATATTTATTTAATAATTAGATTGATAAAGAAATAATTACATTAAGAATGATGGAGGAAAAAATAAATTACTAACGGAATTTGGTATACATATGTGCATGTATACACATGTGCATATGTATACGTAAACATTGTAAATATTATATGGCCACTTTCTTTTATAAACTAGTAATTCAAGCACATGTGCGTGTGTGGCGCAACTGTTCCCAAAAGCTATTAATATAAAATAGATAACTAAAAATAATAAACGAGCTGAGCGCTTTCTAGTAATAAAAAAGTTGTAATTAATATTGTAATTAAAAGTAATTTTACATCAAGATAATTTATTTTAAAAAATTTTGTCTATGAATTATCTATGCTCCCCCCCCACACACACACACTTAAAAAAAAGAAAATATATATATTATAATTTTTATAAAAAAATTCATTAAAAAAAATGTCATATTGCTATTTTGAAAATACAGTTGGAAAGAAGAATGAATTATCCATAATGTAACATAATCTTACGTATATATAATCCACGGATCATTATACTTAGTTTAGTATAACAACAAAATTATTTGTAAAATGTAAATAAATGGATTCTGAAATTTATTTATTTATTTCTCTTGTTTGTTTGTTTTTTCTTAAAAGGAAATAAGAACTAAATTTTGCAGTGATGTATGGATTTAAAACTTTAAAAATATGTCTTGAAATGCTATTTCATATTTTACATGTGAACTAATTTTTTTCATTTTATTATATTAAAGATATTAATATACCAGCAGAGTAATTTTTAAAATTATCAAATGAGAAAGCAGTTAGCATTGAAGTAGATATTTTGAACTGATTCTCTTGGATTCTGTGCTATCATTGCTTTAAGTTATAGTTAGTATGAAGGCTAGATGTCTCTAATGTAGTCATTCTTCATCTCTGTTTATGCAAGTCAGCATTTTTGATTTATATGTGATGTAGGCAAATTATTTTTTAAAATTTTGAATTTTGGTTATATTTAATCTTTTTCTATTTTATATATGTTATGCAGTTCACTGAAAACGATTAAAGATATTGAAGAGAAGTTAATTAGTCTTGTAATAATTATATCATGATTTTGAATCTTATTGTAATCACTAAACTTTTTTAAATTAAACTATTATATATATGTCATTGTTTTTATTTTATTTTTCTCTTAGGGAAAGTTTATGCCGAGGTTGGGAATTAATAGCAATTAGTTTAGCCTTTTTTCCTCCTTCGGTTAAATTTCACTCCTATCTTGACAGTTTTATTAATCGGCATTTGGATGGAAGCCAAGATACTGCAGAAGTAAATTATATTTTATTTTGTAAATTAACTAATAATAGTTATTTTACATTTTTTCGAACATTAGTTACATGTTATGTTATTTCTATTATTCAACTGAATTGCTAAATGGTTTTAGAAAAATTGAAACTTTCTTTATACTTTTCAAACTACATTCAGTTGTTAGTAATAATATACAGATTAGTATGGGACAGAATAACATAATTAGTTAGAGTGTCATTTTATATTTAGCATTCAAGAATCTTACGGTCAATGGTAAAGTCAGCACTATCTGAAGAAGAGAGAAGAATATTATCACTCAAAATATTGTGTTCTATACTAATCTATATGTTATTGCTAATAGTTGAAAGTATTTAGAAAGGTATAAATAAAGTTTGAATTTTTTAAAAAACTAACATTTTAATTATATGTTTTAGATTGTAAAAAAAATTAAATTTCTACATATTTATTTAACAGTCTTCATTTTATTAATCCATGTGTCATTTTTCAGTACTTTCATTATGATTTATCTCATAATGACATTCAAAATATTAACATTATTTTAGGTCCAAGTTAGTCATTACGCTGCTCATTGCTATAAAAAGCTTGAAAGGATAGTTCAGACAGGTGCCAAAAGAGGATTGAAAAAACCAACCAATGAAGAAATCAATCAGGCTAGGGTAAGTACAGTTCATAGGGAAGAAATGATAAGTAGTATGGCTATTAATTAAAATTAATATGTATACTTTTGTAATTCTCTAATCCTATTCAAAAAGTAAAATACATTCTCTGACTAATTAATTTATTATATTAGATTATAATCTAAATAATAATAGTACTTATGATAACTTGCAGTTGTTAGTCAATCTTTTTTATGAGATTCTTTTGAATTATTGTATGCACCTTCATGTAGAAACATAAATGTAATTTCCAGTTTCCTGACTAATTAATCAAATGCTATTAATGCACTTCTAGAGGGGGGGGGGGCTGAACATGTATTCATAGATGCTTAAATATGTTTAAAGTTTTGCTTTAGAAATCTATTTGGACATAAAATTACTAAATAGATTTGGATGTAAGCTTCATTATTGATGATCATTTAAAGTGAATTATTTATATTTTAAGACCTAAAACAGTAATGTATTTAAAATATACTTATTGGTGATTATTAACTTATTTGATGTAATAAGATTCTAACAAGTGAATGGTCTTTAGTTCATATTTTAAATGCCCCAATGACTATATGAGGCCATTTAATTATAAATTAGTATTAATTTACTGTGGATAAAGTCTTGAGAGAATAATATAACTATATATAATATCTTTCTTCCGAATCACATTATGTTTAGATGACTTACCCTTGAAAATATAACCTATTAAATTATAAATTTGCAACTGCAAAATATTCTCAGGTTACCAATATTTATTTTTGTTTTTCCTCGATGATAATTTTTTCTTTGTTACAATAGTTTAAGTGAATCTTCTAAATTTATAATAATCAGAATATGATATATAGCTTGTTGTTACTTATTTTGTTTTGTTTTTTAATATATTTTTCACCAAGATAAATTATTTTAATAAAAAAATTTTAAAAAAATGTATTATTAATTCTTCTCAATTTCAATGTTATTTTAATACATAATTTTTTTTTTAGTGTCATTATGTTATGTCATTGAATTTTTTTCCATAACTATGTATAAATAATGTAATTATAAACATAATTGAAGAAAAAAATTTTTTTACATTAATTAGTTTCCTCAATTATAGAGTACTGAAGGGTTAAATGTTCCATAATAGAATCTCTGTTGAGAATGGTAATCTCACTTTGGCCAGTGGAATGAAATTTTGCTCAACCCATTATTTTGGAGCTAGAATATTGCAACTTATCAGGAACATTGTTTTGTCAAGTTTATTTTTTTATTGACAAAACTGGTCTGGGGATGTTGGGTGAGTGGGCGCTGAATGGGGATTTTATGCACAGACCTTCTGGCATCCATTGATTACTCTGGATAGCATAAGGTGGCACTACTATATGGTGAGTTTTTGCCTGTTTCCTTCTTCAATTAGTCCATCTAATGTAAGCTTCAGTAATCAGTAAATGCCAAATGATAATACTTAATAAATCTCTGCGCAATATTGTCCTATCCACAGACTAGTTTTTAGATTATGACTTTTATCATGAACTAATCTGAGGATATGGCTTACATAGCGCTGAATAGGGATTTATTAATCAATACTTTCTGGCATCTATTATTAATCAAATTTAAACTAGATGTCAAACTGGGATAGAAAAAATACAATTACTATTATTCAGTAATTACAAAAATGCTATGTAAATTTTTATTAGAAAATTTTAATCCACAATCTGTGTTAAAAAATTGTATTTGTAATTTTTATTATACAAATTTTACTTATAAAATGAAAAAAATGTATCCTTTATTATAACACAGGCTAAATTAAATTATAATTTGTATGTAGGATTGCATTGTAATTCAGTGTTAAATATTTTTAGAGCCTTTTTTTTCATAAAGTTATTATAAAAATAAAATATTCAACAAATTTGTTTTTAAAATATACTTGGATCTCTTGTCTATTAAATCAAGAAGTCTGCCTTATTTATTTTTTTTATTTTTTATCAGAAAAGTGCAGAAAAAAATTTTCAATATTATTTAATGTTTTTCTAGGTCCATGTCACAAATACAATTGAATCAGCTTTAAAAGCTTTCATTTCAATCCAGATTTTGTGTGCCTATTCTTGATATCTGATACTTGTCATAGATAATGACCTGATATATATATATATTGTGCGCATTATAGAATCTGATATTTTAATTAATAATTGATTTTAAAAAAATAATGTTATTGACTTTACAACCTGTTGTTAAAATCTTAGCTATTCCCAAAAAGAAAATTTGTCTAATTATTACATTAAAAAAAAAAAAAAAAAGTTAATCATCTTTTTTGAAAATAATCCATAGCAGAGTGAAGAAATGTTAGGTTTGAACAATTTTTCATCCTTACTTTACACTCTTATAGAGTAGCTTGATACTCATTTATTGGATGAGTAGCTGATGAGTTGGCTATGCATTAGGTAATTAAAAAATCCTGACTCTTTAAAAAAAATTTGAAGATTATTTAGTCCGGGTTTTAAGACCAAGTTTTAGGCATGGCAACCAAATGCATTATCTCTGCACTATAAAGCTTATCATCATTTTTATATGCAGCTTGTATTTTAATATTGTAAGTACATATTATATAATAAAGACAGCCTGGTATAATTATGTTTTCTTCTTTTAAGTTGCTTAAGTTTTCTTTTTAGAAACTTGTCTCTAATGAACAAAATACTATGACAATTGTGGTTTCATCCAAATGGAAGCTGCTAAATTTGGATTCGTTGCCTAATGAAATATGTTCTGGGTGATAAAGTATAGATTTTTTATACCTGACTGCTGGAAACAAATCCTGATTACTTGATACACATGACTCTCTAATATTATTCTTTTGTACTATTCCTTCATATTTATTTCATTTTAACCCCTTTGCTAAGTATAATACTAACTCTGAAAAATAGCCAGATAAGTATCAAATATATTCACAAAAGTTGGTTTACAATAATAATAATAAAAAATTATAAAATTTGGATTTTTATATATATTTGGTGTCTTGTTTTATTTTTGAACAAGATATGATTAACAATTCATTATTATATTTATTAAGTTTTATATATATATATCAACAACATATTTAACAAAACTAATCATTTTGCTGCAACTATTACCCACAAGCTTCATGATCTTTAAGCATCTTTATGAGAACTTAAATCTATTAATAACTTTTGTCCATTATTGTATAAAGATAAATTCTTATTAGAAAATATATTCATTTGAAAAGATAATATAAAAATGGGAATTTCAAATTGATCAAGAGTATTTTTCAGCAGCTTGAAATTATGAAGGTCGTTATAATTATTGGTTACTGAAAGGGGGGGGGGTATCCATTTACCTAAATATAACTACATCATTAAACTAGCCCTATGACAAGGTGATTTAATATCTTATAATCATTAATGGAGTCATTCTTTTATAATTTTTAGCATCCTTGATCCAAAAATTATAGTTTTTTAATATCAAATATGAAATTGGTTTGATTCTTTTTCTGCCATTATAAGTATTTATTATAACATTATTTTTTAGATTCAAATCTTTCACCCTTCAATGTTTGGGAATACACTGGAAGATGTTATGGCTATGCAGAAAAAAAGATTTCCTGATCGTCGATTACCATGGATACAGACAACTTTATCTGAAGAGGTGTTAAGACTGAATGGAGCTCAAACTGAAGGAATATTTAGGTAAACTTATATGATACAATTGCCGAATATTGAAAAATCATATTTGAAATATAGTTGAATGTTAAACCATTACAAAGATTTATACATCTAAAAAAAATTTATTTGCAATAATGATAGAATATTGTAGATTGTAATAAATATTATTTTTCATTTTGTTTTAAATAGGGTGCCTGGAGACATTGACGAAGTTAATTTATTGAAAATCAAAATGGACCAGTGGCAAGAGCCAGAATGTACTGATCCACATGTTCCTGGTTCTTTGCTTAAATTATGGTACCGTGAATTATACGAGCCTCTCATTCCAACTGAATTTTACGATCAGTGTGTTGAGAACTATGCGAATCCAGAGGCTGCAATAAATATTGTTCATAACTTGCCTGAAATTAATCGGCTTGTTTTGTCCTATCTCATCCGATTTTTACAAGTATGATTTTTTTTTCTTCTAATATATAATTTATTTTATATATATTTGGATATAGAAGTTGTATTGTAAGAAATATTTTAAATATTGTTATAAACTCTTAAGTAGTTTTTTTTTTATTTTAATTTATGAATAATAGAAATAATTTATTAAATTATACTTTTTGTTATTATCATAATTAGAATTATCACTCCCATCATAATTATTTTTGAGTGTAGACATTTAAATACTTCTTTAAATATCACTTGCTATATTGCTTGGTACATCATTTTAGAGACCTGTAGAGGATGTATCAAATGCCCGCTCGAATTTAGTGAATAATTTTATTTCTATCTTTTTATATAAATAAAATATCTTTAATTAATCATTCTAGATTCATAATAAATTCAATAATATATCCCTTAGTCTCATATTATAAACTTTCTATATTTTTAAAAAACCTATATGGCATTGAAAATTTAAATAAATATTAATTTTAATATCATTTGTTCTATATTTATATTTACAAATTGGACTGTCTGTGCATATATATATATATGCAAATGTTATTAAAGATTATTATTTTACAATGCAAATATTGAAGATGTGTCTTATGTTAGTGGGTTTTGGGTACAGTAATTAGGTGCTTGAAGATTTGGATGACTACGCTATTTAAATAAATAAAAAACTAGAGTTTGATCAGATCACAAATGGAGATGATGAGATGGTATTTTTCCATCTCATATGGAAATGTATTATTAAGTTAACTTATTTTAGCTTAATATTTTTTGTATTTATCTTATATTAATAATTTAATAAATTTTAAAAGAATATAATGTGTGTACCTATCTTATATATTAATCAGCTGGAAAAAAAAAAGTTCTTATATTGAAGCTTGAAAAGTTTTTTTTATTAATTATTCAAGCAAAAAAAATTTTTTTAATTGCCAATGGCTTTAGAAAAAAAAAAAAGGTGGGGAGGGGGGAAATCTAAATTTTAAATCGAGCTTTATTGTGAAATAATGCAAGTATGTATTTTTTTTTATAATTGTATAATTAAGAGACAAAGGACAAAATAATTTTGCTGTTTCTATTGTTTATCATCTCTAAAAATATCACAGAAGTCAAGCGTTGTTAGCCGGAGATTGCAAGCAAGTAGTTGGTTGCAGACGGTTGTGGGTTCGCGTCCCGACCGATGCTATGACATATGAAAAAAGTACCACAGAAGTGCCAATCTTATTGCACTGGAAAATCAAGAAAATTGGCATAGAGTGGGTGTAGAGAAAACCATAATTGGAAAAAACTTCTTTTGTTCAAGGATTAGTAAGCAATATTTGTTGGATGATAATTTATACATAGAAATTCTATAGCAGTGAATCTACAATGTTTTCTAACTAGAGAGATCAAATTTTTCCCCAGGAAGTCCTGCCTTCTTTGCTGAGCCCGATGTCGTTTCGGGAATAGATAAACCAAAAGGAAAGGTGCCAATCAGCTAGCCAAGGTCACATCACTATAAGGTAGTGCTAAATATGTATGTATATTTATGTATACACAAAATAAATATTATTAGTTAAATAATAATATAATTGAAAACTAAACGGATTTCTAATTGTGTGTGTGTATTTATATATACACAAAATAAGTATTATAAATGATATTGTAACAGTAAACTAAATGTAGGTGTGTGGATGCCAATGGCATTCACAATATTTTATAAAAACAATTAGTCTCATTAAATAGTTGAATTAATGGAAAAAATATAAACTAACTTATCAAGAAAGTTAGATGAATTCGAGCAAAGGATTAAGATAAAGTAAACAAAGCCATTGCAACCCTTAATGTTGAATTCTTGATCAGATTTAATGATAATAGAAACATTGCTTAAAATAGACAATTCTAAGATAATTATGTTATCTGATCAAGGATCGAAGGTAGTAACTCAAGGGATGACCACCACGTGGACAGCAGATGGCCAACCAAGGGAGTCTACACTAAAAACAATGAGAGAGTGAAAAAGAAAAGATCTAGAATAAAACTGAGAGCGGACACTTGCTAAGTAAAGCTCTTGAAAGGCAGATGTGCCATTTCCTCGGCTGCTCCAGTCAGTTGCCTCCTCCACTTAGCCTTGCGGAGAAGTTTACTTCTGGATGTGCAAAAGTAAACTTAGGAACAATATAATAGGTCGTATTGATCTTATTATTATTTTGTACATCTTCGGGCTCATTGTTATCTGTATAGCATGTGTATATAATTGTCATATTTGTATATATTAAACAAGATTTGATTATTTTCATATAACTCTGTAAAATAATTTCTTGTTACTTAAAATTACTTGCCGAGCTGCCTCATTAATTAGTAATTATTTGTGTTATTTATATTTGCAATCCAGCTGGCAATAGAAGTGCGCTGGACACAGCAATTGGTGCAATCACAGTCTTGATTACGTACCTCAATAGTCTTAAATTACTAAAAAAAAAAATATTTTCTTGCTAAATTGACTAAGTCATCATAATGTAGCTGGCAATATCTGAATTTGACTTCAGAGAGGCAAGTGAGTGGCCCCTTTATGACCAACAAATAGAGAAACTTTTAATTAGTAACAGAGTAAAGGACGATTAGTGTAAAACAGCAACCTTATTGTGTTTTGCTAGAAAAGGGGTCATCCAAATTGCAAATAGGCTTTGCGAATCTCAAACCCCAGAAGAATTCACATTTGAACAGATCACAGATCGTTTGGCCAATTATTTTAATCCACGTGAGTCTAGACACACATTGCCAGACTCCACTTCAGAAATTGCCGACAAAGCAAGAATAAGCAAGCACAAGATTATGGTACTGCCCTGCGTGAACTCACAAAAAACTGCATCTACGACTCATATTTGCAAGAAGCTCTCCTAGAACAATTTTTATGTGGTATGAGCAGTGACAATCTGAGACAGCAGTTATTGGCAGACAAGGATATCAATTATAAAGAAGCTATCAAACAAGGTATAGCTTCTGAACTTGCATTACAGCAAGATAAAGAAATTGTGGCCATGAAATTAGCAGACAATGATCCTTATGAAATCCACAAAGTTGACAAACCTGAAAGAAGGGTGCCTGATCAAAATGGAATTACTAATATTAAGAAAAGTCAAATTAAGTGCCTTTCTGTTGTAAACTAGCTCACATGGCACGTGAGTGTTTTTATAAAGATCAATGCTGTAAACACTATAATAAATTCGGCCATTTGGAAAAAGTGCCAAAATAAGAAATTCAACAATGATATAAGTAATAACAGCCAAGAGCATTTTACTAAGCAAGAGGAATTTTCGGTGATTAATAATGTGCCTTTGGACCAATCACAGAAATTTGAAATGACTGTCAAAATTTTTGAAAAAACCCTACCGATGGAAATTGACAGCAGAGACCCAGCCACCTAGACTTATGCATACCAAATTCAAATCTCGGGACATTAATGGCAAGACCATAAAGATTAAAGGAGCAATTCAAGCTCCAATTACTTCTTACAATGGCAAGAAACTAAAATTGCCACATTATATATAATTCTAGCCCAGATAAATCCCCTCATTAGCCATGATTGGGTCAATCACTTAGGAATTAAATTATCGATAGGAAAAAATAGTGACATTGTAATGTTTATTGAAAAACATAAAAACTGTTAGTTGCGTACGAAAATACCTCTAGCCATAGTCGAGTTCTCGAAAGAAGTTGAGAAATCAACCTTATGGAAAAATCTAGGTCATAAATTGCGGACCAAGCTTGCAGAAAGTAGGTCACCTGAAGAGTACAAAGTACCTGTCCCTAATTACAAATTTGTATCTAGAGAACACGTATGGGTTAGAAACAAAATTGACAGATTTTGGAATAAGACTGAAATCATATGCCACTTAACCAAGCAAGTGGTGTACGTCCAAATGGTGGATGGAAGAATGTTACACAAACACACCAGCCAGTTGCAGAAAGATGAATGTAGTCAACAAACACTGCAGCTGTTTCAGAAAAAAGAGATCAGCAAGTGGACATTTGGGAAAAGCTGTAATAGTAATGCAGTCCCAAACGAAATTACTACAAACCTGGAAAGAAAAATATCCTCCCCCTTATCATACTTATTATGTTTTAAGTTCAGAGAATAGGTAAAAAGTAAAACACGTATCTCTGAACTTGAGAAAGGTATGCTAAATGTGTATGTATATTTATGTATATACTAAATAAATATTATTAGTTAAATAATATTATAATTGAAAACTAAACAAATAGATTACCAATTGTGTGTCTATATTTATATATACACAAAATAAATATTATAAATGATATTATAACAGTAAACTAAATGTATATACGTGGATGCCAATGGCATTCACAATATTTTATAAAAGCAATTAGTCTAATTAAATAGTTGAATTAATGGAAAAAATATAAACTTAACTTATCAAGAAAGTTAGATGAATTCGAGCAAAGGATTAAGTTAAAGCAAACAAAGCCATTGCAACGCTTAATGTTTAGTTCCTGATCAGATTTAATGATAATAGAAACATTGCTTAAAATAGACAATTCTAAGGTAATTGTGTTATCTGATCGGGGATCGAATATAATAACTCAAGAGATGACCACCACGTGGACAGCGGATTGCCAATCAAGGGAATCTACACTAAAAACGAGAGGGTGAAAATGATCTAGAATAGAACTGAGAGCAAGCACTTACTAAGTGAAGCTCTTGAAAGGCAGATGTGCCATTTCCTCGGGTGCTCCAGTCAGCCCCTTCTTCACTTAGCCCTACAGAGAAGTTTATCTCCAGATGTGCAAAAGTAAACTTAGGAATAGTATAACAGGTCGTATTGATCTTATTATTATTTTGTATGCCTTCGGGGCCTTATTGTTATTTATATAGCATGTGTATGTCTTGTATTTACGATCTGATTGGCTGTTATAGTAATAAGTGTGAGAGGTTTTGCAGTCTCTCAATTTAATTTCAATAGCATGTGTATATAATTGTCATATATGTATATATTAAACAAGATTGATTATCTCCATATAACTCTGTAAAATAATTTCTTGTTACTTAAAATTACTTGCTGAGCTACCTCATTAATTAGTAATTATTTGTGTTATTTATATTTGCAATCCAGCTGGCAATAGAGTGCCGCTGGACATGGCAGATAGGCAATACAGATACATGCAAGAACCACGCAAGCCAATGGTTTCAAATATAGGAACTTTTCACTCATGAATGGATCTGGCGATCAGATACCACCAGTTAAGTGTGACACAGAGGGTCCATGCCAATTCTGTCAACAATAACAGTGCTGCAATGGAGTGAGTAATTGTGAACTATTTATTTTTCTGGAAGTCAACTCTGTGACATTATTGGGGGGGGGTACAACTTAGACTGATTGCATACCCTATAAATAAAATATATTTGGGAATTAGCATTTCTCTCAGCAGAGATCATCATTATGTTATCTTGTGTATATTCATTCATAATCATTTAAACCATGCTAGCTTATATAAATTTTTTATTTTTTTATATACGCTTTGGTTTGGCTATGCATGTATTTGTGTAGCTGAGAGAGATGACCTTGGAGAGTTAGTGCTAATAAGACAGGTAAATAAGTCGATAATAGAGTCAGAGATACTTGTTATTGATTTAGAATTATGAGTTCTATCACATAACCTAAATGGGGAGGGTTTAAGTTGATCTGGAGAGATAGTGCTCAGTTGTATAATACTTCTGGCCAGGGTACTTTTATTTGGGTGAAGATCCCAGGAAGCACCTCACATCTCCACCTGTCAATAAAAGGGGGTGATAGCATATTTCCTTGGGTGAGAATAAATGTTCAAGGATTATATTGCAAAATAGCATACATAAAAAAAATCAGAGGGGAAGAGCTGAGGAAAAAGAAAGGTGAAAAGATCATCTCGCTTAAAATACATCATTTCACAGATTGATTTGATAAATTACTTATATGTATGTCTTAGTTTGTAACTTGTGCTTGAGGGTTTGGTCAGATTGCAAATAGAGATTTGTTCAAACCTACTTGATGTGATGTATTGTGGCTTCTCCTTAAACGAAGTCAAGAATATCTCAGCAATTACGCCCAGATAAACCTGTTAGTCACTTTATTTCCATTCCCCATCCTAAATTTTTCCATATTCTGCTCCATCCCATTTCCACAACATAATCTTTGTGATGTGATGTGATGTATTATGGCTTCTCCTTAAATGAAGTCAAGAATATCTCAGCAATTATGCCCAGATAAACCTGTTAGCCACTTTATTTTACATTCCCAACTCTAAATTTACCCATAATCTGCTCTATCCCATTTCCACAACATAATCTTTGTCAACTCTATAACCTTTATATCTAAATCCCCCTTATCTTTCCCCAAACCCAGCATAAAAATCAATAATTCACTTTCTGTATAACCACTTTTTTCATATTTATTTTTCCACAACTTCATTATATGTACCCTTTCTGATGTGATGTGATGCATTGTGACTTCTCCTTAAACGGAGTCAGGAATCTCTCAGCAGCTATGGTCAGAGAAACCTGTTAGCCACTTTACCTTCCTTTTCCATTGTCCACCCTAAGTTTTCCCATAATCTGCTCCATCCCATTTCCACAACATAATCTTTGTCAACTCCATGACCTTCATATCTAAATCCCCCTTATCTTTTCCCAAACCTAGCATAAAAACCAATAACTCACTTTCTGTATAATCACTTTGTTCATATTTAATCTTCCATAACTTCATTATTTGTACCCTTTCTGCTTCCAAGCATTTACATTGAAGTATTGTACCCTTTCTGCTTCCAAGCATTTACATTGAAGTAACAGATACTTAATATTTTCTATGCCTTCCTTACACAACTTGCAGACTAAATCATCCATATTTTTCCATTTACGTGTATATTCCCTTGTTGCTAAAGATCCCGTTCAAGCCTTAAACAATAAACTACTTTCCTTACTATTGTCATAAATTAACTAACACCCAATGTTCTGTTTACTTCTATATATATTTAAACTCGTTTTACTCTCCATACTAGTTCTCCATCTCTCCAACTCCCTATTCTTTATTAATGCATCTATTCTTCTATCCCACTCCTTACCACTATAACACTCAACAATTCTCCTAACACAATCATCCCACCTTTTGTACAAGTATACTGACATAAATTCTTTATTCAAATCTTCTGCATATCGCATTACCTTTCTCACCCATCTTGTTGCCTGTCCTTTACTTGTAACCCAATTAAATACTATTTTGGCTATTCTTTTATTATCCATAAACTGCAATCTACCAAACATTTTCAATTTGCTTTTTGCATCCCTCATATAAAAACTTGACCATCCCATTTCTCCTTGAATTGCCTCCTTTGCTGTCCACACCTCAGCATCTAATGCATGTCTTTCTACTTCCCTTTGTACTTTTTCTAAGCAATCTAAAACTCCTTTATTAACATATAATGCATCATTGCCATATGTTAACCCTGCTACTGCCACTCCCTTCCATACAATTCTAGCTACATCATATTTATTATATGAAAACACGGTTAATTTCTTTATCAATCCCTTTCTTTTCTTTGCTTCATTTATCAATTTTTTCTCCCATTCATCCAAGCAATTTTTCTTATTACTCAAGATGATTCCCAAATAACTATATCTATTCACCACACTAAACTTTATATCCCCCAATAAGAAACCTTTGTCTTCTCTTTCCCCAGTATTCACCATCATTATATTTGATTTTTCTTCACTAAATTTAATCCCCATATCTTTACTCACCCTTGCGCATATCCTCAGCATAACTTCCATATCTTCTCTTCTTTCTGCACACAAAAAGACTTCATCCGCAAAAAAAAGACCGGACAATGTATATGCTCTCTTGCCACCTATTAACGGTATCCCTGTCCCTCTTCCAAGACTTTCTATTGCTCTCTCCATTTCACTCAAATACAACACAAACAAAATAGTTGACATAGGGCATCCTTGCCTCAGTCCCACCACATTTTTAACTTTAACTGATTCTATATCCCCTAATTGATATGTATAGTAATTATTTTCATATAATTTCTTAATGACACCCACTAAAGCTTCATCCATTTCCAGATTTGCTAAACTTATCCATAATCTACTTCTATTCACTCTATCATATGCCTTCTCTATATCTATAAAACTCATATATAACTGTTTACCTGAATTTCTACTCATATCTATAAATTGTGTAACTACAAATAAACTATCTCCTATATGTCTATCTGACCTAAAGCCTCCTTGCATTTCTCTCACTACATTATTTTCTTCCATCCACTTTGCAACTCTTCCAGCCACCATATATGAAAAAACTTTATATAAAACTGATGTTACCGCTATTGGTCTATAATTATTTAACTTTCTATGATCCTTACCTTTTCCTTTAAATAATAATCTTACTCTTGTATTACTACAGCTACCCGGAAAAACTCTTCTATGCCATCTTATTAAAACATGATAGTAACTTTACTTTTGCCCTATGCCCTAAATTCATTACCATCTCTGCTACCACTTTTCAATTTCTTCCCTACCTCATTCAGTTCCTTTTCTGTAAAACTAATATTCCCATTACTATATGCTTTCATATTTTGTATCCCTCTATCCTTCACATCTAACATCTTTTCTATATCCATTACATAACTATTCAATATTCTCTCTAATTCTTCTCTAGAGCTACACTCCCTCCTCATCCAGTAGTACTATCTCTCTCCCCCCTAAATTTCTTCTTCTAATGTAATTCCAAAATTTTTTACTCCCATCTCTTCCACTTTTATTAATATCATCCAATAATTTACTATTTAGTTTCATTCTCTCTCTATAATTATCTATTTTAGCTAACTTCTTTTTTTCTAAGTACTTTTCCCATTTAGCATTAATATCTTTTTCACTTTCTTTGTTTTTAATAGCACACTTATATTCTCTGCATGCTTTTGTCCTCTCTTTTACACTTTTACTAACTCTCATTGTTCTATTACTTTTATTCTTCTGAAATATTCTCACTTAAAACCCTATTTGCCACTTTTCCTATTTTATCACACCAGTCCTCATACTCATTTCCAACCAACTCTTCTATAGTTTCTTCAACTTGTATTCTATACTCTTCTAACTTATTCTTATCATTCACTCTCCATCCACAACTTTCACTATTTTTTCTACTTTTATTTCTATTTTCCATCACATTACTAACCATTTCAATTACAAAGAAGTTATGATCACTATTACATACTCTCTCTTCATTATCAAACACCTTAATTTTCCTTACTTTATCCATTCCCTCTTTCTCTACCAATACATAATCTATTGTGTGTGATATATTATTCCTAGACCTCCTAGACCATGTGTATTGTCCCTCATAAATATTTGATAAGTTTCCGATGCTCAAATTTACTCTCTGACAAAATTCCTTCAAAAGATGTCCATTCTTATTGTCTACATCATCAATTTCTTCAATATGCCCATTCATATCTCCTATAACCATTATTCTCTTCCCCATTTCTTTAAAACTCTGTATATCCTTAACTAGGCATGCATATATGCTATTGTTCCATTCCATTAGTAGCTATATAAACTATAGCCACCATCCATTCTTGTTTTCCCAACCTTATTTCAAACCACAAATGTTCTTGGCATTTAACAGTATTTAAATATTTTTTTTGATATAACACCTATACCACCACTCTTTTTTTATTTCTCTTTTCTATTTATACCCTGCCATACCAAATCTTCCAAAACAGGTTCTTCATCTTTTCTTAGATGTGTTTCCACTACTGCTAATACCTCAAGCCCTTCATTTTCAATTGCTTTGTTTAATTCCTGCCACTTTTCTGATCTCCTACCACCTTGCATATTCAAATACCCAATTTTAACAATTTTTTCTTTCCTAACTACTCTTTTATAAATTTTTTTTGATTCTTTCTTCTCCATTATGTTTATAAATAACTTGCTTACTATTAATTTTACAGACGCATTCCCTCTCCACATCTACATTTATATCTAAATCAACTGCCTTTTGTTTATTCCTTACCTCCCATCCATTCTTCATCTTTTTAATAACACTACAATTAAAAATCCCACCCCCCTTTACAAGTTTCCCGAACTACATTCTTTATAAATCAGACTCCCTAAAACTTCACTTCCTTGTTTCCCTAAGTGCAACCCATCTTTACCAAATAACTCCCTCTTCCCAATAAAAAAATCCCACACATCCACAAATGTAACATCATTTCTCTCACACAATTCTTTCAATCTCTCATTTATAGAACATGCCCTATCTAACATATACCTTTTATCAAATCTTGGTAATAATCCAACTATTCCTACTCTTCCTTTAACCATACTCAAATTCCTAATCAATTCTGTGTACTCACCCATTACTCTCTCTGATGCCTCTGATAAATTATTAGTCCCTACCATAACATATACATCTCTAGTCCCTTGCTTCTTTATTTTATCTGTAACATCCCTAATTTTAGCTCCCGGCAAACATACTCTTACATACCTGTTTCTATTTTCCCTTGCAATTATATCTCCACATTCTCTTATTAATGAATCCCCTATCAATACTGTCTCATAGTCTACTTTCTCTGCTTCATTCACAACCTTCTCTACCACCTTCTGGACTTCCTTATCTACTAATAATTTTAATTTTGCTTTTACTTCCTTTACATCTTCCTCTATCCTACTTATTCTTTGGCCAACCATCTCCAATGCACTACCTATTTTTCCATCCATATCTCTTGTCACTCCACTACAAACACACTCTATCCTACCTTCCTCAACTGCGTTTTGTTCCATTTCTCTTGATTTTCTGCCTTCCTCAACTACGTTTTGCTCCATTTCTCCTGACTTACTCTTTACGCTATCTACACTTTTAAACCACTCCTCTTTTATCACATTCACACACTGTCTACATAACCATAAACCTGCTACATCCTTCCTAGTCTTATTTAAGCATTTCAAGTGGAAAATCTGATCACATATATTACATTCTACCACAGCACATCTAATTCCTTTCTGACGACTATATATGCATTGTAAAATACAAATGCAATCCATATTACTTATTTTCCAAGCCAATTATTCTATATTTAACTTTATACTTTCTCTCCTACTCTTCAACCCCTTTTGCACAGAAAGATAAAAATTTTTACTTTTAAAAACGATCGATCAATAACCACGTGTACCTTAGGCTTCTAAACGTTATCTTTTACCTCAAAATAGCTAATTGTTTTTAAATTTAAAAAAAAACTTTAGTAGCCAATTTAAACCAACTAATCTTATGTACAACTTAGTTATAGAAATCCTACACACATTCAACAAAAAGATTTTTTTTTTAAACTGCTATATTTTTAAAATGGCAATAGAAACATTTTTTTTTTTATAATAATTTTGATCTTTCCAAATTAAAAAACTATC
This sequence comes from Epiperipatus broadwayi, assembly GCA_028023455.1. NCBI lineage: Eukaryota > Metazoa > Onychophora > Udeonychophora > Euonychophora > Peripatidae > Epiperipatus > Epiperipatus broadwayi. Next base: position 4,230,813 of record JAQFVV010006230.1, read on the forward strand.
TATCTCTCTTGATCACAATTTACTTCTCACTTTCATACCACAATTAAAATATTTAAATTGATGATTTCAGATGATTAATCGCATAAAAAAGATATCAAACTTAGCTGAAATTGAAGTCAGTGACCAGTACTATTGTCAAACAGCCAGAGGCAAGCCTGTTTTTTATCTACCTAATGGCGCCCTGCAATGGCCATCCATTTATGTCCCATAGTTTAGTAAGCTTTGCTGTATCAGTCATTATATACCACAAAACATTGTTTTATATTTACAAATTGGACTGTCTGTGCATACATAATATATGTATGCAAGTGTAATTAAAGATTATTATTTTATTATACAAATACAGAGTATGTGAATAAATTATCTCATTATTGTTATTAAGCTATCCTAGAAAATCTCCATATGCCAATCATACATTTCCATGTATATTATGCAAATGAGGAACAATTATGCATAAATAGACTCTTGTATAAAAACTGGTAAGATTTATGAAGATGTAACAAAATGTAATAACTGTAAGTTAAGCTTAATAATTGTGAGTATGATTTGCATATTATGGTAAAGACACACTGCAATAGGTTATATTTTTCTACTGAGCATATGTAGAAATTGACACATAAACACAGATAAGCTTATTAATAGACTGTAGAGATTTCTAATGAAATTTCTGATCATTTTCTACTCCTTGTTCTTTTTCTATTTTGTTATTGCTATTAAATAAATTCATTTTTGTTACCTTTAAAAGTCACTGATGATATCTCGACTAGTATTAACATAATAATATCCTCAGGACATGGCACAAATATTTTATGTGTATTAAATTTATTTTTAATAACAACATAAAATTGTTATATATATATATATCAGTATAAAATCTTTATATAGTAGTAATCAAAAAAATTAGCATTTAGTCTATTAACAATATTATTGTAATCAATAAAGCAAGTCATATATAGCCAGACATTGCTTTTATAAGCTTGTATTTACAAATACGTAATATAGAGAGCGTACCAACAGCTCGAACAAGCTCTTAATTCATAAGAGTTTTTACTTAAATATTACATATTAAATAAATGCTGCTTCTGAGTTGATATTTTGGGTCTAGTGTCCGGATGTTCTAGCTCCTCACTGAGGTGAGCCGTAAGCTCGAAACCAAATGTTCTGGGGATAGGAACGTTCTGGATAGAGATTTTAAATATTTTCTCTTACAGCTCTTATGAATTAAGAACTTGTCCGAGCTCTCACACTATATCTTATTAAACAATTTTATATTTTAATAATCAAAAATACTAATTACCCCCCCCCCATTTGATTTCTTAAAAGTCTGTAAGACATAGTAATTAGCTTTAATCTTTTTAAAAATCAACTATAGCAAACTTTTTTAAAAAAAAAGAGTTAATGTTAAGGGCATTTTGGAAAGTATGCCACTCACTGCAGTTAACTATATTAATTATAGGTATTCAGTGAATTATGTGTGGATTTTCTTTTTTTTTAATGAGTATATTCAGGATTAAATAAAAAATGCTATTTCATGAAAAATTAAAAGCTTCATTATTTTTATCTGTACAAAAGAATTTTTTACTATTGCTCTTTTTACAATCATTTTTATTTATTTTAAAGAATATATCAAGGATTATTTCATAGACATCTGAAGATTTTCAACAAAGAAATGTAACCAAAAATTGACATCATCAATTGTAATTCTTTGTATAAATATTTTTATATGTAAATTGCTGCAAGTAATTATCAAGTTTATAAGTAATTTAAAATATCAAGGTAATGCTTTGATTCTGAAGTCATATTAGAAGCAGTACAAAATGTTCTTAGTTATACTAGTGCAGACAAAAAATTACAAAATGTCACAGAAATAAAGATTTTAAAGAAAGGGAAAAAAATTAGACATCTGATTTGGGGGGGATAATCCAGTAAAAAGTTGAATCGAGATTAAATGAAACTTTAATCAAATGTACATGCCATTAAACTAATAATATCAGAATTCAAATAAATCTCCTTTCGAAGATAAATTAAAATAGGGGAATGTCTCTGAATATTTCTTAAAGAAAATTATGCAAAAAGGAATGTGGTTTATATGTAGTATACTTGAGAAAAACAACAAAATAAATTAAGTTGAGAAGTAATATAAAGATGTAGAAAAATAAAGAAAATTTTAAATTTGATTCATAAAGCCATCAAATAATTTAGCATGTGTTCTGCTATCAATAGAATAATACATAAATGTAAATTTAGTAATAATAAAATAAAGAAATGGAAAATCTATTCCAAGGAAACATCTCTAAGATTTATCCTATAGTGCTGTTTTACATGTTACATACAAAGGATAAGATTTAATACACTTTTCGTGTTTAAGAATTTACAGTCACTTTTAATGTGTATATGCTTGATTTCACTAGAAGCAATGCTCTTCCAGAAATTTAAATCTATCTTTATCTGACAATACAATAAACACATCTGCTTTTCTGAGAGTTCCTTTTGCATGCTTACATAGCACAAACACCATTCCAGCATAACAATCAACTTTAATATAGTTAATAGCTTCTTACTGCTATTGGGTTGATTCCTCTGTTTTTCTTCTTCTGACAGTAAACATTTTATCACAGCACCAATATGATGTCATTTTAGGGGGTGTATTTATAATTTGTATGTAAATGATTAATTTACATACAATTTTGTTCATTTTGATTAGCAAATCTTAACTGGGCACCTATGGAGATTTTTTCCATAGAGTAGTTAAATTGAAATAATTAAATATTGAAATAATCTGTACATATTTACAAAAAAATGATCATTATTTACACTATATACATTACATGCACAATCTCTGCTTGAAGATAAATTAAAATAGGGAAATGTTCTAAATGTTTTTTAGAGAAAATTATGCAAGATGGAATATGGTTTATATATAGTGTACTGAAAAAAATAACAGAATAAATTAAGTTAATTGAAAAGTAATATGAAGATATAGAAAAATGTCTAAATTTGGTTCATAAAGCCATGAAATAATTTAGCATGTTTTCTGTTATCAATAAGATAACTTATAATAAATACTTTTTTCCATCAATAACTAATTCAGTATGAATATTTGCCTTTAAATCGTAAGTAAAACTTACTAATAACCAATAAATATAAATGTTAACAGTAGTAAAAATAAAGTCATTGTGGTATTAGAAAAGAACTTTTATTCTCAGAACAAAAAGTAAATATTAATTTGGACAAATAGTAGATATTTTTAAGTTGACCCAATGAATATTTCAGCTTTTTTTTTAATTGCAATTTGATTGAAAAAGGTAATATTTATTTATAAATAACTTTCTCTTATTGCACAGTATTTTCACCATATTTGTCATCATTGACTATTTCAAAACTATGCATTTTAAAATAAAGGTCAGACCTGAGATTAATTCTGTTATCTTTTATTTCCATTTTGGGAATGATTTTGTTTTTTCCGGAAGCCACCTATGATATAACTTTTTTATATTTTTATTTTTGCACATCATATCTTACATAAAGCACAATAGAATCAGCAAAAAAAAATTTTTTCCCCAATTTGGCTTGCATAAAGGTTTATGTGATACATCATAGTTTGGATTCCATTGGGAAGAGTTTATTCAGTTACCTCTCTATAATTATGGTAGTGAGGAAAAAAAATACTGGATGTCATTCCTTTGAGAAAAAAATATGTAGAATTTCATATAAAATTATTTTTTTAATAAAACCCTGGATTTGAGTGTTATTAGCTCTCAAACCATTGTTGCATAATGTCTCATCATAATATCAGATCATTTATTTTGGTTTAAAGAGGTATATAAATACATATTAATTTTAAGTGAAATAAAAAAGTTTTAACATTTATCAAAATAAATAAAGTCCCATGTTAAATTTCAAGATTTAGAAATGAAACTTAAAAATCTGACAAATTTATTTTAGCATTATTTATTTAACAATTTATTTTTATGTATGATTAAAGTATGAGCCCTCAAAATATGAGGCTTGAATATGGTATATTTGCTTCATTGTGTGTATACTACACAGTTAATGTATGATTTACAGATTTGGAAATAATAGGTTTAAATGAATATTACGAATCACATCAATAAACAAGTTAAAGGATTTTTTTTTTAAATGAAATAAAAAGTATTAGGGATTTTTAGTAGGAAAGAATAATTGTGAATCAAAAATATATCACAATAAATTATTTAAAGAACTGGTAGATTTAGTATGAAAGAGTGAGATAATGCTTTTGTTTGTTTTCTTTGTCTTCAATAAATGATATGCATATGAATGCAATATGTATAGATTTAAATTGAAAATAAATACACAAAAATGTTAGGATCGGAGGATTAAAAAAAATCACATTCATTTTAATACAACTATAAATGATTATTTAGTATCCACTGAGGGACATTTATTGACAGTTCAAGGAGTCACAGAACCACTACTAAAAATATCGTGATAAATTGGGGGGAGGGGTACGAAATTACTTGTACAAAGCAATATTTATATAAACTTGCTTAGTTTTAATGAACAAATAGTAAATTTTTCCACCACTCTCTCCCTTACCAATGTTAATAAAGTAATGTGTGTTATATAAACAAAGTAAAATATGTTATGATATTACAATTGACAGACAGCTGAAAAAATTAGAAATATAATTAAACAAATAAAAAAATGAAGTAATTATTTTTTTTAAAAAAATAAAGATTTTAAGTAAACAAAAAAATACAAAATGAATTGTAGAAAGTAATTTTTTTAAAAAAAAAAAGTTACAGTAGATTTTGTTAGTTTGTAGAATTGGTTTTTTGTTAAAGATTTATCGCTACTATTTTTCAATAAGGTTAAGCATCCGCCAGATTTTTCGCACACTTACACAGGTACTGAATATTGAAAATTTATAAGTGGAGATTTTTTATGAGATTACATCAGGAAGGTGAACATAAAACAAAGGAAAATTAATTTCTTGACCAAAATAAAGTAAAAATAATTTTCTTTGTATGTTTCAATCAAACCAATACTACATTAAAGAAATGGCATTTAAAATGTCGAACAGATTTTATTATTTTTTTGTCTGTAAAGGAGCCTAAATTTAGAAAAATAAGTAATGGAGATTAGGTATAATTTTTTTGCAAGCAAATGAAATTAAAATAATCATTTATTTGTGTGTTTTCTCAAAATAATACTACAGTCGGTTTTAAAAAAAAAAATTGGTCAGTTTTAATGAGCAATAGCTCTAAAAAAAAAAAACTTTTATAAATTTTTTAACAAAATCTAGGTTGACATGAAAAGCAGTGATAAATCAGAAAAACAAAACTACCCCTCAAGATTATTGGATTTCAACATTTAGCCGTAAACTTTTATTTTTAAAATTATTTTGTATAAGTAAATTTGAATTTGGATAACTAATTCATATTTTTTGCTCTTCATAGTATTATTTTTGGAAAAAGTACAGAAACATTTTATTTTTATTTACAGAAGACACATTACACCTGGGTCTCATTTTATGCGGTAGATAGGTTCCTCAGAAAACACGCACAAAAATAAATGTAACTTACCTTGAAAAATGGGGGATAGGTTCTGTAATTTTTGAAATCGGCATAAAAGCAAAGCAGCAAGGAAAAATTACTTTAAAATTCGCATTAAAAAACTAACGAAATAAAGTATGACTAATAAAAAATTTCAAATATTTGAAAAAAATTAATACAAAACAATCTTTTTTTATTAACTACAGTATTAATTTTACATTTTTTCATACATATTTTAATCATTACTGCTATTAGACTATGCGTTCGTTTGTGAACTAGTAAGAAATCAGATTCGTGATGTGATGTACAAGTAGCGCCACTTTCAGTCTTGTGCTATGTTAATAGTTTTCTGTTTTTATATTAAAAAATGAGATCGCAATTAAAACAAAAAGGTTATACATTATCATTAGAAAGATTATTTTCAGTTTATAAAATCTTCATTTATTTTAAAAATCTAAAAAAAATATTTATTTCTGATAATATCTAACAAAATAGGTTTTAAAAGTTTAAAATTTTTTGATATTTATTGCGATATTTTTATACATACGTATAAATCTATTATTATTACTTACTCATTAGTATAAGTAGGTTATTTACATAGAAGCTAATATTTTAAATACAGCTTCAGGCCATATTGACGTTAGCTGCTAATATAACCTTATATTTTTGAAGAAAAAAAAAAGTATTTTAAGTCAAAATAAATTATTAATAATTTAAATTTCTTGATATCTAATAAATATAGTGAAATATGAAAGATATTAAGAAGAAACATGAATTGCATAATTTCAAAACCGCATTAAAATAATCCGCATAAAACAAAATTCAGGTGTACTTGATTAATGTTGTTGGGGGAAGGGATTTATTACTTTTCATTAAAATTTTACAAGTTTTATATTAATATTGCTTTGTACAAGTAAATTTGTATAACTGATTTTTTCTATTTATCACTTGGTATTTTCAATAGTGTTTCTGTCGTTTCCCCAAGAGTCAATAGATGTCCTTCAGCACTTATTAAATGATTACATGGAAAATATTAGGCATCTGTTAATTGAATGTAAATGCTTGAAAGCAGAAAGGATACAAATAATGAAATTATGAAAGAATAAATATGAACAGAAAGTGGGTTGTTGGTTTTTATGCTGGGTTTGGGAAAAGATAAGGGGAATTTAGATATGAAGGCCATGGAATTGACAAAGTTTATGTTGTGGAAATGTGATGAAGCAGATTATGGGAAAACTTAGGGTGGGGAATGGAATGGCTAACAGGTTTCTCTGGGTATAGTTGCTGAGATATTCCTGATCCCATTTAAGGAGACATCACAGTGCATCACATCATTACACAGTTATACACTCATTTATTAAAGAATACTGGTCGGTTATGAGGTGGTTATGTAAAAGAAAAATCCTAAACTGTGTGTGACTTGGAAAGAATTCCATGGCAAGTAAATGCACTAATTATTACATCAGGCTTTATAAAATAGCAATTGATAAACATATTTGAAAAAAGAAAAATAGGAATAATGATGGGGGACAGTATTAAAGCAAAGTTGACTACTTAAAAATATCAGTGATAAATGATACTAATAATTTGAAAAATGAATTAACTTGTTCAGAAGAATAATGTGGGATTTTGAAAATGAAAATTGTTTTTTTTTTTTTTTTTTTTAAAGAAAAGAATTAAACAGATATGGAAAAGATAGTGTCAAAAAGCTTATATGGAACTTTGGGGAAAATAATTTGTCATAGTGATTTTAGAATAATGTTGGAAAAATATTATTAAAATGTTTAAAAATAAAATGTGTTTGTATGTATATATGCGCAGAATATTGTTTATATTAATAACATTTATTTGTATCATTTTTAGGTATTTGCAGCACCTGAGAACTCTGCTATTACTAAGATGGATGCTAATAATTTAGCTATGGTAATGGCACCTAATTGTTTACGCTGCCAGTCAGATGATCCTCGCATCATCTTTGAAAACACTCGTAAAGAAATGTCCTTCATTAGAACATTGATGCAACATCTTGATACAGCATATATGGAAGGTGTCATATGACGATTAACTTGCAGCCCTTCCTCTCCTTTGATGAGTCAAGTTTAAAAGAAAGACAATAAGATAGCAATGACAGACAAACTGTGCTAAAGTAAAACAGTTGATGGCTTTTTTTAAAAAAAAAATTAAGATGAAAATGGGAATAAAATAATAATGGATGAAGTTTTTTTTAAAAAAATCACTTTCTGCATTTTTTCAGTTTATGATTATTTTAATTTAATTTTTTATTATTCATTTAATTATACATATCTTTTAATAAAAAATAAAATGTTAATAAAATTCATTGATAAATCTAAAATATTCCTGTATTTATAAATATGCACATGAATTTATATAAATAAGCATAATGTATATGTGTGTGTATGTATATATTTATACATGATGTCCAAGAATTATTTGATGAATTAAACTCACTAATGTTGAACAAATACAAGAAATTGGAGATAAATTATGCTTCAATTCAGCCTTTGCCCTGGTTTAACTGCCATATTATCCCAAATCAGAAGCATTATTTCTATGTGTATAATGGAAGAGTACCAGACTCAGAACTAGAAAGGATTCTTTGATAAAGTCTTACATGAATAAAGCAAAAACAGAAGATTGGGTGTAATTACTTGAATAGAATTGTTTGCTGAAGTGTCACATGTCATCCCAAACAATTCACCATATGATTATTTATTAACTACATAAATTCACTCAAAGTGTAAAATTCTGAGCACTTTTCCATTCATTTGTTTTTGGTACAATGAAGTGACTTCATTGATCTGATCATTGTGGCATCTACTTGTGGTATTTAGTCAGTGGAACTATATTCAAAAATTCGAGCTTTTCATTTTGAATATGAATATAAATGAAAGTAACTAATAACATTTCATGCCCCAAGGCTGCAAGTGCATCACAACTTATCCACACCGCATGTTGAATGTATACAAGATTACTGAATTTTGTAATCACATAAATAATTTTTGGACATGCACATACTGCCTCGTTGTAAAAGAAAAGAAAACTGCCAATTTATAATATATTTTATTCATTTAAAACTTTAACATATCTTATTTTATTTGTTTTTGTTTTTTCCTGCTTCATATTATTTATTTATTTAATGGCTGTGCAAAATCATTATAAATATGACTGATTTTTTTTTTTTTTAATGTTCAAATGAAAATCCATATTCTTTTAATATGACTGAATATTTCATTTCGTAGCAGAATTTCGACCATAGCTTCTTTTTTTTAGTATTTAGAAACAAATTTGAATGTAAAGTTATAAATTGTTTTCTTTTCACAGTTTGTTTATTGTCTCATCATTAGTCCGCATATCAATCATTTGTCTTTGTTTATATTAATTTTCATTCACAAAAGACTTCCATGATTGTTAAATTATAGTTTGTTTTTAATAAGTTATTATTAATAAAAATATGATTAAATTACTTCATTAATATTTTATTGATTTATATTTTTTGTCTTTTAATTAAAAGTATGAATATAATCTGAAAGCTAAAATTAGTTTATTGCGCCACCTAGTGGTTGCCATCTCCAAAGGATAAACTTTTCCTGATATGCTTTGCTCAGCAGGATCTGATCAATACTTTGAATTGTTTTATTTTCTTTCATTTAGTATCATTAGTTTACTTAAACAATTAGCGACACTCAAAAGTTTGTTTCTTTCAGTGTGTTTTTTTTTGTTCGCTAAGATAAAAAAAGATATGCGTACAATAAGTTTATTTCCATGGCATCCATGGATTTTTAATAATATTTTTGTTCATATCTGTTTCTGTATGCTTTATTTCTATTTATACATTCCTTTTATTTATTTCATTGTATCATGTTTTAAAGCTTATATTCTAAAAATGAATTTAATTTTTTTTTCTTATTTTAGCTATAGCTAAAAATATCTCTCTTACCTATTTGTTTTCTATATTTGAAGTACGGTTTTTTTTTTTTTTTGGTAAAGAGAAAAAAAACTTTTTTAATTTCATGTTGTATAGTTGATAATATTATTTAAATCGGTTAACATTTGTGGTAATTTAAAAATATTATACTTGATTTACTTTTTTAGCGAAAATCTTAGTAATTGCTTAATCCTTTGGATGGCTGTCATTATTTAAAGAAATGCAAAAATTGAGAAAACTATTCTTATTCACTTCTAAATTGGTATTTTCTATTTATAAATCAAAAATATATGCTATTGAATGAATAAATGGTGTAAAATGTTAATCTCATCTGATTTTAAATATTGGAACTGTGTGGCTTTAATGTTTGATATTTGCACTTCATCCATTTTTCAGATTTTAAGATTTGGAAAAATCCAGTATTATATTTCTAATCAATTAACAATGTATGTGTCTTGAAAAATACACATCAACGTGTATGCTTAATTTGACTGTTCGTAACAAGAATTTATACCTGAATATAATTTTGAATTTTGTTACATTGAGTGTCAATTTAATTATTGATTTCACCCACTGAGGATTATATTTTATATATGTGTATATAAACATATATGACTTGGCAATGTTGGAATCATTGCATTTTGGTTATTATAAACATTGAAGTTTGGGTTAGGAATTTAATGGATGAAGAATGACCTTCTGGGGATTAGAGATAACTTAAACATGGAAATATTGTATGTTTACATATCTTTTATGATGTTTTCATATTTTTCAATTAACTGACATTGTATTAGTTATATTTAGAAATAGTTTTATTTTCATTTTAGCATTTCTTTAAATAAAATTTAACTTTACATTAACATGTAACTTTCTTACCACTTAGTGGACAATCCTTTCATAACTTTTTTTTTTTTTTTTAAGTTATAATTGTATATTATAAAGGCAATAGTCAGTTTGCTTTTGCCTTACACAAACTGAAATGTGCCTTTTTATTTTACAAAATGTAATCCACATGTTAATTATGAAATGAAGTGTTTAGTACTTCTATCTGTATGGTTATTTATTATCAGATCTGTGAATGTGTTGACATTATTAATAATATTTTTGTTTATAAATATTACTGCCCTCTGTAGGTGCCTGCAAATAATACATCGTGTTAATAAATATATGAATGGATGAGAGTATTGAGTTGATAATTGTATAAAATATTTTACTAATCTGTAAAACAAGTCAGATCTTGTACATTTATAGATAGAAGTTTATAAGGCTTAGATGGAAAAAAATATTAACCAGTCTTTATTTTTATTGGGAGTTTATCAGATGTCTAATTTATGATAAGACACTAGTTATTTCTTTCTTTTTTTTTTACTACTATTATTTGTTTGCTTTTTTTACAGTAATTATTGTGTAGTAATAGAATAGTCTCATTCTTGGCTGTTTATTATTTTATATGGGGGCTTATAAATATAACTTTTGTTTGTAACATATTAATATATGTATTTCAATAATAAAAAATATTATTATTTTCAATAAACCAATTTACAGATAGTACTTCAAAAAACTTAAATAATCATTTTTTTAAAAAATGAATTAAAAACATCTTAAATTTGTATACATACATAAAAATTGATATAATTTTTCACAATTTTTTTTATCATTTAAGGAAATATATAACAAGAATAAGATAAAAGCTTAAAGCACATTTGAATTAAATATTTTAAAGGCACATTATTACTCCATTAAAGTATCGTGAAAAAACTAGCTACTAGTTATAAAATTCATATGCGTGTGACTTTAAATTTAAAAACCTCTTTTATAGTAATTAGTACAATCATTTACTATCTGGGGTTGAGTTCAGGTCAGGTGAATCAGAATTTTTTTAGGTCATAAGTAAACTTAGGTTGGGGGGGGGGTATTTATAGTAAGCATTATTTACTATACCTTAAAAGTTCTAAATTAATCTGCATTAGCCATTCGAGAATCATTGGACTAACTAAAAATAAAAATGCAGATTTTATCACTAGTGGAGGCATGTCATATTCTTATATGCGCTGAATCCATTGTTTGACTTATCTTTAATTTTAATTAATATCATTATTCGTTAGCACTAATATTTTATAAAATGTAATATTAATGTAAGTTTGACTTCTAAATTAATTTACTTTTGTAAAATGTGATAGTTCAAACATAATGCTAACTATGTTAGCTGTTTATTATGTGAATAAAATTGGTATATTATGGATTGACGAAACTTTCATATATTGGTTTTTGAACTGGTGGATCAATAACCTGCCTTTAATTTATGTAAGTATATGTTATTTTTTTTGTATACAAATACTTATAAATCATTTTATCATTTTGACCTTTAATGAGACTTTGTGATGAATGGGAACTTCTTGATTATTTCAATGCATTCAAATTAAATCTGATCCATAAAGGCAAAAACATTGTAAATATTTTGAAAAAGGGAGATTTTTTTTTTTTTTTCCAATTTGTATGTTTGTTTAGTTATTGTTTTGTTTTTGATTTTTTTGTTTGTTTGTTTATAAATATTTAGAATTGAATTTTTTTGTTAAGGGATATTATGACATTTTAATTGCCCAATTAATGAAGATTGAATCATCAACTTTCTTATTAATTTGTGTCATAAATTTCAATTGTAATAATAAATTTCATACTTTTGCCAAGCCATAATGTGGTAGGTGACTGATTATTATTGCTCAAAAAAATAGCTTTTTACCGAGTGTATGATTGCTACGTCATTATTAAAGAAAGAAAAATAATTGAGTTTCATGTTTTTATTATTATTAAAGGACCCATTAAAGTTTATGGTGAATCATTGATATGCTTGAGTAAATTGATCAATTATTTGATTATAGTATTTTATTGCCTAGTTATCAAACTTGCCTTTTAATAGATCATTATATATACATGATTATTAAACTACATATTTGTAGATGTATAATAATACTAACATGTTTTAACTTTCATATTCTCTTCATTTAAAAAAATCAAAAGAATTGTTAAATTTACTGATACATATATCAATAGAATATTACCACTATGAGAAACATAATACACCTTTACCCCGCTTAGCGATGGCAATTGGTCCTCCAAAACTCATTGTTAAGCAAGAATATCATATACAAAATATGTAATTATAATGGGGGTCTATGGGGAAAAAATTGATCGGTTCCAGTCGACATAAAATATCCACATTGATTTCCAAGCTCAAAGATTTTCTTGATTTTTTCATGACAATGATGACTAAATACGGTATCTAAAAAGAAAAGTTTTATATCACTAGGGGAAAAAATGCATATTTTCACTTTAAAAAGTACAGAACAGCAAAAACAAAGAGAAAGTGAAACTAAATTTGAATTCAAAAGTTTTCATATTCTTCCGCAGAAGTTTTTCATCATAATGAAAAAAAAAATCCATACTGAAGTGCTTTTTTTTTTAAATTTGTATTACAGTATATATTACTACTATACATTTATGTTTATTACTTATGTGAAATTATTCAAATTAAAAAACAATGTTTAATTATTAATTATTTAATTGAACATAAAGACTTATTACTGTACTCCACAGTAACAAAATGCTTAATGCTTATCGCAAAGCAGTCAACTTTAGAAAAAAAAAAAATCAACTTATTTTAAAAGTAAAAAATCTAACTTAATTTTCTAAAACATACTGCTAGGTTTATTTTTCTTAATGTATATTTTTAGTAATGTAATAGTGCCCCCCCCCCCCCCGTTCGAGTAGAAAGATTATTAATTAAATGCAATCTGTTTTTCTTTTTAAACTTCTAATTCAACATTTGCATTTTAAAATGTTGTTTTTCTTTTGATTTGAAACATCTTGAATGTAAACATGTTTATTAACGAAGTTACAAAATCAATAACTATTTCCCCATAATTATCCAGGTGTTCTAAAAATAATATATTGTACTTAAGAAACACACCCACACAGTTTAATATTCATATTTAGTGTTTTCCTGAAAGTTTGTGATGATGGTATTTTAGTTGTCCTGTACTGTATTTATATATTGGAGTATTTCATCATCTAATATAAGTGTTGTAATGTCTTTAGAAAAATTAAACTTTATTGAAATAATTTAAATAAAGTTCAATTTTTCTAAAGACCTTTAACACTTATATGTATACAGTATTATCAACAAATTAAAAATCCTTTTTCTTTTCAAAAACTTTATTTTCTTATCTCAATACTGAACATATATATATATATACTGTATATACAGTATTTATATAATACAAAACTCCAACGTTTCAACTGTTTATCTTCATACAGTCATTTTCAAGGATATCTCTCTCCTACTGCTATATTTTATTCCTCTTTCTTTTACATTATTTAATTACAAATCAACGTTGAATCATTGGAGTTTTGTATTATATAAATACTGTATATGTTCAGTATTGAGATAAGAAAATAAAGTTTTTGAAAAGGAGAAGGATTTTTAATTTGTTGATATTATTGTAGAACATATATATATGTATTTTAAAAAAAAAGTGGATGAACATTTGCTGTGTTATTTATTATATATGATGTATACAGTATTATAGATTCAGTAATTATAGAAATTTTAAGTGGTTTATGAATAAAATATTGTATGTGTATACAATTACAGCAAAGTCATTACCTGTATACATATTACAATAATATACTTTTGCTTTTGGGTAAAATGAATTTAATATAGCTATCTCTGACGTCATCAGTGACACAAAATTCAAGATGGCTGCCAAAAAAATTATTTTTATTTTTATTTTTTCCCGATCGTTTAAGTGAAAAATCAATTGTAAATTGAAGTAGTGGGTACAAATTGATGATGATCGCTATTGTGAAATATCGCTAAATAGTCAATCGCTAAGCAGGGTAAAGGTGTACTTAGAATGATAAACTGTCTAGTGGAGTGCAATGCATCTGGTATCAAAATTTAGTCATTGTTCTAATTACTTATCCATATAAAAACTTGGAACATAGAAACAGATTTATTTTTCCTCTGCAAACATGACTGAACTTTAATACTAGAAAGAATTTCATTAATTTGTCCAAATGCTCAGAGGTTAATTACTGTAAATCTTAATAAATTTGAAGGTTTAGAATTACTATGGGAGTAAATTCAATCCCAACAAATGTCACAGTTTGCCTTTTTTTTCAATATTGCAATCTTGTTATTTACAGCAAAAGTGCATATCTATAATACAAATTGCAGATTTTAAAATGACATTTCACATTAAGAGATTAACCAAAATAATTGACTGTACAATTGAAAATCACATAAAGCATACTTATGTAGATATATAAAGTACTGGTCAGTCATATTTAGAGCATTTCTTTACATTTTTTATTTTTTCTGAATATATTATTAATGATTATATGGCGAGTTTTATGTTTGTACACATAATTAAACATAATGTTGACAATAATGTTTATTTTATCATTGTTTTCTGATACACTATAGAAGTACGTGTTCCAAAACTCACAACGGTATTGAAACACAATCATTAATTAACAAGCTTAAGACAATAAGAAATAGCAAATTGTTTTTTATTGGATTATATAAATATCAGGTTTGAGGCAGAGTAAGAATAATAACGGGTTTTTTCTTTTCAGCACTGGTACAATTGACATTTCCCTCCCCCCACCTTCCCACAGACACTGAAAATATTTTCTTATTTTATTAATGTATCCTTATTATATTTATTGAATATATATATTGTCATCTTTTTTCTGCTATTTAAAGTTCAATAAAGTTACTGATTAAAGATGTTTACTTATATATAAGATCCATTCTTTATTAATTAAATCAAAAAAAAAAACTAGAATATTATAATGAAATTGAAAAGTAAAAAAATAAATAAAAGTTCGAATTTGCTTTTTTTTTTCATTTGCAAATCTTTTTTAAATGATTCTATGAAGTAGTGTGAAAGAAAGCAAGATTATAAACTATTAAAATGGAGAACCATTTATTATAAAATATAAATGGAATAACTTTTTTTTTTAATTAAATGAATCCCCTCCCCCCATTTATTAATAGAAAACTTATTCAACATTCAAATTTTTTCTTTTTTTATATAAAAGTGTTAAAAAGGCAATTTATAAATGCTCATTATATTAGTGAATATGAAAGAAATTGCTCTAAAATATATGATGATCAATAAGACACCCCCCCCCCCCAGATAAAGTCGTTACGTCATAAGGTTTGTCAGAATAAAAATCATTATATTAATTAATCATTATCATTATATTTATAATAATGACATCATATTTAATTGTCATTTGATTATTGTTATTTGTCTGATGAGTGCCAAACATTTAAAAAAAAAAAAATTTTTTTTTATTATAAAATATGAGTAGGATGTCAAAATCAGACAATTATTTTATTAAACTTTTTTTTATTATTTCTAAATATAATTCTATTTTATAGTTTCAATACAAGCATTGTATTTTTAGAATGGGATTTTAATTCCAGTCTGATACAATAAATGAGTAATATCGTGAATATTACAGTTACAGAGAGCAGTCTCCACGAGCTCAAAGTCCACAGATTCTCACTCCATTCTGTCACTTACTGTTCTTGAACTTATTATAAATTATCAAACATAAATTAATTATTTTTAATTAATAATAGAAAGAAAATTAAATGGAAAATTAACACTTGAACTTCAGTTTGAAGATTCTAATGTGAATGGGGCTCAAGAAAACCTAATTATTCTAATACTGAAATAAGGTGTGTCATAATTAATAAAGATTTAGCCATTTTTTCTAAAAATCTTAAAAAAATATAATTCTAATTACACATTATTCGATTTTGGGGAGGGGGGAGCAAGGATTCCTGAGAAGTAGATCAACACTTATATTAGAAAATTGACTAAAGTAGGAAAGAATGAAAATTAATGGTGACTATATTTAATGACTTCATTAGTGCAGTTCATTCTGCTGATGTGATGAGATTTTTTTATTTATAAATGATTGACAGTGAACCAGGAATTATGATTATTGATTCTTTGGAAAACTTTTTAAAAAAATTGCTGATAACATCTTAGAAAATTGTGTTTAAAAAAACAGATGTAACATTTATGTAGCTTAGCAGTTTAGGTTAAAATTTAAATCTTAACGAGTTAATAGACTTGCATTAAATGTATTAAAAATACAAAAGAATTCAGAAATGGTATAAAAATGAATTTATTAAGAGATATAATGTTCTTTTCCACCAAAAAAAAACCAGTCTCCTTTTTTCTTTCTAAAAACTATTTTTTCCATCACCATATATATATATATTAATGGCAGTGATAATAAATAAAATATATTTATTAAGAGGTAAAACTTATAGTTTGCAGTCAAATATACTTTGATCTCAGACTTAGAATAATGTTATTAAACTAATAAAAATGATTTTATATTACAATAGTCTCCTCTGTTTTACAATATAGTATTTGGTTTTAAATCATGTTGTGAATGATGAAAATTGCTATTAATAGGAAATTGTATAATAAATTATATGTATACATAGGTGTGTGCACAGATTTTATGCACTATGATCAAAAAAATTAAATGTGAAAATTAAATAATTTTTTTCTAATTTTTTTAATTGCATGGATACTGGGACATATTATACTTAGTTAAAGAGATTTATCATTATAAATAAAAATATAAGATCTCAAAAGAAAATTAGTATTAATAAATACAGTGCCCCAAAAAATTAGGTTAGATATTTTCAGCAGAATATTTTCAGAATTTAATTCCAATGCCTCACTAATGAAACAAAAAGGCTAAGAATTATCTCAGCCTAGTAAAGGATTATATTTTGCCTAAACTACTGTTTATGATTTTCAAAAATATTATTTTGTTAGATATTTGATATTTTGTAATTCTCAAATTTCTCCATTATCACATTTTGTACAACTGTTAAATACAGTTATCATTATGTAACCATCTGGTTTTGTGATCACTACATGTAATATCTAATGTTTTCTCAATTTGATCATTTGTGAAGCTAATAAAACTGATTTTTCTGATGCATTGAAAATAAAATATATTTGTGCACCAATAAACACTTCTCTGAATAATTAAATTGACATGAAGATAACTAAACTTAATCTGCAAATGAAATAATGCCATTAAATCTAAAATATGCATTCAATGCTTTTATTGCTTTGTGTAGATTTTGGAAATATAAAAGATGTACATATATCCTGTTTTATGCCAAAAAAATATTAGTATATGCTTTGAACCTGGAACTTTAATTCTCATATCAGTCACTTCAGCATTGCTTTTCTGCACAAAATTAATGCAGAGTGACCATCAATTTTACTTATGTCTGTAAAATTGGCCTACAAGAATTGAGGACTGTAAAACATTTTAGGATATAGCTGTTGGTTACATAAATACTTGGCATAAAATATCTAATAGAATATAGGATCATTGCTGATTTGCACAGATAAAAGTTAGATGCTGAAACAGATTAATCAGATATTCTTAATGCTGGACAACCAATTGCAAAAGTAGTCTTTATTAACTGCAAAAGTAATCCCCCAAAATGTGGTATGTTCCAAAAAATTATAGGAGGCTGTTCAAAAAGATTCCCAATAAAGAGTTATTTAAACTTATTTGTAAAGAATTATGATTAAATTTGAAAACAATAACAGAGATTTAGAACATCAAAAAAATTCTTTAAGGTACATTCAACTGCGTGCATATTCCAGTCACAAATGAGCAAATTGAAGTAATTATTGTATAAGCAAGTCAAAAACTGGAAAGATTAAACAACTAATAATTACCTTTTTTGTTTTACTCAATTTTTATATAGTTATGTGTAAATTATATGCCATAGGAGTAAGATGGATCCTGCACCAATGTAAGTGTATCAGTCATATTACTATTGCATCATATAGTTAGACATTGATACTCATATTATCAGAGGATATTAATCCAAGACCGATTAGAAGCCTAGGGCATGTTTGACAGATGTGATGAACTAAACCACAAGGTAGCAAATCATTGGAGACCACATTTTGCAAGCATACATTTTTATACCCCTAGGGGATTACTCAACCATTTTCTTCCAGTTTTTTTTTTTTTCAAATTTGATATTTCATTAAAGGCTTGAAGCATTTATTTATTTAGTTATTAATATTTTTAGCAATTTTATATTTCCAATCCTTTTCCCCCTCATCCAAATCCATATCTTTTAAGTTTCTAATGTAATCTTTTCTCTTTTCCTAATGCTTAAATTTTCTTTTATAAAACAACAGTCCAAACACATTTTATTTAAGTTGCATTTTGGTATAATGGTAAATTTGCAATGTATATTTTCATATGTGTGTGCATGTGTATTAAATTCATTTAAATAATATTTATTCTATAAAGATAAATTGCTGCAGGTCTAAAGTTTAAATATATTTTTTCGAATATAAAATCCTTGTGGAAAAAAAATAATAAGAGACCTAACAAGTAAATGATATCTTCCAGAACATTGTTCATCTTCAGCTAAGATGTTAATCAACATAAGTGAGATGAGAGTTTATCTCTACTCCCTTGCAGCTTCACAGACTTGTACAAAGGATTTTATTTCATAAAACAAATTAATAGTGGTCAAATGAGTCGGATGGCTTCATATTTAATCAAAATCTCTCATTTACATAGATTTTAATTAAGTTTGCATCATATTTTTAGTTATATGTGACAATGATCATGTGACTTGAGCACTAATGTATATTACTTGGCTTTTTGATTGACACAGATAATGGAAGAGTAATAATTCATCTTTTCTTCCTAGGATATTACCTAAGCTCCACTGATTCAGTCTGTCTCTTTTACTTCTAGGGAAAGAAATTTGACTGAACTGCTAAATTCGTTTTAATTATTACAAAGAAAGCGCAATAATAAAATTTTACTTTCACTATTATAATTTAGATCGCCATTAATAGCAAATAGTTGAAGTGTAGCAGGGGCGGGTATGAGTATATTAATGAGTACTGTCTCAATTTTATATTGCTAGACAAGGAAGCAAGTGGAACTGAATTTTTTTTATATTTTCCATTTACAGTAAATCAATCGCATAAATATATATATATTGGAAAAACTAATCGTTGTAATTTATACATCATATTGATTCAGTCATATCACAGTTTGCTGGTGTTTAACACTGTTAAACTACATTGTGCATCTTGTCCAAGGAGTAGAGTAATGGAGTTAAGAATGAAAGATTTTGGGGTTGAAACTCAATCTGTCACTTCTAATCCTTGAATCGCATATAACAATAACCAACTATTATAAAGATAAATAAGTGATAAATCGAAGTTAAGGATTAGTCCTGCAAGATAAGAATCAGGTTAGAGATATTGTTTGGATATCTCAAATTAAATAATCATAATTAACAGCCCAGAATCAAAAACAATGTTACCAATATTCTTTTATTTCATATATTTATTATTCTTTGGATAATTAATTGCTTATGAGGTCTTGACATTTGAGTATTAGAAATGATAGATTTCAGATAATAGCATAAATCAAATTCCCAGATAAATTTTGGACTATTGGTCTTCATTGGTAAGTAGAATAACTGGAGATCACTGATCATATGAATCTATGCTAGCGGTGTCATAATATTTTGTTTGGTAGCTAATTTTTATCATATAAAAGGTTCCAGTAGTATTATTAATAAAATGACTATCAGTAAGCCTCCAAGTTCATAGAAATTGACTGACAAAAAAAATAACTTCCCAAGTTTGAATATGTCTATTCAGTTATCACTCGGATTCCAAGATTTTTAGATTTAAAAAGCATTGCAAAAATAATTTGTATTGTTAGGTTGATGAATTAAACAAAAAAAGATTTAATATGTTTTAAAGAAATATTTACTTATATAAAGTTACATGGCATCTTTCTTATAAATAGCCCTGGAATCATTTACAAGAATAACAGAGGTATATACAAAATAAAAATATTTCACAGTATCATAATTTTTAACATTTATAATGTGTTTTATCTTTGTTATATGATTATTTACATTAACTATTGTATTTGCTGTTTATTTAGTTCTATGAAACAATGACATCTTGTTACAAACTCGAGTGTCATCATATTAGGGACCAGATGCTTGCATAAGAGTTTTGTTGTACTATCTTGTGATGTTTTTGTTGGATTTTTTTTAGTTTGTGAGTGTGCTAGGATGTCTCTTAAGATTGTTGTTGAAGATGAATGTGCAACCTATTGCATAAAGTTATGTGCATAGCTTCCTGACTGAAAGATATTAAATAATTGTTTTTTTTTTTTCTATTAAAACTTCTAGTGTCTGGTTACAAAATATTACTAGTGAGACACATTTAAGAAAAAGAGATGATAGAGAATACATAAATCTATTTCTTTGTAGTTTCTTTTTTGTTTTAAGGAAATAGAGAGTAGGCAGAGCTTCCATGTTGACTTTTAGGAGAATATCAAAATATTTTTGTTCCAGTGACCAGAACTAACTGTTCTGTTTAATTATTTAAGGGTAGGATTGTTTTTTTTTTTATCTCAGTGGAAGGATAAAATGTTAAATACTTTCCAGTATGTAAATTTATGTTTAGATAGGAAGAAGGGGAGTTTTCAGTTTAAAAGTGACTGGGTGTTTTCCAGTATACTTTATATGGAAGTGGTTTGCCTGTATGGAATGAACAGGCTGTTACTGAGTAGTGTGGTTTTTGCATATAGCAACAAATAAGCTTTTGATATTGTGTTATCAACTTTTTTTTTTTAATCACATTTGCAAGTAACTAAGGTGGAAAGGAAAACCTAAAAGGGTTGTAAAAGATTCTGTGAGTTTTTTCCCTATATAAATTTGTCACAAATGAGATTTGTCAAGATTTATATCAAGTTTAAATTTATTTTAAGTACACCTGGGTCTCGTTTTACACGATAGGTGGGTTCCTCAGAAAACACGCACAAAAGAAATCGCATAAAAATAGACGTAACTTACCTTGAAAAAGGGGGGATACAGACTGTGATTTTTCAAAAATTGCATAAAAGCAAACGTAAAATTACTTTAAAATTCATGCAAAAAAAAAATAAGGAAATAAAATATGACTAATAAAAAATTTCAAATTTGAAAAAAATTGATACAAGACAAACTTTTTTTAACTATAATATTTAATTTTATTCAAAACAATGTATTTTTATGCATAATTTATAGTACAGTAATTGACATTTTTTATACACGTTTTAATTATTATCGCTACTTGCCGATAAACAGGTTCGTTTGCAAACTGGTAAAAAATCAGATTATTCACAAGAGGAAATACAACTAGCGCCAACTTCACTATCATGTTGTGTTAATGGTTTTCTGGTGACAACGTAATTAGTAATTAATCTTTGAGACGATGATTTTATTAATTGTTTATGAAGCTTGCGATATCCAGACACAACCATTTAGCTCTCGGAATTTAAGAGCATGTTCATGATTAGTGTCATTAATAAGAAAATAATTAAAAATAAACTTGTGGACACTAAATGATTAATAATTTATTATGTTCTTTTTTAAAAAGCAAAAACAATGTGATTTAAATTGCAAAATTAATACAATGTTTAAACAAATTTACATTATAATCTTGTAAAATTAATGTTGGTATACATAAAATATGGAAATCATGATTTTAATTTCATTATTGCATAAAATCTTACTATTATAAAGCACTGAAAATATTGAAATTACTAAGATGAAAGTAGAATTCCAATAATGTGCTATTACTTTCAATATGACGTAAGTGCGTGAAATTTATTATTTAAAGTAATAGCGCATTATCGGAGTTCGACTTCCGAAGAAACATGAATCGCGTTAAATAAATCCACGTAAAACGAGACCCAGGCGTATTCTGAATTTATTTTTTATAGAAGTTAGATTTGTTGTTGAAAATATTGAAACATTATCCATGTAAGCTATATATGAGATACTTCTATTCAGACCTGGTATATATATCCATGTAAAATGGTCTTCAATTATTTTGGTAAGTGGATTGATATAAAGCATCAACAGGAGTGAACTTTTTAGTGACCCTTATGAAATGGACCTATAATATAATGGGAGGTAGGTTTTTCTGTTTAGAGTGATATAGATTTATCTATTTGCATTGAATCAAAGACTAATTTTGACTATTTTTTGTTGTTTCTGATTTTGTCTATTACTATTTTTTTGCATGTTGTGACTTTGATAATAGTTATAGGAGATATGGTTCCATCCTGTCTTTAAGAGTGTTTTCTAAATATTTTAATACCTAAAGGGCTCACAGATTGAGCATAGATTATTTAATGTAATTCTTATCTGTTTTTTTAGGAAATGGATTAATGAAATTGGGTAAAGCTCTTTTGTATATCTTTTTAGAGAGGAAGTTTGCTAGATAGTGTGTGGTAAAAAAAAAAAAGAAAAGAAAAGTACAAATACTGCCTTAGGAATGCTGTGTACATCTGGATGCATTGTTTTCGGTATTTGTATTGATTTTGTGTAAACATTCTTTGGGCATGAGTGTTTTATCTTTTTAAAGTGTGTATAGCAAATTAGTGAAAATTTACATGCATGAAATACAAAATAAGGTCAATACAAAATATAAAAACAAAAAATTATTGAAAATGTGCCATTAATGGCGATCACATAAAAATGTGCCATTAATCGCGATCACATGCCCTACTTTTACATACATTGGCTAATTTTAAAAGCGTACTGTATAGCCAATGAATTTACGAAAAATAATTTGATATTTGTAGAAATATTAACCCAAAAATACAAAAATTATTTACAAATTAAATGTAATTAAGTGGAAGTTTGATAATTGAAGTAACAAAAATTGTTTGTACATTTAAAATAACGATTTAATGCGAATATGGCATTAATGGTGACGTTACTTTTACATGCATTTGGATTACTTATTGTCTATATTCAATAATATAATTAATTCTAAAATTATAATTATTATAAAAAAAATTAAAATTACTTACAAATAGCGTTCACTGTGGAGGACTGAATTGGGATATATGTTCTAAAATTGCAGCAAAAGGATCAGCTTTGTACGACTGCCTCCACATAAACTCGCTCAAATATGAGTCCAGGTGCTGACGTGCTGTCCCTCTGTTTTGTATTACGCCATTTGACCAAACCCCACAACCTTTCAACATTCTGTGTATGTACGCCAGTTGTGGGGTCTACGAAGTTGTATGTGTGATTAACACGATGGTGTTCGTATCCAGCCTCAGCTAACTCTTCGCTCTTGTATCCCTTCCAGCAATCGCTGTAGATAGTCGAGCCTTCGTGTACATTTTGCAAAATTTCTTGCATGAGAGTAGACGCACTTCTATCTCGAATGGCTACAATAAAGCATTCCTCAGTCTCTCTGCACACGCCACCAAATAGCCATTGCTGTGGTAGGACTCTTCCGGCATTGTTCTTCTGTTTGTGAAGAGGCTTTCATCAATCTCAACGATTGTGTTGGGACCTCCGATTTTCCGCCTTTCATTTCTTAACAATCTCCAGGTACAAACTTCCCGGAGGTAGTTGTTCCAATCGATAACAGTTTTGTCCGAAATATTCAATTCCTCCGCACAAAATGTTATCGATGTTAATTCTTTGGACCAACTATAGATGAAACGTATAGCGGTCACGAAAGTCATTTTGGAGCCAACAAACCACGTGCCTTTTCTAATTGCAATTTCTGACAGGCAATCCTTCAAGTTACACCGCCATTGTTTCTTGGAATTGTGAATATACTTTTTCATTTCATGCCCATTTTGACAATTTCCTTTTGGGGAGAAGACCGCGGTCTTGTAAGAAGATGATCGCTTCTTCCTCCGTACTCGGTAAACTAAACAAGGTTCTTGGAGCTTCAGCCATATCACAAAGTAAAATATCAAGGACGCAATGGAAGAGCTGAAAAAAATCACTGTGATCAAGTGGATAGCAAAATCACAATAGACAGAAAAATCAAAAAATTTCCCAAACCTCTCTCCGAATTTTAAATCTCACGGTTAAAAAAAAAAAAAAAAATTGACTCTCTGGTGGATTAATCACGCCAGTCACTTCGTTGCCATGACAACATTGTCATACAAAGATCGTCGATGCCTACCGGAAGGGAAACCGGTGGGTCAAATATGTCATCAGGCAAATTATCCATAAGTACCGAAATTTTTTACTTCAAAGAAAATCATTTAAAATCTGAACAATTCAAAGTCTCGATCTCTAGATGTCATTATAATTGTCCTAACATTTTTAAATATCGACAATTGTTCTTTATATTTGAGATGTTGAATTTATTTTTTTAATAATGTGTACTTTAAATAGTATTTAAAGATAAAATTATATCATAAATTATTAGAATGCATTAATCTAACTTTCATGCATTGGAATACTGGATGATTAGAGAACCAAAGCCATCTGAGAAGATTGGTTTAATCGAAATAACTGTAGTCCTTCTTTTTTTAACTTCCAATCTTCTAAGGCTAAAAAGATAAAAAAAAAACAACAACTGTAATATGTAAAGTTTTTTAATTAATAATAAATTGATAAACATATATATTAAATTTTAATTTGTACTTACTTAAACTGTAAAATAAATACATTGTAATTATTAAACGATAATACTTTTAATTATCAAAAATAGAATAAGTAGGGAAAGTCAATATATATATATACTTTCATTTTTATCCTATTAGCAAAGGATAAAAGAAGGTGGTTAGAATTGCCATGTATGTAATTAAAGCACAAAAAGTAGTTACATATAATTGTCACAATTAATGCACGGTCTGGCCATTGACTTGAATTCTATTAGGGCAAGGTAACAGCATAAAGAGGAGAGAGAGAAAAAAAGTTTATATCAGAAACAGTTTTGACATATCTATATTTAACTGCATACATGAGAAATAGCGGGAATAAATTGTCTGCAGGTAGTAAAAATGCAACTTAATATCTTTCAGCAAGTTAGCATTTTCTTACATTGAGTTCTTCAATGAAAAAATTTCTGAACAAGTGCATCAACTATGCTGTAATAATTAATTGGCTATTTTGATTATTGATTTTTTTAATGTTTTATTAAGAAGCATGTGACCGGAAATATATAAAAAATGAAAAGAGAAACAGCACCTAGAAAATAAAATAAATATGTATAGTAATAGTGTTTACATACAGGGGAGAAAGATTGGCATTACGATGTCTATGATATAGTTTGATGTTTTTAACATTTACATATAGATGTAAACATATTAACTAAAATGAAATATAAATGATTACAGTAATAAGAAACTAATTTTACATTGTCAAAGAATGAATGTTCAACAGTGATCTATAACTTGTTTGCTATTTGATATAAAGATTAAGTTTGAAAATTAGAGCACTACATATAAATATAGGCAACCTCAGGAATTTATATTAATAGTGGGATGGATATATGATATTTTATCATCAGAATAAATGATTTGAATAGTGAAATTAATCGTATGGAAAAAAATTAATGGATTTGATTCAATTACACAGTAGAGCAGCATTTGTTCTGTTTATTGATTGACTAGTCACCATCTGTTCACAGCCTCTATTCAATTCTCACATAAAAATATAAGTAAATGATATTACTATATCATGAAAAGAGTAAAAGTTAAGAGAGGATAGATATAAAATATTGAGTAAAGGTTCAAACATCTTAAAATAAATTAGAAATATAATTTAAAAAATAAGTGACTAATTATGAGCACAGCTTATTACAGTGATGTAAGAGTCTATATACACTACAGATGATTGTCAAAGTACTGGAGGAGAGGGGAACATAGCTTCATTCATGATATGTTTTTGTTATTTCCTAGATTGCTAATGGCTAATTTGACATCATGAACAGCCCTTACATATCGCTGCAAGGCAAAAGTCTCTCCAGTGTTATTCAAAAATGAGCAATGAAAAAAATTTCCGGGTTAACTAAGTGCCAGGTAGTAAAAGTTTAAGATTGCTTTACTCCCTGCCTAAGAATAGCTAAATGACTATTTCTAAGCTTATTTAGAAATCTACAGCCACCTAAAAAAAATTTTCAAGTTTCACCTTGATTTGAATCCTCAGTCATGAACATTATAATACAGATGAAATTTAAAAAAACAAGATATTTAATTTTTTATGTTATGGCATAAGGATCAAATTCTGAATTTGAAATTTCTTTTGAATAGCTAATATACCTATCCTTTCTATATATGTCAACAAATGAGCATTTTATTTGAAAGATAAATGTCACAAACCATGTGGATGAAATGATTATTAACCATAAATTATATAATTGGAAATATGATTTTTGAACAAGTATTCATGTTATAACTTAACTTTTAATTACATAAGCATATCTCTTTATTATCAAAAGTTCAACATTTAATGGTAACTATTATCAATTCTCTTACAAATCAAAATTTGGTGCAAGCTGAAGCATATTTCAATATCTGAGAAATTGGTTACTTTAAGCTAACCGAAGAGGCTGATATGATACCAAAGATAGAAATTCGTTTTCACGTAATTCGATTGTCAGAGACTAGTAAATTTAAGATAAAATTCCAGAGTAAAAAAATCTTACTTGTAAAACACAAAATCTTGCTTCTTATTTATGAATTAACGCTATTTTTAAGAACAATTTTAGCTACAAGACATTGATTGAATTTTCTTATATCAAGAATTTTTTTTTTTTTTTTAAGTATAGTAAATCAAGATTAATTAATCGAGATATGTGAATAATTATAGCGTTTTTTTAAAATTAATTTTATACTTTTAAAAAAATGCAATCAAGTTTCACAGAGTGATGATAATTGATTAGTTCACATCAAGTATTTCCCAAAAAGTCATTTCTATTAGCTTTGCAATATCGAGTGCACACATAGATCAACAATAAATATATCAAAAGTAGATATATTTTTTATTAATATCGATAATAATTACTTGGAAATATTTTTAATTTAAATTGGTATTTTATATGAATATATTTAATGATTAATGCAAAACCGTCCATTGTGTACATTTTTTGTAAAGCATAAAGATGAAATATGGATTGATATATATATATAACGAATAGTTGTTCTTACAATTATATACGTACTATAGTTTGTTGCACTACGTTTTGTTTATATATTTTGTTTTGAATTTAAAATATTTCTATAAATATTGATTCTAGATGTCCCCAGTGTAATCTATCTAAAGGCACCTTTACTTAAGTAGAAAATAAGATCCAGTGAATATTGTCAATGATAGATTTTCAGTGCCCATATCCTCTTTAACCTAATTTATTCTCATATTTGGAACTTCATAAACCTTAATGATTTTGATCATTACAATCTTACCATAAAATAAATTTCTTTAAATTACCTGATCTATGTACTATATATATATGTGTGTGTATATATATATATATATATTGTAGTGGTACAGAATATAGGGAATAGTGAATAAATATTAATAAATGAATATAAATTCAGTAAATGAACAAAGAATCAGCAACACAAATCAATATAAATGATAAATGCAGTATTACCTGCAACAGTAATAGCATTAACGCTCAAGCTTGGTGACTGGGTTTTAAATAAACATAAAGAGCTTAGGCTAATTATCAACTAGCTAATGCCAAACTTAGAGCATAATGTTATAAAAGTTATTGCTAATACTACAGCTACATGCACACACTTAAGTGCTAATGCAACACTAATAATAAACAAAAAATGTTAGTATCATCAGATCAATACTGATCATCATCAATGCTTCAGGACCATCTGATACCATGAATAGACTAGCAATCAATAAATTGTTATTATGATAAAATCTATAAAATAAATGAAGTTTAAAAATAATATTTATCATCTTAGCACCATAAGAGAATTATATAGATGTTAAGTATATTCCTTATACTGTTAATCTGAAGCTAGCTTTGGGATTGCACAAGGCCCTTGGTGACTGCGAAGAAGAAGATACACAATATTTATTCTAATATTAAATAACTTATTAGAATAACAAAATAAAAAGTGATAAATTTATGGATTAATTAAAAATAAAATAATTAAAAAATGAAAGGACTGATAAATACTGGCATTACAAATAAATCATTCTGATTTTGACTATTTACAAATAGAAAATATTTCGATAGACTGAAAAAAATGAAAGTAATTAATGATTTAACATGGTTTAAAATTATAGTTAAATTATCAGTGGTATCAAATAAACATGTATACACATATTGAAACAGCATTTGAGAGATAGGAATTCTAATGTAAATATACATAGTAAGGAAATGGGACATATAGATTTTAAGATTAAAATGTTGGAGGGGGTTAGATTGTATAAAGAAAGAATGGTAAAAGAGAGTTTATATATAAAAAGATATAAACCTGTTTTAAATAGAATTGGATAAGACATGAATAAAGAATTATTTTTGGAAATAAATTCATTTTTGAAGTATATAAGAAAGAAAAAGGAAATAAGTTTTTTTATTGTAACAATTGGTTTTTTGGATAAAAAATGTAAAAAAGGGAAAGTTTTTTTGAGAAGGGAGTCAAGTAAGTGTGGTGTATGTTTTGTGTTTTTAATTTAATTGATTTTAATATATTTTATTTATTTTTAAATTTTATGGGGTTTATATGCTTTATATTGTTTTTGATTATTTTTGTTTTTATTATATGAAGTTTGTTTATAATGTAATGTTTTTTCTAGATCCTTGAAAATGAGTATAGAGTAAAGATAGTCGAAACGTTGGAAATAAATGGATATATATATATACATCAAATAAAGTTTTTGAAAAGAAAAGAAGTGATTTTTAATTATAGAATTATATGTTTAATAATATAAAATGTTATTGTTCTAAGAGATCATATCACCCACTTGATGGTGTTGTTGCTATGCAAAACACATAAATATGTCACCAGGCCCACCTCATTCTTTGTGAAAGAATAATAATTGTACGGGTTAACGTAATTCATTTATTGGAACAATTTTACGTAAACATACATTATTGCAAATATTCTATTATAGTAGAATTCCCTGTGTATGCCAGTGCTGCCTGACCAAATCACCCCTCCTTCCCGCAAACTTTACAAAGTCTACTAGCATTGCTTGAGACATAACTAACTACATCGTTGTGGCCCAAAAAAATGCTGATAATGCTTTAATTACTGAACTGTCTTACTTTTTCTGGTCATTTTTGAAAAGGAAAAATATTTATTTATTTATTGATTGATTGATTTATTACAATAGCTATCTTTGAAAGAATATGTGTATGGATATTAATGGCACACGTATTAAGAATGATTACTAATTTCCAACTCGATCAGTTTTGTTTTATTTTAAAGATTAATAAATGTATTCTTTGGACAATTTTTTTTGGTCTCTGGAGAGAACCATGAAAATTTCCAGTCATACATTTTTTTTGTCCAAAGGCTTAACATAATTCATTGATTTCCTTAATCAGTTGTCTATAATTTAGTCTAGAACAATTTTATGCTACCAAAAATTTAAAAAGCTTTAACTACAAGTGGCCAAAACTTTCATCTTAGTCCTGCAATGTATGGCAGATGGTATGTCTTTTTGCATCTGCAAGAATTAAAATGGTTATCAATTGACCTACCTTATTGCAAAGATTCTATTAGAGTAGAATTAACTAAATCCCCATGCACACCAGCTTCTGTGAACAGCAGTTGGCCCGATTTTGACCTGTCAGCCATTTTATTTGTCATGGACGTGTTCTCGCACAAACATGACTTTTGCGAGAGTGGTCAAAATCTTGCCACGGCAACAGTTGACAATTGTTAGGAGGTAATAGTAGGTCAGATGACTTGTAAGCTTATTCCTTTGACATGCATATTTGAAGAGTTGTGACAGGCTGATATCCAGACACCCTCACGATACTGTAGCAAACATTGAACTGTGAGCATTGCGATAAAGTGCGTAAGTAAAGCAGGCCAGCCACCAATAAATGGCATCTTTTCTGTGCTTTATAGCATAGAAATAATGTCTTTGGCACTGGCTGGCTGCCACCTATTAAATGGCCTCTTTCTGTGCTTTTGTGCATAGATATATACATATAAGCCTAGAAGGCAGCAGCCACATAAGCAGCATATTTATGTGCTTTTGCATATAAATAGCATCATAAAGTGGCTGAAACGATCTAATAGAACAGTACCTATAAAATATTCCAATCATTAATCAAATAATAAATATTCTGTTTTAATATATATATATATATAATGGCTGACTTATATATAGTATGTTATATAAAAATATTTTAATCATTAATTTTTTATTTTCTTTAACCAATAAACAAAATTTTTATCACAATTTAATTATGGAAAACGTCAGTATAATAGAACTTAACCACAAAATCTCTATCACATTTGGTAATTTTATTATATTTTTCTAATTCTAAAACAAATCTTTTTTAAAAAATTCCAAAATACAGTATCTATCACTGGGAACCTTTTTAATTTTTTGCTGGACACTTTTTTTTTCATTGACTAATTTATTCAAACATTTTTTTGACAATAATCAGAAATAGATTTTCATTAATACCAGTTATCATCATTAGTAATAGAAACAATGCATAAAATATTTGAATGTACTTAAATATTAGTCTGGAAACCAAGATTGATTAGAGTAATTTTAATTATTTTAAATGCATGTGTATAATGATAAGAATTGTTTTGTTTACATTACTTTAAAAAAAAATAAAAAGTACTAAATGTAAAATTTATCAAATAACTCAGTTTTGTCAATTGTTCAGAACTATTTTATTTTTTCCTGTTTAGTTTTCAAATGTCACCTGACCTTCAGACTAATTGACAAAATAATTCCAAATATTTTTTAAGATCAACAATAGTTTCAGTTCATCAATTTTTTTTTTTTTTTATGATACATAATTTGGGTACCTTTTTTTTAAGTAATGTAAACAGAACAAGGTACTTAACTATTGTTGATCTTAAAATGTTTCAATTATTTTGTTATTACTCCAAAGGTCAGGTGACATTCAAAAACCAAATAGCAAATAAACAGAACAGTTCTAAACAATTGACAAAACTGAATTATTTGATAAATTTCATTTTTTATTGTTATACATATGCAATTAAAAATAATTGAAATTACCGTAATCAATCTTGGTGTCTGGACTAATACTGAAATACCTATTTGAAATGCCCTATAGCTATATTGATTCTACCATCCTCCCCTTTAAATAAAGAATAGCCTGAATTTTTACAGTTCATTGAAAGGGTTTTCTTTTCAATGGGCTGAAAAAATTCAGACTATTCTTTATGTAAAGGGGGTATGTGACTGAAACAAGTATAATGAGGCATTTCAAATAATCAATAATAATGTATATTTTCACTAAACAATTTCTTTCATTTGTGCTTTATATTTCATATATGGACAAGATTTCTTTCATCTATGTTTTCATACATATATAAAGTATTGTAAAAATAAAATATAGAATTGGAATTCAAGATTAGGCTGGAGTTTTTTGGTATATATTACCTGTATGATTTATCTTGGCTAACAGATATATAAGGTAAATATAGGCTATCCTCAACTCATTTCAATTTCTATAATTTTTAAACTTTAATTAGGCAGACAGTGTCTACTTCACACATATTGAGTTATGAAATCATGGATACACCATCCTACTTAATTTCTCCAAGAGTTAGAACTTGACCAACATGGAGATTAGCAGCAACAGACCTTTTGAAGCTGATTATATATTCCAATCAGTTAAACTGAAACCAGTAGGATTAACAGTAAGACTTTCCTTTCTTGGTTTATAAAATGAGATAATAACTAAATTACCATTGTTCTGTTTTTTTAATTTACTTTTATCAAAACAAAAATAAGTTTTAATTAAATGATTCCTTCTTAATCCTTCAATTAAAACAAATTATAATTACTTCTGTATTCACATGTATCTTTTAAAAAAAAAATGTTTGTTTAGACAAAAATATTTTTCTTTTATTACATTAAAAAATTTAGATTTTGTCAAAATCAGAAATAAGTAAAAATCTATCACATAGTGACCTTTTTACATAATTTCAAATAATTTGTAATACTTCAAAAATATCAAATATTATTTAATCAACATTTTAATTACTCCAGATTTTATTTTCGAAAGGTATATGTGAATTTTGTTCTGTTCATTTCTAGTTTTTCTTTTATACTTTATATATATATACACACATTGCAATAAAACCATTCTGTCTCAATATATATAATGGTTTACACACCCATTTACCATTATTTGGGGCTTGAATTTAGTTATAACATTTCATAACTAATATTTTAGCTAAATGAGTATACATTTTCTGGTATTTAGAGAGTTCATATAAAAGAAAAAAACAAATATTGTTACTAACTGACAAGTAATTAAACTGCTGAATTGGGTCTTTTTATTCACTGTTTCTTGATGAAGAGTCACTTTACAAGTCCTGCACTTGATTCTTTAACGATTATTTTAATTATTTTTAAGATTGATCTTAATATTTTGTTCAAAATAACATTTTCGTTGTCATTTGCATCTTTGAAAAGCTCTTTTGAAGTCAACAAATTAAACGTAATTTTTCAAAACTTTTTTTTTTGTTGCAAATCAATTAAAATTCATTATTTCAATTGTAATTTTGTGCAAATCATTGTCAGCAATAAATAAATTATAATTTGTAATGTAAAAAAAAAGTTATTATTAAATATATTTTCATAAAACTCAAATGCTATCTATATTTTTATAAATAGAGTTATCATGAAAATCATTTAGTATTTCAGAAAGTTGTAGGTGATTGAGCACACTGAAAATGTATCACTGATAGGTTTCTAAGATATAGAATATGTTTTCATAGTTAATTTGATTAAATAGTTGTCCATTCATTCAGAAAATGATTTTGGCATTAGACCCTCTGAATAAACATCTTCAAAAACATTTGAATTATAAGCACATATGTGAAAGATCTCACACAGTAATTAGATGATCCACTATTTGAAAGGAAAATTGCCTTTTTTTTTTTTTTAAGTGTCATAGCATCAGCCGGGACGCGAACCTGTAACCCGATCAACTGCCTGCAAGTGGAAGGCAGTCGCGCTGACCTCTCGACCACCAATGTAAGACAAAATTGCCTTTTTTATATAGATAGAGATTTTTCAAATGGACTTTTTTTTTTCTCCAATGGCCATCCACTACCAATCCAAATTTTCTATTCAAAAATTAGAAAATATGTTTTTTAGTTAGAGAATAAGAGAAAAAAACATCAATTAATGATTAACTGGTAAATTATGTATTTCTTTCTTAATTTTGTAGAAGGATATTGGAGATAATTTTGCCTCACAGAAAACTATTTATTCTTTCATCTATACATATTTTTTATTTTATCTTATATATATATATTGCTGTTTGTGAGTGTTATGATTTTGGTTTCATCAATTGAAAAGAGCTCAGAGCAAATTTTCTATAATTATTACAGAATATATCTTTTCTTAAACTAATGAAAACACTAGTGTGTATATATATTACAATTAGTCTAAGAAAAGAAAAAACTTTGTCGAATTACAAGCTTATGTACTAACAAATTTGCAATAATCAAAAAATGGAATTTATATAAAGATGACAACTTTGAAGGTCCAAATCATGTTTTAAAGAAAATTGGTTATAAATTACATGATATGTGTTAGCATGAGAAATCAAATACCTTCATTAACAAAATAACTAATATTTAATCTAAATAATATTATTTCATGTCTGTATCCACGTGCATGAAAGTAAACATCTATAAGTACACGTATATGCAATTATTTTTACATAGCAATAAAATAAATATTTTTGAATTTTTTTTATTGCAGAGCAGACTAAATCTTGATTCCAAGAGAATACATTTTTCAAAACTGCATACAACATATACATTAAGAAAAACTTGTTTACTACTTATGTAAAATATAACAACGTAGTACACTGAGCATATTTTTGACTAACTGGTAATCATACTCATGATTATATTTATCAAAGCTCACAATCCTTTTGGTTAAGTATAGCTATGAATATGACTACCAGTTAGTCGAAAGCATGCTCAGAATACTATGTTGTTATATTTTACATTTTTATTTTAAAGTATTAAACAACCTTTTCTTAGTATATATGTTATATGTATTATTTATATTAAACTGCATTATTTGTTTTTATTATCTTATATATAAAATCCCTGTTTTCTCCATACTCTAATGAATGTATGTTTGTTTGCAAGGCTGTGATGTGAATGAATGTTTGTTTGTGAGGATGTCATGTGTCAAACTAATTAAAAAACTATTACATTTATCCATAAGTAACACTCAGTGAGTAATACTGTCAATTTTATAATTGAAACATCTAAAAAAAAAATTTTTTTTACATTTGTTTTTATAAATAAATAACCATACCTAACTAAACATAATTTATATTATGAGCACTTTATGTGAAGGAAGTAATTCCGCCATTAATAACTATAATTTTTTTATGAAGCAATCATCTGTAATACTGTCAAATTCACAAATCAAATATAACAGATATATTTAACAATTTTAATTTTCCTTTATTAATATTTTTCCAACCACATTATGGAAGGCCAGGTTGTTCCAAACATTTTTTTTTTCAATTATGAATTTCTCACATTGATTTATATGTCAAATTCACAAGGTAATAACCAGGTTATAAAGCAATTACTAAAATTAAGATATATATATATAGTGATATTTATATAGACTTTGAAAAATTATAAGCTATTAATAAACCATAATGCAAAAATGATTGGGTACATTTATCACATTTATTTATGAGTTTTTGTTGGCACTAAGGTGGCTTTGAGCATTCCATCATTAGATTTTCAATGAAATGGATGGCTGAAGAGTTGTGGGGTCCAAATGATTTGAAGTCTGTCCATTAAAGTACGAAGATTGGCTATCTTAATATAAGTTTGGATTGTATATATGTGTGTGGAGATGATAATCTGGACCAACTGACGAGTGCTGGCTTAGCACAAAATACATATGTGTGTGAAGTGTATCAGTTGTATGATATAGCATGGATGTTTGAGGGTTGTGTGAAAGTCTGAATTCAAACCCCTCTATATATCAGATTTATTTATATAATATTAGAATGTTTTGTTTAATTTATATTAAATCTTTAAAAAAATTGCTAAAGCACCCAATTAAAAAAACATGACCTTTATAGGCTGGGTATGGTTTTAATATAATGATTAAATAAATATTCAGTAAAGTTAAACATAAGAGTTTTTAATTGCTGAATGATACAAGTAATAAACTGTGTTAAAGAGAATGGTATGCAATGACACACTGTTGATGAT
This sequence comes from Epiperipatus broadwayi, assembly GCA_028023455.1. Classification (NCBI taxonomy): domain Eukaryota; kingdom Metazoa; phylum Onychophora; class Udeonychophora; order Euonychophora; family Peripatidae; genus Epiperipatus; species Epiperipatus broadwayi. Next base: position 4,266,639 of record JAQFVV010006230.1, read on the forward strand.
AATGACTTGTTACCATTGCATTATAGTTTTCTACTGATAGTTACTCAAACAATTTTTAGATAGAAAAATTAATAGGCATATAGATTTATGGATATCTGGATTTATAGTTACAACACAATAATATCAAATCTATATGACCAATGCAGACTTTAAAGACAATCTATAAAAATTTTTATTATTAAAATTAGTTACAAAATGAAAATTATCATAATGTGATTGCTAGTTTTTACAGTTGGGAACCTCAGTTCAAATTCAATTCCATATTGAAAGTCCTTATAATTAAAAAACGTTGTGAGAAGAGCTAATTAAATTATTAAGGCTGACCAAAATAAAAAATATGGAAAATATTTTTGGAAATGTTTAAGATATAAAAGTACCTAATCTTAAATACACTTCTGTTGTTTCAAGTTTTTGATTTAAAATTAGAAAAAAGACATAACTATTATAGAGTATCCTTATTAATTACTGAATAGATTCTCCAGAGTCATCTGTTGTAACCTCACACAATTAATGTATTACATAATATAATATACCTATTACTGGTACTTATGTATTATATCTGCTGACTGTGTTTGTGATGGCAGAATTCTGTACCTTTCTCCAGTGGGGGTAGGTGGTATTTGCAATGGAAGAATGCCATAGTTCTTGCTTTTTAATATGAAATTCTGCCATTGCAATCCCTCCCCCACTGGAGAAAGGTATGGCATTCTGCCATCTCAGTCATGGACAACAGATCTAATACATAGGTACTCTATTACCTAAACAGTTTCTGGATTTTGTCATCGCTGAGATTTTCAGATTCAAAGTTATAACTAGCAATCACACTTTTACCTCCTTTATACTATTCAAGTTAATAACCTGAAATTAAAACTAATATTTTAAATAAAATAGTTTATGTTTGCAGTTATATAAGTCCCACACAAGGTCAGTTATATATTTAATAAAAATTTGGCATCAAGTCTATACAATTATGCAATGGAGTTAACTTGGATTAAAAATATTAGAGATTTTTAATTTTTGGCTATTAGCTTAAATAGTATAAAGGATAAGAGTTAATTGTTAGATATATAAATTTTTCACCTTTGAATCGTAACTGATGGGACAAAATCCAGAAGTTGGTCTGGTTTGCAGATATTATAAAGCACTACCGTTCGTTAATTACAGAATATGGTTGTGAAGTGAAGTATAGAAAATTGTTCCTGGGATATATAAGTAAGCTGCAAAAGTCTTGATGTTTTGTTGGTATTAGATTTTTTCCAGTCATAGATGATTTGTTTCAGAAGTGAAGTGTGGTTTTAGAAAATCAAGAGTCATTTATACACGTGAGTTTTGTTGATAAAAGGTAATTTACATATAGCTTTTATGTATTTAATTGAGGCATTTTACACAGTTAATTAAAAAGATTTGTAGTGTTTGAAATTAAATATTTGCCAGCTCATCTTTATATTATTCATCTTGTAGATGATGAATGGAAGGATTATTAATAACTAAGGATGAGAAATATCTGGTATTTTGAAAGAAAACTGATGCTAAACATGAATTATACTAACTTCAACTTTAATTTACCATTTTTATGATAGGTATCTTTGAAAAAGTTAGTACATGGTTTCACAAAACAGGCATTAAGATCTGATATGCATTTTCAGCTTGATTTCTAGATTTATAGTTTTTCTGATAATCTTCTCCACAGTTTAGAGAAGATATACAGAGCAGTTTAATATTTTGAATGCAAATCAGATTTTTATCATCCAGTAGGGAAAGGAGAATTCTTCAAGAACTTTTAACTTGGAAAATTATCAATTTGAGAATGTTGTCAGCATAAATGAAGACTTGGTTATTGAAACAAAGCAACTATTTGAATATACATTTAACAAGTTAAAGAATAGAGTATTTTAACGTAGCAAATTTAATTGCTTGTTGGACTGTTATTGTATAAAATGTATTAAATAGAAAGTGAGTTACGCCCACCCACTCACACACACACTCTTTATCATCTTAACATAAAAGCATTGGAAAATTTTCATTTTAAAATGTTCTATAATATTCTGGGCTTATGGTGGTAAGATTGAAAAACTAATCAGTGTATTAATTATTTTATTGGCTGTTTTGATTTTGAATTTATTATTGTAAGACCATATCTTCAGAGAATTGGGCCTAAAAGAAAAAATATTTTATAGTAAACTTAAGCATGTTTTTCATGCATTTATATGGCAACAACATTTAAAGATATATTAAAGAAATGTACAATAATATTAATTATTTTCATTGGGAGAAAGCTAGAATACAATGAAGTGTTATAATTAGGCAAGATATTACGATTTTCAAAGAGAAAAGTTCCCTGAAAAAAAGAACATTACAAGATATTAGTTTAAACATACTTTTACATCAAAATATGGTATATATTGATTTACTTGGTTGCCATATAATGGTTTTTATAGTCACTGAAAAACTACATTTTATTGTTTTTGCCCCCGTGGTTAAAGTTGTCATTACTCGCATAAATGGATATTGATGATAATTTCCAGAAAGGCAAAAAAAAGATTAGATACAATAGATCTCTATAAGACAAAAAAGAAGATAAAGTAGTTTAGTCTATGATAACAGTAATTTTAATGCAATGGTTATTGTATTACAAAAAAGAATTCTAAATTTTATAAATTGATGATGGTTAGACTGAAAAATATTTTGAATGTTTCGGAAGTGATAAATATAAAAGAAAATATAAAACAGTTTTTTAATGTGCAGTGAAATTATTGGTAGAACAGAGAAGAGAAGACAAAATTAGAAAAAAAATTATAGGTTAGGAATAATAAATAAAAGAGATTAGAGAATAAATTTTTGTAGAAATAATAGAATGTAGGAGCGAACACAAGTTTTAAATATAACATTAAAAAAAATCTTGGTGATACAAACAGATTTCATTCTTATTATCTATTAAGGTTTATAAATAAGTGCATGTCTGGGACCAAAAGTTAAATTATAATTTTATAGAATTGAAATTAATTTTTTAAAAAGAATTAAGACAGAAAAGAAAAAAAACAATGGACACGAAAACCTCTTAATGAAATTAGATTATATTTCAAGAATGTAATTTTCTTAATAGATTTAGCACATAAAGTAGTCATTGATTAGTCAAATATAAGATATATGTTGGTACAAAACTAGAGACAAAAACTATTAAGAAAGACAATCATAACAATTGTTATCCTTAATCTTCAAAACACTCTAATGAATTTAGACTAGAATTTGAAAAAATGTTTTAAAGTATTAACAGACTTTAATGATGATGATTCCAGATATGAATGAAATCAATAAAAAGATGATTGATTTTGATTATTTCAGAGATGATAAATAAATATGCAAGAGAATATAAACCATAGTTTTTAAGAACTGCTATGCAAGAAGCCAGTACTGCCATGCCATGTGGGTAAAAGACACCTTTGTGCAAGATAAATTTTAGTGTCCCCTTCTCCCATTCTATGAAATAAAATTTGTACATTGAAAGACATTTTCCCCGAGCGCTTTAACAAGAAAAACTTGAAAATATGGTTTTAGTCATTTAACATGTTTTATTCATTTATTTCTATAAAATAAACCCAGAGATAAAAACACATGCTAAAATAAAACAAATTAATGTTTAAAGAGTAACTTCTGAAACAAAAATTAAATGATACCTTAAAACAAAAGTATCTGTTTGTTTAGTAAATTTGAAAATTTTTAATTTTTTTCTTTCAAAAGTTTTCATATTATTTTTTGAACTATCTTACAAAATTGCTAGTAGAGATAGGAAATATCTGCAAATAATATACTTTTTTTAAATATCTAAATGTTTATCAATATCCCCTACCACCACAAAAATACATATACCCATGAAAATATTTACACCATTCCTGCCATTCTCAAAACAGCTCTGATATTATATAATAATTCTACTTCTAGTTTACTTTCTTAAAAATATCTGCAGCTATAGTATGATTCTTTAAAATGCTTCACCTCCGAGTTCTGTCCCGCATAGTGAAATGAAAAGAGAATCTGGTTTATCTTCTTTACCAAATATTTAGATCAACTTTAACTGGCATATCAATAATTCATTAAAAATATTTTTTGTTTGTTTGAAAACCTATTCAAAATCTCTCATACATAAACTTATTAACATTTTCTATTAACATAGTTATATTCCTTCAATAACAAAATATTTACAGTATTATTTAATTTCTTTTTTTTTTTCATATGTCAAATGCATTGACAGGGAAGCAAACCCGGGGCAGCTGCTTGAAAGGCAGCTATGCTAACCGCTAGGCCACCAACACTTGCATGTTATTCTATTTTTAAATTTTCATACAATGTTTACTGATATAACTTTTATATTTCATTAGGATCACCAAAATAGGTCAACTTTAAATAACATGGTTATATAACTTTTAATTCTGTTACCACCATTGTGTTAATAATAGTTGTTTGTTTTAAAAATTCATTAGTTACTTTTAATTCAGAACCTCTTACACATAACTTTACATTTTCTATTACCAAAAATAGTTTCTCTTTTTGTTCAATAATAAAATATTAACACTACTTTATTGTTCAATTGTTTTAATGCATGTTAATAATTAAGTCATATATATTATACTTTATTATACACTTCAACATCAAGAATTCGGCCAGAATTTATTTAAGGAAAGAAATTTAAGATGTTCATACTTAGATTATTTATTTATTCAATAATTTTTTAGAAATCATTAACTTGCACTTTATTTTATTTATTCATAGGTTATGTTGGATAACTAATAAAAAAATCATACACTGGATTTGTTTCACTAAATATATTTTTTAGACTTTAATATATTGCAATCATGGAGGGGTTTTATTACAATCAAAATTGCATTAAATAATAACATTATTATGAAATTTGTTAGTAATTAAATATTTTGGTGTGCAATAATATTTTTTCAAAAATTTGTTTTTGACTTCTATTTTTTTTAGATTTGAGCCGTGGTGTGGATTATGGATCAGTTACAAGTTTTTAGATAAAGAACAAACCCAAGTTCATATCCAAGATAAAAGTTGTTTAATAAAATGTATAAGAAGACAATATGGCATTACAAAAAGATAATATCATTATTAAAAATAGGAAAAACTATTTAGTAAAACATGTAAAAAGATACAAGGCATAATAATAAAGAGAAATACTGTTATTACTTTTTTTTCCCACAAGACAGCAGTGGAATCAATTTTGGGATCTCACATTCCAGAATTGGCCACTCAATCACTACTCTATTCTGAATGAGATATTGAGTTCTGTAAAATACCATTGATAAAGCTAATTTTATCAGTCAATGAATTACTATAATTATAAGGCAATATTTTTAAAACAAGTTTTATTTTTAAAAATATTATTAATCATAATGCATTACTTTTTATAAAAAAAATTAGGATATTTAAATAAAAGGGATTGGGAAATCTAAATATTTTCATTTACATATAAATGTTATCAATTATATTGACAAAAGGGCATCAGCTTGTTTGGTTTAGTGCAATAGTAGAGTATCCTTGAAATATAGTTTGAGATTAGAGCAATTGTCACAACAACTCTAAGTAAAGTGGTCAAGCGTTGGTGGTCAAGTGGTCAGCACAGCTGCCTTACAAGCAGTTGTTCCAGGTTCACTTACCAGCCGATGCTTTGACACCTGAAAAAAACAACAACTCTAAGTAAAGTTATATTTTAATAAAAAATATTTACAATTAAAATGTGTTTCTAACAACAAAGTGAATCGGAAATCTAAACATCTACACATAAGTTTTTTGAGCCTCGAAATAGCAACTGCCACAATAAATTTAAGTAAAGAATTATTCCTTTCATATTTAAATAAAAAATATTTATATATTTTTAAAAATGAAGTGATTCAAAAATGTATACATTTTCATGTACATATAAATTTTATTAATTATCTTAGTATCTTGGCACCTGTAAAGCACCTTTCTGACCTGCATGACTCACACATAGTGATCATGCAGAGAGCAGACAGTAAAATGTACAAATAAAAAAAAGAAATATGAAAATATTTTTAAATGCTCCATCTAGAAAAAGTTATTCTTTAAAATTCTGTAAAATGATATGAAAAAGAACCAATGATAACATAAAGAAATAAAATAGCATAAATATAAAACAAGATTTATTGTTACAGCATCCCCCTCCCCCCAGTATTAAGAAGAAATGATGGCACTATTATTAAAATGAGAGATGATATCATGAAGTATGGCAAAGTTCTGTAAATAATTAAAAAAATAAAACAAAATAATTTTGCAGTCATGACATTTTTTAAAATGGAAAAAAGATAAAGCATGATAGATGAAAGCTTTAGAATAATGAAATTACTGCAGATATGTTAAAAAGAAGATAATGAGATAAAAGAAATTGTTAATCAAATATCTAAATAAAAAATATATATCAAATGAGTAGGAAAATGCAATAGGCAAGATATATTTAAGCTATAAGATGTGTTTTAGCTCATTTATAACTTATCTATTAAAAAATGTTGCACTGAAATCAACAATAACAAAAGAGCAATCTAGAGTTAAAAGTGATTTTACACCCAAATATTTTGAGAATATATATAAAAAACCAATGAGTATGAGTTACCAATATGCTTTGGATTATAGATTATGAAAAGGCACTTAATTCAATAAGCATTTTAACAGTGATTAAAACTTTGAGAGATGATTATATTCTGAAAAATATTTATCAAAATATAACATTTATTAGATTTTATGTAGTACTAAGAGGAATATTGATATGGACAAATGGCAAAAACAATTCCATATTTATTTTGAAAAGTAATTATTTTGAGAATTAACATAGGAAACTAATAGATTATTTAAGCCATTTTAGATTATGAAAATGTAGTCATTTTTGTTAATACTTCTTCGGAGCTTCAGAAAATGTTATAAAAGATGTCATATGAAAGTAAGATTACAAATAAATGACAAAAAAAAGCTATATAAGGTTGTATGAATTTTTAAAAAAAGAGAAAATAAAGATTGGTGTTTATAAATTAGCTAACTGTTATACGATCTGTACAGTTTAGAGCAGTTTATAGAGTGTTAGATTTTGTAGGGTAAGATTCTAGGATGACCCCGGTTCTAGCACTTTCCCGTGCTTAAACTTCTTATCAACTCTTGAACAATAAATCAGATTAATAATACACATAGAAATACATTGGATTATATTAATTATAAAATTAAATTTGACAGTGATTTTAATAGAAATTATTAAGCCTATGTGCTGAAAAAGAAAAATTTTTAATGAACATATTTTACCAAAACTTACTTTCAATTTGAAATTTGAATGTTTAATAGGAGAGTAATACTGAACTCTCAGACCATGAAAGTATAATATGAAAAGATATACATGAGGAAACAAGAAGGAGAGATTAAAACAAAATAGTTTCCACATGATATAGAAATAATACATTTGTGGTAGATATAAGATAAATAAATTTGTTGAAATGATGTGGAGAAAAGAAACCATGGATTGGAGAAATTGGCAATAAACTTGAAGAGAACTTTATTCTGCAATATGTTAATAATAGTAGAAAATAATAATGATGAATAAAGATGTTTATTATGATTCAGTTCAGTGATTTTAACTTGATGTTTGTTTTTTCCAGAAGGTAACTCAGTTTTCGATCTCTTCAAAAAGAATGATAATGTTTTCTTCAAGATTGAATTCTAGATATGTTTTAATGTTTTGTTTAGTTGCTAGTTTGGGCATTCTATATCTAGATTTTCATAAATATCTATAACTCATTTTCTGATATCTGCTCCATGTAATAAAATCTATTTTCCTCTCATTTTATACTGAGCTTGATGTCAAATGTCATTAGGATAGGAAAATTGTATCTGATTCATTTGTCAATATTCTCTACTTTAGGAAATCATTTTTTTAAAATGGGCAAGAGTCAAATTTAAATGTACAAAAATTAAGATAAACTACTTTTAATTAATCTATTCATTCAGTATATTGAATGTTTACTATAATAAATAAAAGGATTTGAACTTAGAATTTTCAGCCTATATTCATCCTCCACTCCATTTTAAACAACCTATATACATGACCACACATAAATGAAAAAGATAAATGATCCTCAAAGCCGAGAACCGATTGTATATATGTGTGGAAGATTATGATCTGTCCCAACTGATGAGTGCTAGTTCTGCACAAAATATATTAGGGATCATTTATCTTTTTCAGATGTGTAGTCATGTGTATTAATTATTTGTGGAGTGGAGGAAGAATATAGACTGAAAATTCTAAGTTCAAATCCCTCTATTTAATAAACTATTATTCTTTCTTTTTTCATTGGTAAGTAAACTTCGTTGTTGTTGTGGGTTTTTTTTTTTTTTTCATTTTCTTATTAATAAACGAAATCTTCTATTAGCATAACAACTTATCATTGCAATTGATCAAATGAAATTTGATTACGAAAAAAATATCTCTATATATAAATACAAGCTTATCATATACCCGTGTCTATATATGTAATATATAGGGTATATAAGCACAGACTTTCACATGACCCACCATTCTCCACACTATCTCATAACACTGATACGCTTGAACACATATATGTTGAAAAGATAAACAATCACCAATAAATGTATTTCATGCGAAAACAGCAATCATCATTTGATTCAGATTACCATCTCTATACATATATGCTATAAGTGCTCAGTTATATTAAGATAGCCAATCCTCATACTTTAATGGACATGTTCCAATCTACTCCACACTCCAAGTTTTCAACCATCCATCCAATTGAAAATCTGATGATGGAGTGCTCAAAAGTCACACAGGCTGAGATTCTTGTCACACCCATGTTGACCTAAGATCAATTTGACCCCTCATGTACAGGACATAATCCATTTAATACATATATAAGGAATGGGCAAACATCTCTACTATATAATAACTGAAACACACAAGCTTATCATATACCTGTGTCTATATATGTAATATATAGGGTATATGAGCACAGGCTTTTACATGACCCACCACTCTCCACACTATATCTCATAACACTGATACACTTGAACACATATATGTTGAAAAGATAAACAATCACCAATATTCGTATTTCATGCTAAACCAGCAATCATCAGTTGGTCCAGATTATCATCTCTATACATATATGCTATATGTGTTCAAGTGTATCAGTATTATGAGATAGTGTGGAGAGTGGTGGGTCATGTGAAAGTCTGTGCTCATATACTCTATATTAAATGAATAGTAAATTAATTTATCGCTTGCGAAATCATGTACAGTTTGAGAAATGCCAGTGTCAACATCGAGGTTTGATCCACGAATCTTTAACTCTCGAATATGTTAATCTATCACTGCACTAAAACAAACAAGACACAATCATTACTAACCAAACAAAATTAATTAAGGAAGTTCAAACACTTCTAGAAATTCAAACATGTAATCGCATGAAATCAAAATTTTATTTAACATATGTATACTTTATTATAAACAAAATCAGATTTAGAAATTTAAAAAAATTCTATTTGTTGCAGTAAATAGTAAATAGCTTGTGAATATTACATATATTTTTTCACACACAAATATAATAATTGCACTGATCATAAAAAATATGCTTAACACTTTTAATTTGAAACAAGTTTTCCATCTTTAATTTAAAAAATAAATAAACCAATTATAAATTGCATTGCAAAACAAGGACCTCTCTATCCTAGTTCCAAAGAAAAACAGCCGAGACATTATTTATCTGTGAAGTCAAATATAGTAAGTGATAATTTAAATATATATATTTTTTGCTTTGTTTTTTAGTTAAAGATAATTAGATATTCATTTACCAACAAAGAATTGAATGGTTAGCTAGATTGGAATTATGAATTGATTACTTGAAAAAATTCTAAGTTTGTTTGTAAATATCCAGCTATCTGACAAATATCTATGTTCCCAAGATATTATATTCAAAGCTAGATAACAATGCATGTTTGACATATAAAATGCATGCTTTACGTATTTTTTTACTAATATATATATATTTATAAACAAAAAGGCATTTGATTTTATTTAGAATAGATACAATATTAGAAACAAACCACAGAAAAAAATAAACTATTTATAAATATAGGATTTAGTGAATCAAGTTAGACAGGTTATGAGGGGAGGAAATGAAGAAATAAGAGGCTCATATTCTGTAGATAGTGAATATAAAAACATATATAAAAAATGTAGGAACTCTTCAAACACTTATAGCTATAGATCCCAAAATGAGCAGTAATACTCCCCAGTGGATACTGAAGCCTCTCGAGGGGGGGATAGTGGGTTCAGAAGAATTTGAGGGAAGTTTGAGCGATTTAGGAGTCAGTGGATCCTTATAGAAGAAATTAATAATATATATTTAAACATTAATTATTTTCATGATTTTGTGATTGGATAATCATTTAAAATTTAGATACTTGGGTATTATTCCTGCAACAAAGGAAAGATAGGATGACTTTTCACATTTATATCAATACACTGCTAACTTTTTAATGGTGTTATTTTGGCAATATCAAACATTAAAAAGTTAGCAATGCTTTGATACAAATGTGAAAAACTTTCCTTTTTTCCCTTGATTTCAGGAATAATACTCAGTAGTTTTAGAAAAATACACAAAAATTAATATTATAGTAGATATACACATACTTGTATGCAATGTAGATGGATGCAAACAACCAAATTTTCATACTTTATTCTACCAATTTAAAAAAAAAATGTCTAGGAATGAAGCCATACATGATCCCTTTTTTGACATGAAATTGACCCAACACAAATATGTCTTTCTAAAAGTCAAAAAGAAACTATTCAATGAAATATACACTTATGCAGATGATGCTTTCAAACTAAATTGAATTGATTGATTTTCAACAAATAATACCAAAATTTGTACAAATAGTTTTGTAATCAAAACATTAAATATACACACAGAGACTACTTACTAAAATCTGAATAATAATAGTAGTGGTAGTAGTTGTAGTCATAGTTGTAGTAGCAGTAGTAGTAGTAGTAGTAGTAGTAGTAATAATAATAATTATAATAAAAAATATTGCTACATTAGTAATGAAGAAAGGATAAATAAATTATAGCAATTCCCCCACATTATGAACTAACTATTTAGTTTGAAAAAAACATCAAGTAAAAAATAAAATTGTAGATTTGAATTTATAAATGTCTTATGTATGCCTAATATGAGTAACCATCATGATTCATCTTTTAATCATCTATTTCTTCATCTTGAATACTCACATGTGCACTTTGTCAGTCATGTGTTTGTTTTGCTTATTGTTTTATTATCTTTTTTATAACTGTTGACATTCTTATGTATAGTTTTTGAAATTAAATTGTATCATGCAGGTGCCCTTATTTATGTACACTAAATAATATATTACGAAGGGTTTACTGTTATTTATGCTTTAGGTATTTGTCGGAATGGTTGGAACCAAATACAGCAGATATAGGCAATATACTATACTGCTAAGAGTGATTGACAAAGTATTTATTAATTAATATACAATCTATTAATGAAAATCACAGTATAGTTCATTTATTTATTCACAATTCAATAAAATAACATGTTTCAATTTTTTTGTAATTATTAGATAATATATAAACATCTTTAATTCCTCAATTTTATCCTCTATCTTTTATGGAGTAATCTAGGATATCTTGACTTAGAGTCTTACATTTTGTATGATTTCTTATCTGTAATTAGAGATTTTGTGCTTAAGTTAATTTAAGCTTCCCTGATTTTTTTTTTCTAGGGTATGTTGGTTTAGCATTGTAGTTTATAATTAGCCTATCATTTATTATTAGGATTTCTTGCCTGAACTCTGTTCTCATGAGTCTTTTCCCAAAATCTGCCTTTAATATATATACTTGATAGTACAAGGTAGGAGTTATCTATGATTATATTTCTCTATATCATAATTGAAGATCTGATTATGAATGCGAGTAAGTTTAACTTTGGATAACTTATGCCCTGCTGTTTTATTTGAGGTTTAGTGGACTTTATTTTGGTACCAGTTAAACCAGAGAGTTGTCATTATTTTCTAAATGAAACAACTCATTGAAGTAATCAGTCTTCGGTTATGATAAAGATGATATGGTTCATTATTTTATTTAAAAATAATTTTATAGGTTATTATTAAAATCTAGCTTTCCAAGCACCTTATTAAACACAAGTTTTATTATGTGTGTCATTCCTTTTTGATTTTCTCTAACTCAATATAGTTGATGATATTCCTAATTAAGATTATTATATGGGAGTTAAATGAGCACTCCGTATATATTTATATAGATTTAATCATCTTTTTTTAAAAAATTAGAATAAAATAAAAAAGTATTCTACTTTCCCATGATATGGTCTCAATATCCTTGGGTCATAAGTTCCTCTGGGTCCATTTCCATTATCTGACCATTAAGCCTTTGTAGTGGCACACTTAATGAAGATGAATGAGCCCTCGTATGTATTACAGAGTTTATGGAACATGAATCCTTTCGGATTATTGACATGTGCCAGTTTTAATGAACATTTTACCTCTAATTTTGAATTGGTAATTTGTTTTGTTTTTGTTTTTGCCTTGTTTTGTGCTCATTTTTTATCATTATGTGATATGTCTTTATTCAATCTTTTTCTTGATGAAAGGGTGATTCAGCTAAGCATAAGCATGGATTTTTGGAAAAGAATTGGAGTATGTTGAATTTGTTTTTCTTTTTAATTCTTCTCATTTGTTGGAATATTCACATTCTAATTTTTTGAATCTTTGATTCATGGAAGTGTTAATCTTTTCTATTTGATTTAACAGATTATTGTGATTTTCAAATAATTTTTCAACATTATTTTTATTTTGTAATAGTTCTATTTCAATTAAGCCTTGCTGTATGTTAAGACATTTATGATTATTTTCTATGGAATTAAATTTCTTTTTGTGAATTTCTAATTTACTGCCTTGTTCCTTTTTAGACCGATTCATTTCTATCTGTAGATTTTCTACTTGTTCATTAAATTTCAGTCTGATGTTCTTTCTGATTTTGTTCTATTTTGCATTTAAAGTTACTGCAGATCTGCTTCATTTCCATGCACTTAGTATCTAGTTTGCTTTCAATTTTTTTTTCAAATTTTACAAATCTTTGTTTGATTTGCAATCCTTTTCATCTATAAATTTCTCTAATTGTAGCAAAGTGCTATTAATATCAGTCTGTACTTGAATTATATCTGCTTTTAATTCAGCTAAATCAATCATTATGGTTATCATATTTGTGGACAGTTGCTACATCATCAGCATTAATTGATTAAGCACACCATCATTTGTTTTTGCTTTCTCCTCTTGTTTTTCTTGAATCATAGTTGTCTCTGGTGCTTGGACATTTTCTGCTATAATCCCCCCACATTTACTGATGTTTTGTTCTGTTTCTAGATTTTTTATAAGAGAGCTCTCCATCTGTATCATCTCATACTTAATTTTCATTTTCTCCTTCATTAATATCTTCAGACTGCATTGTTTTTATTTCACTCCTAGTGATCATCTACCTTAGTCTTGAGCTTATATATTACTCTTTACTTCTCTTGTTTTAAATTATTTTGCTAACTTTTATTTCAGTTATTGATCTTCATGTATTTCCAATTATATTAAGAAACATTGTGGGAAGGTCTGTCATCACTACATTTTACTGTAGTTTGCCAGAAAAAAAATTGTTTTAACAAAGCTGTTACTTCCCTCAACTTTTCAGCTTTACTTCTTTTATCTTTTACTATTTAGTCCTTTCAAGTAGTTGACTATATATTATTTTCTGCAATTTTAATTGTTAGTAGTTTTTCATTACTGAAGTTCAATTTATCACCTTGCAAAAAAAAAAATTGTAATAAAAGATGTTTAGATTTTATTATTCTTGTTATAGAGATTATCAAATCATAATATCAATATAAGATTCAATTACCCTGCAATTAGGTACGCCATATGTAACAGAATGAGTCGTGGTCTTGCATAACAGTAGAATTGATAGGCCATCAGAGTGGGTAAGCAAGAGTTACTAGGTTTCCTAAATTTATAGACTCATATCCACTTTTATCTCACTCCTAGGAGATGACGAATTAGCATATGAACATATATCAAATATATATGTGTATAATCATCTCTTTTTTCCAACTTTGACTTGCATTAATCCCAGAATTCAAGCTTAGGGAGAATGTGCATAATATTTTATTTCAGGGAATATTAATATTACCATTTTTATTATGCATGCATATGATAAATTGAGAACTGAATAAAGAAAAAACACAAACAACAATCTTTCATTTTGAAATCATATGTTTAACAAATTTATTTACAATTATTACAATTTATGCAATAATATATTACAACAAAAGTAATTAATTTTTTTTATATCTATAACTAATCTTTGATTAACATGGTTAATACTTATTAATCCCTTTTTCCCTCTCAAAGAATAATCATTCAATATCAAAACTAACAAAAAACAATTCAGTTAAAACTTGTTATTATATGTACGTTTGCTTTCTAATCTAAACTTCACTAAGATCTCAGTTCGTTCTCTCCAATATATTTATTGATTAATTCATCTTAACGAGTTGATGGTATGAGATCCCTCTTCCATCATGATTTATTTTTACAACGATAGAAAAGACCATTCACACTAAAAATTATTAATCATTTATACTGAAAAAAACAAAACAAATAAATGATGAAATGATTAGTATCAACAAACAAACAATAAATAACGGTGAAACCATACAAGTATCAATATTTAATGTGTACCTCTCCCTGGTAGTGATTAAATACATCTGCAACCAAGTTTACACACCCCCCTCAAGCTATAATAAAGGGAAATAAATAAATAAAAATTATAGGTATATAAAATAAGAACATGACATCAACGTAAGATCAAGAGTTCATAAAGGAAAATGTCCTGAAAGGATTGTAAGTGATCCAATTGATGGGATTCAAGTGTTCTAGAACATATATGATGGTGATCAGAATTTATCTCTTCTGTATAGCAAACCTTGAGATGTTAAGTTTATAGATTCACCTTCAAATAGTAAAGTTGGTGTCACTTTCAGCAAAGATGAATAGATTCTGAGTTGAGTCACATTCAGTTTTGGTGGATACAGCTCCATGGGTGACAACTCTCTTCCCATGAAATGAGTTCACATTTAGCAGCGCTTCTATATACTTGGTTGATAAAAGTCCTTGAGGTCATTGAATAGCAAGGTATTTGCTATTGGAATCTCATGTTAAAGTTGATGAAACTCTCCGGTCAATTCTACATTGAAAATACAATTGAAGTATAGAATAAATTTACAGCTATTTATGGGATTTATAATTTAAAATTCCTTGGTTTGCTGGGTTTAAATCCATATGCTTTTAATTCTAACTTTTACCCATATTTAATGAGATATTTCCATTTAATGTTTTTACTTTGATGGTGGCAAACTTTTCTGTTCGAATGATAAGTTCAATTTTCCATTAACAATGTATACTTGTTGGTTAGCCAATAAGAGTTTTTGATTTGATTTTTGAGAAGAAGGTTGTTCGTATATATATTTTGTTAATCACCAAAATATGGATTTTTTTTCCGTGTTAATTAGACTCTTTCAAATGGCAAGTCTGAGTTCATGCATTGAGTTAATAATTTACATCATTTATAAAGATTTACATATATATATGGCGGATTAGTAACAATAAATTTATATTTATTATTTTTTTCATTTACGTTTTTGTGTGTGTGTGCGTGTATGTGTGTGATTTTCTCACTTGCATCTAAATTTGATCATCATTTCCTTGTATTGTTATAATGTCTGTAAATTACATAATTGACAAGAGGTTTTTATAACAAAGATAAATATTAATATTTAAGTTTTATAGTTTAGTCTGAATTATGTATTTTATCATACATTTGTTAAATATTTAATTGTAGGAACAATTAAATGTTTCTCAGCAACAGTAATTGTGAACATTTCATCCTTTGGTAATATGTTTTGAGCGCTTTCTCTTTATACATCATCATCATCAACCATTATCAATACACTGCAGGATGAAGGTCTCTCCAAGTTTAATCCATCTTCTCCGATCTTTAGCTCAACACCCCCTGCACATTTTCTTATTTCATCCATCCATCTCACATGTGGTCTCTTTCTGGGTCTTTTACAATCTCTTGGAATCCAGTTTAAAATTTCAATTGTCCATCTGTTATCATTTCTTCTAGAAATATGTCCAGCCCAACTCCATTTCAATCTTTTAATTTTTTCAATAAGGTCAGTAACACCTGTTTGTTGTCTTACCCATACATTGCGTTTTCGATCTCTTCTTGTTACTCCCAACATACATCTCTCCATACTCCTTTGAGTGGTCTGAAGTCTCTGTATTGCTCTTCTATTAAGTGTCCAAGTCTCAGATCCATAAGTAAGAACTGGTAAAACACATTTGTTAAAAACCATTCTTTTCAAACACATAGGCATATTTCCTTTTAGTATCAAGTTATTTCTACCAAAAGCACTCCAACCAAGTTTAATTCTATGATTAATTTCCTCCATTATGTTTCCATCTGTATTAATAATCTGACCTAGGTATTTGTAACTGTTAACTTCTTCTAATTCTTTATAATCAATCTTTATTTTCATATTTTGAGCAAATCGATTAAACATTACTTTAGTCTTTTTAACATTTATCTTTAGTCCTACTTTTCTACTTTCATCTGCTAACTCCTGCAACATTTCCTGCAGCTCTGAAGCATTATTTGCAAAAACAAACTACATCATCTGCAAAATCTAAATGACTTAAATACTCTCCATTTACTTTCATTCCTTTAGTTTCCCATTTTAATCCACAAAATACTTCTTGCAGCACTGCTGTAAAAAGTTTTGGAGATATGGAGTCACCTTGCCTTACACCTTTCTCAATGTTGATTTTTCCAGTATCATTATGTAATCTAATTGTTGCTGTTGCATTTTTATAAATATTCTTTAAAATATGACAATATCCTGGATCTATACCTTGATGATCCAATGCTTTAATCACTGAAGAAATGTGTATAGAATCGAATGCCTTTTCATAATCTACAAATCCAAAACATAATGACAACTCATATTCATTTGTCCTTTCTATGACTTCTCTCAATACCTGGATATGATCTATTGTACTAAAACCACTTTTAAATCCAGCTTGTTCTCTTGGTTGGTGGAAATCCAAAGTTCTCTGTAGACGAGTTGTAATTATCTTGGTAAAAATTTTATATAAAACTGATAAAAGGCTGATAGGTCTGTAATTTCTAATATCTTCTTTATCACCTTTTTTAAATATTAATATTATTACTGCATTCTTCCAATCTTCCGGTACATCTTTATCATTTAGACATTTGGTATATAACTTTGCTAAAATTGTTTCTATTTCTTCACCTCCTTCTTTTAATATATCAATTATAATTCCATCATTTCCTGGAGCCTTTCCTTTCTTCATACATTTAATTGCATGTCTCACTTCTTCATTTAAAATTCTGGGCAATTCGGAAGATGTAATAGATATAGGAGGTACTTGTTCTTTATTACTATATAATTCTTGATAAAAATCTTCTACAAATTTCATGATGTCATCTCTCTTTTTAGTAATAATTCCATCTTTTTTTCTTATTGCAGATATAAATTTCCTACCAATACCAAAATGTTGTTTAACATTCTTGAGACTTTTATTTTCTTCTACAGCTTTCCTTGCTATTTCACAGTTATACTTTCTTATATCATTTTCAACTCTTTTCCGTACCATTTTACAAAATTTGAGATATTCAATTCTTTTTAATACATCATTTTTGTATATCTTCATATTCCTTCTTTTCTTCATAAATTCTCTAGTCTCAGTAGAAATTTTATTAGTCAATTGCTGCTTTTTTCTACCAGCTATCTTTGTTGCAGTTTTTAAAAGTGTATCAGTTATTTTCATATTAATTTCATTCAAATCTGAATCCTGTTCAAAATCTCCTAACACTTGAAACCTATTTGTAAGTTCTAATTTAAATTCATTAGAATGTTTCTGAAGATTAGGAATATCAACTGTAAATATTGTTTTTCTCAATAATTTTTGTCTCTCTAGTTTTACATTAACACGTAACTTACACCTTACTAATCGATGATCACTTCCTGTGTTAAATTTATTAAGAACATTACAATCTTGAAATATGTATTTCCTGTTAGTCAAAATATAATCCAATTCTGCTGTACCTTCATTTGGATGCTTCCATGTCCATTTCCTTTTAACATTTTTCTCAAATAATGAATTCATAATATAAAGTTTTTCTTTTTCTGCAAACTCCACAAGTCTATGTCCTCTCTCATTTCTATTACCATAACCAAAATTACCTACAGCAATTTCATCTTTCATTTGTCTACCAATTCTAGCATTAAAGTCTCCCATAACAATTTTAAAATGTTGTTTACTCTGATCAAAAGCCTTTTGTACATCCATATAAAAATCTTCTACTACTTCATCACTATGAGAACTTGTTGGGGCATAAACCTGAATTATCTGCATTTGGTATCTGCTATTAAGTTGTATAACTAATCTTGCAACTCTGTCCAATACACCATCAATCTCCACAATATTGTTCTTCCACTTTTTATTTATAATGAATCCTACTCCACTTGTATTTCCAATATGTGTGCCTTTATAATAGAGTATATGTCCACTTTTTAAATCAATTGTTTCTTCACCTTTTCTTCTAACTTCACAAAGTCCAATAATGTCCCATTTAATATAAGACAATTCTTCTTCTAATTCTTGCAATCTTCCTTCACTTGAAAGTGATCTGCAGTTGTAAGTACCTAAATAAAAAGTCGTCATCAAATGGCAGCCTGGGTCCACAATCAGGGGATTCTTAGCACCCTCTGCCTTCGGCCACCAACCGCTGCCTTGGTTGGTGACTTTACAGCCTCCTGGGAATAAGGGCCATGCTTTATTTTTGTCTGTCATAATTGTATATATGTATTGGAAAAATATTTATCATTTACACAAACATTCATTCTGCCTTATCAGGCACTGAGAAGAAAGACCATGGTGTTTCTTGATCTTAAACTCAGAGGTAAAAAGCCAATAAACTCACCACGCTGGCTAATGCATGTTGGTGAGCAGCCCATCCATGTTCATATACTATATGAATAATCACATAGTAATAACAGCTGCAATGACAAGAACGTATGGAGTGGACATTAGGAATTTGCCCTGCTCGGTTTCTTTAAGGCCTCCAAGAGGAATCAAAGGGTATTGGGTTTGAATTAGATAAGGGTGTTAAATGGTTTTTGATGGGATGTAAGACCACATCTTACAGTATATATCTTAGAGTCTCACCACTAGTAGATAAGAGCATATAAACTTATTTAGATTCTTTTTTTTTCATCCTTTTATCTATAAATGTATATTGAATTTTGCTTTCATTGTTTTAACAATAATGAGAGTCTGTAATTATTGTCTTTATTGTATTTTGTCTTATTTTTTTCTATTTATTTATGTATTTTTAATGTTTTATTACTAATATCTCTATATTGGAGAGCAGTAATATGAGATGATATTGATAAGAGATCAATGGCATAGTGTTTTCCTAAAGGTTTGCAATGATGGTATTTTAGTTATATTTATAAATTGGATTATTTCCATTTAATATTAAGTATTGAATATCTTTAGAAAAAAATAATTTTGTTTAAATATTGCAATTACATTCAACTGTAAGTAATAAAGTTAGTATATGCAGAATGTTTCATGAGGCATTATTCTCCTCTCTCCTTCAGATGTTGCTGGTCTGACCAATGACAGTATTAGTATGGGAATTGAACCTGAACCCATAATGTTTAAAGTTTGATATATATATATATTGGTTTCATATTGAACACTTAGTGTTTTTTTGAATATTTTTGATGATGGTATTGTATTTATATATCAAATTATACCAAACATTAGACATTCCTATACTGTCACTGGTCATGCTGCAATACTGAAGAAGAGAGGAGAATAATACCTCTCAAAACATTGTGCATATACTAACTTATATACTATTACTAACAATAGAATGTAATTGGAATATTTAAGTAAAGTTAAATTTTTCTAAAGAAATTCAGTACTTAATATTAGACGATGTAAATAGTCCAATATATAACTAAAACACCATTATCACAAACCTTCTGAAAAATACTAAGTAGTCTGTATGGAACCAATACTTTATGAAAATTTAGACATTATAGGTCTACGTTTGATTCCCATGCAAGTACTGTCACTGATCAAGCCAGCAACAACTGAAGAAGAAATGAGAATAATACCTCTCGAAAGGTTCTATTGATAACAGTTGAATGTAATTGGAAGATTGACATAGAGTTACATTTTTAAAAAGACATTCAATACTTAATATTAAATGGTGGAAATAATTCAATATATAAATAAATATAATCAGTGTCATAACTTTCATGAAGCAAAACTAAGATAATGTGCATTCTACGTCTTAGTAGCTCTTTTTATATATAAAAAAGTATTAAAGTAGATATTAAAAAAAAAAAAAAACTTTTTCAAATTTTGCGTAGGTAACCAAAAATTGTAGCTATATTATTATGAGCGATAATAATAGTTATATCAATAGCAAAACATCATTTCAGGTTACATGGAAGAAAATCATAAATACTCTTGTAATACGTTATTACAATGAAAAATTGATGAATAGGCTAAATATCATTTACATGATTTACAGGAGTCAAATAGATTGCGCTTAATAACAATAACTTTTACAGTTTTGAAATAACATCTTATTTAATCGGTATTTTCAAAAATATAATCAATTTCCGTGTGATTAAAATAATAATGTAATTAAATTATTACATTGTTTTTGAACTTAATTAAAATACATGTACATTTTTAATTTTCTAGTAATTCATTAATTTAGTAATACTGAATGCAAAATTTGTGTTATTTTCTGTTACATAAATAAATTTCATAATGATTCTTTATTGAAATGTTAAGAATTTTTAAAAGTCACGTTCTGATTATTTTTCGAGTTACTTTCCCTCGTCTCTAAAAACAGTGTGATTTTTTTTCAATTTTTTTTTTTTTGCATGAGAACTTGACTGACCTCTAGTGACGATATCTTTCTATATTTATTTTCCTTAAAGAATAAACTTTTTTTTTAAAAAAAAAACAAAAAACTTTTTTCATGGATTTATAATATTTAATATAAACAAAAATTTTGATTGAATTCTTGGATCCCGCAAAAGTTAAATAAAAAAAAGAAAATTTATTTTTTCATAACTTAGTATTACTAATAATTATAAAAAGGTTATACAAAAATATAATTCTTTTAAAAGATTTAATGGTAGATACATCTGTTAGAAAGTGATTTAATTAGCTTAAATTCAAGTCAGAGGTAATATTTAATTAAATTTAGCAACAGTTTGAACTTAATGACTGGAAACATTTTCAGCCGACCTATGCAATCAAATTTTAGAAATCCCTTGCTTGTATTCATTAAATTAATACAAATGGGAGGAAGAGGGGATAAATCATACTATCTCTGATTAGATTCTATAAGTAATTAAAGCAACATGAAAAGGATAAAAATGTAATTCTTGATAATTACAAATACACGTAACTCGGTTTTAAAAAACAAACAACATACTTTCTCTCTAGTAAATATGCCAGAAAATAATAGCAGTAGATTGATAAAGTCAATAGATTATTTAGAGAAAAAAAATTGATAATTTCATATAAAAAAAGAAATGTCAAATAAAAATAATATTCAGTATATATATATGCATCAAAAGAGAAATTAAACACATCGAAATATAATCTAACCTCTTAACTTTTCACTAATTGATTTTTTTTTTTTTTTAACTATCTGATAAAATTAAAAAAATAATTTCCCATTTAAAAATACCTCTTCCTTCCTCGTGTTTTACAAAATTTGATATAGGCAAAATATTATTAATATGGTTACCTATTATTTAGCAACCTATCACTCTTGGCTAAAATTAAATGAAAATTATATTTTCACAATTACCAGACTTAATTCTTTATTATTGCAATAATAAATAAGATTTACTCAAGTATTTTTTTTTTTTAAATCTTAAATACACATTTATTGAAAATAATATAAATAAATTCTCTACAATGTTCATGTTTTAAAATAAAATTAAAAGAAAAACAAACCTATTTGTCATTTAAATTACTTTTATTTATTTAGTGATCAGGCTAATGCACATGCACTTTACAGATCTTAAACTATAAATGAATACTCTCACTCTCAGACACAAGACAAAGTCTTTATGAGAAGATAGAATGAATCATCTGTCTTTTCAACCCAAACATAAAGTGACTGCTTAATATCTTCACACTCTCATTTCCAAACACTTAAGATTGGCCCATACTTAAACGTTTGGGTTGAAAAGATAGATGATTCATTCTATCTTTTCATAAAGACTTTATCTTGTGTCTGAGAGTATTCATTTACAGTTTAAGATTTGTAAAGCACATGTGCATGTGGTCACTAATTTACTATTACAATTTATTAACATGGCATTATATAAATAAATACCTTATTTTTTTTATTTATATATTTAGCAAAAGAAAAAAATAATTTTCCTTGCTACATTATAAAGAGATCTAAATTAGCTAATATGGAATTTGCAACAGTTTTTAAAAATAGATTTTGTTTGAATAAAAAAACAAGGAACTAAGGTAAATTTTTATTTATTTTTTGATTGTATACATTTATAAAAATATATATACTTCTATAATATATTAAAATTAATAAATATATATTACATTTAATATTTGTTTATATTTTTGTAGCATGAAAGGGTTATATTGAAGCTGATGAAAAATTATTTTTAAACTGAAAAAAAAAAAAGAAGTTACTATGAAAATTTTCAGAAATCCAACAATTAACAGCATTGCATTAGTAATAAACTTGGTTTGTTTGATATCATTTTTCATCTTACAAATTTTGTTGAATTAATGTTTATTAAATAAACTCAATTTATTATTAGAATTTCTGGTGTAATGTAAGCAATTTTTTAATATGTTTGTAAACAGAAGTGAATTAAAAGAAATTGAGTGTGACTAAAATAATACTATAATTTCATAATAATCTTTTTTAACGAATTAAGAACCAATACAAAAATAGTAATAAAGTTTAAAAACAAACATACATTTCTTTATTTTTATAATTATAGAATAAAAAAATCAAATGATTTATATGAAAATAATGAATGGTTGTTTAATTATTTTTTCATTATTACTGCTAAATAATCAACAGAAATGTTAGCTCTGTAACAGAATATCTTTCTTTATCTTCTGAATTTTCTTCTGAATTCATGAACTGCATATTTTTAGAAATCAGAAAACATTTCTCAAAAAAAAAAAAAAGGTATATTTTCCAAAACAAATATTTGCATAACAACTGGTGAGCAACCAGGATATAGAAATAGTGAATAATTACAAATCATTTTACATAATCATAAGTTTTTTTCACAAAGTTTCAAAAATATTGTTATGCTAATATTGTTATCCTTGACTAGGATAGAATAAAACTGTATTAAATGATAACCATATTGTGTTAGAATGATGTAATTTATAAACTGTGAATTATATTATAGATATAGTATTCATTTTATGACAGTTACAATTAATCTTTTACAACAACAACAAAAAAATCAGAATAGCAATGTTTAATTATTTATTTCTAAAATAATTAAAAAATAAAGTTTTGACCATCACTTTCTTCACAAAACCTACCTTTCTTATTGCTTAATAAATCCAAAAAAAATAATTATGCAGATGGAAAATCATGTCAATGTTTCAACAATTTATTATGATCTTTTTCAAAGATATAATCAAATACAAAATATTACTACAAATGCACTATAAAATGTCTGAAAATATGAAAAAAAGTTTTTTTTAGATATTACATATTATCAACATGTAAATCTATTATTATTAAGTGTAGAAATAATTGTAATGATAAAAGAAGTAAATCAACCTCTAGTCATATGCTGTTTATTATGGTATATTAAAATCTCTGCACACTCACCAGTAATAGTTTAAGAGCATAAATGAATTCATTTATGTATAAAGTACATTCTTATATATGCCAACTATTACTGACCATGCTTATCTCAGGACTTGGATCTATTATATGCTTAATGTTCAAATTGACTGTATGAATTTAGATATTCTGTAATAGGAGACAAAATCTCATTTTAACCACCTGCAATTAAATATATATTAATTATGAATAAATGTAAATCTATTATTATTAAGCACTGAAATAATAAATATCCACCATATGATAAAAAAAATATTTGCTTTCAAGAATGTAGCTTGAAAAAAAATCTAAGATGATTTTTTACTTTCAAAAATCAAAACTTTATTCACATTTTAGAGTAGATACAAGAGAAATCAATGACTGCATAATATTAGGTGAATAATAAAGTCTCAATGAATATATATAAATATGGTATGCGAACAATGCATATAATGAAATCAAACGTTGGATTAGTACCATGAAGCACTACATTGTATGTATAACATGATTGAAATATAAAGGATGTAAAATCTATATACAAAGTTGATGAATTTTTATAAGACAAAATAAGGTTTTAAAAGAAAATAATGAAAGTAATATATTAAATCAATAACATAGTTTCAAGAGTTATATAAAAGAAATATGATAGGTAAATTAATGCAAGTATAAAGAGAAAACCAAAATCAAAGGTTCCACTAAGGCCTTTAAGGCAGTGCGTCATATATATCATCTACTAGGGATACAGAGGAAAATTGGTTTATTTATATGTTCAATATATATATATATATTGTTTTTACCATGGTAGTCATAAGTAACACCTACAAAAAAAAAATCCCGTATTTTTAGACATTTATAGTAATATTTTGTATTTAATCATATCTTTAAAAAAGATTATAATAAATATTTCAAATATCGGGATGGTCTTTAATTTGTAAATTATTTATTATTTGATTCAGTAAGCAATAAAAAAAGATTTTGCAAAGAAAATGATAGTTGGAACTTTATTTCTTAATTAAATATACTGAATGAAGTTTAATAAGTACGTTATTATCACAACAATCAAAGTTTTTTAGATTTAAATTTTGTTTTTTAAAATATTCTTTTTTGATTATGTTTTTAGTTAATATTGCCTTCTTTTTTTAAATTTTATTAATGAATAATTCTTTCCTACCCCCCCCCTTTCCATTTTTTTAAAATTTGATTTATAAACTTTACTTCCCTCCCCCTTTCATTGCTTTAGGGTTCATTAAAATTTTGAAGTTGCAAATGGCAGCAGTTATTTATTGATCAAGAATTATTAATTATTTTTAATGATCTACCTGCCTTCAGACGGAAAACCAAATAGATATTCAGGATGTTGTAGTTTATAACAGTAACATTCTATCTTACAGTCATTGATAAATACTAATTATATTTTTTAAGGTAAATATATCATAAGTAATATGTAGTGGAAATGACTATTACAGTTGCGGAACTTTATACAAGAAGAAATTTGATAAAGAAATGAACTTTTATTTTATGTTAAATCAAATAATAAAGTCATTTCTTTACTATTTTCATTAAAATATATATAATAAAGTGATAGAATAAGAACGATTGGAAACCAAAATGCAATCTGTTTTAGAGATGCATTTTTCACTAGAGTGTGTCTAAAAATTTAAAATAATATTTTTTTTTTAAGAATCTGCAATGCATAACAATAATTATTTTAAATCTCAAATGTAATTATTTAAATACTATTCAGTGTTAGGTTTTCACTAAAAATTTACCATAATTATAATCACACACAAAATGGCAAACAAATCGTAAAGATAATACTAAAAGAACTAATAATGCACATCAAATAATAAAAGAAAATATTAAAAACATTAGAGTTGCAGATGCATTAGGAACCAACTGATAAGTATTTGTATTTCTAAGGTAGATTTTTTGCCTAAAATCATTGCTGATGATAGTTTTTCACTGCTGGTCATTCCTTTAACAATTTATTCCATCATCTAAATATTAATGACTTGAGCCATTACTATAGTTTTAAATTTATTTTTTTCTTGGATGGTTAATTATAGTTTTGAAACGGTTGAGAGATTATTAGTAACCAGATTATTGTTGATATAGTTGTATAGTTGTTTTTGAATAGGAGTTTTGTCTCAAATATCCATATTGAGTTTATTTTCCTCTCTCAGGTCTTTTTTTCATAGAATGCTAATGAGCTAACTAGAATAATTCATTTAATATTTATGAATTCATCGAATTTTTTTAGTTATGATTTTACTAAAATTGAATGACATTTACAAATATCGCTAGATTTTTTTATTGTTTACACATGTAGAAGTAGGTTAATTATATTGCTTATAGTTATTTTTTTAAAGAGGATTTATTTTTACATTAAATTTTTTTGTCAGTTATGATTCAAATTCAAAGATAAAAGTAAAACTATAAACAATTTTTAAATAAAAAAAAATCTCATTTAAATATGATTGCATAGAATAAATAATCGTTACCACCAATAACAGATATTTGTAAACATGTATTTTTCCATTCTAACTCCAGAAAAAAGAGAGAGAAGCAAAATTTAAAAAAAACAGTTAAAAATAAGTTTTGAGGTGCCTATACAAACCAATCTATGAACTACAAAATATCTACACATATTATATATTGCTCTTTTAGACATTTTGTGATGCTATTTTTTAATGATCTGAACAAAACTTTTTCACTGTATTACCTGACAATAGATTTTCATTGTATTCTACCTTGACAATACCTTCCCAAATAAAAGCAATCAGTATATCTTCTTAAGGGGTCTTTAATTTTTATAATGTAAATTAAAGTGTGCCTCTTCTGAAAAAAATATGCTAAAGATCAAAAAATCTGCCTTTTTTAAAAAAGGAAGTTACTACTTTTGTACAGTATGGTGCTTTTACAGTAGAGTCTCTTCTCATATGCACACACAACATATTAATTCATCTTATGTTTTTGATATCAAGTTTTCAAATAACTATTTTTAAATAAATTTTTTTAGTGCTTTAATGTACATAAAGAGAAGGTCCATGATTCACTTCCTCATAAAAAATTTGAAAGAATAGCAGTCATATGAACAACTAATGTAACTATTTCATAGTTATATTAATATTATGAAATATCCTATAATTTCTTAAATACAATAATGCATTAGAAACTGTATTGTATTTCAACTGTATTTCATCATTTAGCTTTTTTCTTAAAAAGCCAGAAATCTTATGAATTTTTTTTTATTTACCATAAAACCTATAGCATCACTTAATGGAATTATCTATAAACTATTTCAAAGAGTTTATAATTAAATAAAAAACAAAATTGGAATTTGTAGACATTTTTACTTTACATTTTTATTTCAAATTCCTCACATTTTCCATCAGTAATAATAGTGCTTTATCACATAAAGAACTGTATATTAGGGGGAAAAATTAATTGGCAACCATCTATTTTCAATATTGCCACAAATTTAGTTTAACAGGCTCTAATGCTTTGAATGAATCAATAAAAGCAGTATGTAAATCATATTTTTGTATCTCTTGACAAAAACCATGTCTATGATGTTTTTTTTGATTTTCAAATACCATATTTACTATGGTAACAATGTATTTATAACTAGAAATGACATACTCAACAAAACACTTAAAAGAACACTTGTTGTAATGGATAACAATTGCATGATAATTATTGCAATATTTTTTATACTATTCATTTTTATGAACTTAAACAGTTGAAGCATTCTTATACCAGGGCACGGGTTTAAGGATCCACATTGTAATAGTATCAAAATAGATAACTTTTAGTGGACTCAAAAACATAATGTATATAAAATTGGAATGCTGGGTGTAATGTTAACTTAACTTCCCATTGGATTGTCAAATATGTAACTTTAAAATAGTGTCATAGATACTAATATCACCTATGATGATGCCTTGTTTAATAACAATTATGTGTTAGTATAAGAGATGGTGATCATGTGATGTTCTATGATGATTCTCTTTTATATGTCAATTCCATTTTAGTGAAATCAAAGGGCATTACATACATGCATGAATTTATGACAATAAAGGTTATATTATTAATTATGACATAACACACATTTCCAGAAAAAAAAAATTTTGCCTTGCAACCTATTCCTAGACAAGACAACTAATCAATAAACCTGTGCATACCTCAATACTTGCAACATATCCAACTTAGAAAAACATGCAATGAAGGTATTCAGTATCATCTATTCTGCATACAGAAGAAATTGTATAAACTGAAAATAAAGAGCTAAGACTATATTTAATAACAAAATATTTTGATAATGGTTCATCAAATGATTTACATTTGTTTACATCTTAATAGTAATGTAAGAATTTAATCAATATGTATGCACAGTATATACTGTTTTAAATTGCTGGCTTACACATTTCTAACTTATTATAAAATATCTAAATCAATAAATGAATTGTAGATTGCATTTAAATTGCTAAATTATATTTATTTAAATATGCAACAGGAAAATTATCTGGTTTAATATGTATTTTTTAAAATATAACAATTCACACTATTTTGATTGCAAATAAAAATTCTTAACATAAAAATCAATGTAGGTTAATTAATTAGATAATATAATTTAAGTATGACATAATAATTATAATAGTTTTGCAGTTAAGCTTAAGCTGGTCACCATGTTTATTCCAAGCTCCTGTTTTAAATCCTAACAATTTGCATATTATTAATTTTTTTAAAGATAAATTTCAAGTCATATGAAAGACTGAACTTGACCTAATTAGATAACACTCTAGATATAAAAAAATTCAGTGTGTGTAATGGATAATTTGCAAGAAAATATTTTATTAATGGCAATAAACCTTAGTATTACTAGGCATTAAGGAAAATTTTCCTGGTTTAAACCCCCAAAAGACCATCAAAAATCTTCAATATTTCATGTAAATTTAACATATATTGAACCTATTATTAAAAATTAACTATGACACACATCTTTTCTAAGATAATTTTGAATTTACAAAAGCTTTTTCTTTTAAAAAAATGACATTTTTAAATCATTAAAGTCAATCAAAATGGCTGCCATGGTTAGCACCAAAACATATTCTACCATATTGCCAGGTATCTCATGAAAAAACATATTCCAGCATCCTCAAGAACAATTTTCATGTCAACAGTAGCAAAAATATTTCAAGTCCATTAATAAATAAGCCAATTTGAAGTTTCAAGACAACCAATGCAACCAACAATTAAAACCTAGACTTAAAATGTGATTGTAAACCCCCCCCCCATGCAGTTGATGCCTGATGTGCTGACACCAATTTGTCAAAATTTATTACTACCATGCCACAGGGGATATTTTTCATCATTTAAAACATTTCCCCTTCAAGTCCATCATTATGTCAGCCACATATTCAAACTTCTCTCTATATCACTTCTACCCCACTGACCTCAACTAGCTCAAGTGCCGACCACACATGAAATCATAGCTCCAACATCATGCCATGGAGAACTTGAGAATAAATATTGCACTATTTAAAAATAACACAATACACTCACCTCATCAACCCACAGATCCAAAGAAGTTTACAAGATCATTCCACCAACTTATCTCAGATGAACTTTAAATGCCCATCACATAAGCAATAAGACTTAGAATTGACACATGTAGAGCTCACCAACTAATAAGCATTTTTATATACAGTCATTTACCAATGGAACACTAACTCCACCTACCCTCCCTAAATATATTAACAAATATCACCATTAGCTTTCATGTATTTATCTCATAATGCTTTTGTAAAATTTATATAAGCCTAATTTTAAATATAGATCTTGTTATGCAACAATAATTATTATTATTCCAACTACTGTAAATCACCTTTTTTATATAAGTAAAATTATAAACCCTCATTGCATATGTAATCTCGGCTATCAAATTGTATTTAACAACTCATGTTTTTTATATGCAACTTGTGCAACACATGAACAATAAGACATCTATGAAAACTATTATCCTTTCCACCAAATAGATCTAATTTATGTACAACCATATATTAATCTAACACCAACTCCAACCCCACACTTCATATATGTTTTCTTTTATATTATCATGTACTTCCATATATTTTTCTCAAGATCACATTTTAAAATTCTATGTAAACCTAATTTGACACATATATCTTGTTATGTAATGATCATTCTTCTTTCAATTACTGTAAGCCATATTTTTTTTTCAGATTGTAAGCTCTTATCTAAGACCTCATAGTTTCACCTGCAATTTATGTAACACTTTTTGAGACTTAATAAAGTTTACCTTTGAAACAATAATAATATTGATAATAATAGATTGGCTTTATAACAAGGATTGTACCCCGCTCTCAAAACTTTTAGTTCTTGTAGATAAAATACACAAGAGAATTATATTTAGTACAACACATATAGAAGGCTATTCTAAAAATAATTGTTCTGAAGAAATATTTAAGGCACTTAGAGAATATCCAGAAATATTTTTAAAAAAGGATTCTATTTGAGTCAAACCTATACATGGTCCACATGCTATGTTCACTGGGTTTTGGGTCAAGTCCCATCAGTTGATGTAGCAATTAGAATACAAGAATAAATTATCTCTGGTAACAATATGCTACAATTCCTTTTCTATAGTAGAAAAAATTTAAACCTCCATACTTGACAACCAGAAGATGAAATATATTTTGCCTCTGGAGAATTTATACAAATCTGATATCAACACCAAACCCTTGTCAACCAAGAATATATGGAATATTATGCTTTGTAGATAGGCATTTAGAACATTTTACTGCAAAATATTTATCTAATTTAGAAAACTTTTTAACTAAAAAAGTTTATCTATACATGGATTTTGTCCTATTACTCTGGATAACATTTACTTAAAAAAACTGAAAAAATATCCACATTAACTAAGCTAAGGCCCATATCAATAAGTTTATTTGGTATTAAGCTGTTAGAATCAGTTATTAAAGAAGAAGCCTATCAACTACCTATGTTGTCAAGAATACAAATTTGCTAAGAAGAGTTCTTCTACAGTAGAGGCAGTCTTTTTGTTTAAATCAATAGTTGACACAATCAGAAATAATAAACGTGCTGTGTCCAACTAGATATAAAATCAGCATTTGACATGATTCTAATTGAACTTCTGATGAACACATTAACATTAATCTACTTAATCACTAGCCTTTTACTAAGTGGAAAAGTGCATATTACATTTAATGGAAAGAATTCAATCTCAATTGTACTATATTATTCAATTGGATATAATTCTCCTTTAAATGCCTTTTTTCACTATCTATATCATCCCTATTCTGAATATGCTAAAAAAAAGAATTATAAGGGATATACATACTTGATTTAAAAACAAGTATTACCTGTACTTTTTAAATGAATGATATTTTTGCCTTTTTAATTAAAAAAACAAACAAACAGATAACAATTCTATTAAAAATCCTAATTAACTACTTGAGCAAATACAAGCTGAAGTTGAACATGAATAAATCCTGCACATGATCATTGCATTAGACAATTTCACACACAATATTTGAGAGGAAAGCTTAGTACTTTTGTAGAATTCCACTTTTATCAGTGCAACTCAGAAATGGACCTACAGTTACAAAGAAAACTTAAAAATAAAATTGAAAATATAATCAATTCAATTTTAAAATTTTAATATTCAAAAGTATCCTTATTCAATTTACTGATAACTATTCAAATTATATATTACTCTCCAATAATAAAATATCATCATCATTATCAACCATTATCAACCCACTGCAGGATGAAGGTCTCTACAAGTTCAATCCATTTTCTCTGATCTATAGCTTCTCTTTTCCACATTACTCCTACACACATATTTCATCCATCCATCTCATATGTGGTCATTTTCTGGGTTTTTTGCAATCTCTTAGAATGCAGTTTAAGATTTCAATTGTCTATCTATTTATTATCTCTTCTAGCAATATGCCCAGCCCAACTCCAATCTCTTAATTTTTTCAGTAATGTCAGTAACACCTGTTTATTCTCTTACCCATGTATTTGTTTTGGATATCTTCTTGTTACTCCTAGCATGTATCTCTCCATATTTCTGTGAGTGGCCTGAGGTCACTGTATTGCTCTTCTGTTAAGTGTCCAGATCTCAGATCCATAAGTAAGAACTAGTAAAACATTTATATTAAAATATATTTATTAATATATTATTAATAATATACACTTAAACTT
Source organism: Epiperipatus broadwayi (assembly GCA_028023455.1). Taxonomy (NCBI): domain Eukaryota; kingdom Metazoa; phylum Onychophora; class Udeonychophora; order Euonychophora; family Peripatidae; genus Epiperipatus; species Epiperipatus broadwayi. The sequence continues at coordinate 4,299,022 of JAQFVV010006230.1, forward strand.
TTATTAATAAAATAAATTCACTGTGTAAAAAGTTACTGAGGAGGGAAAATTATTTTCTCAATCTTACTAAAACCTATTCAAGTTTCTCTAGTACAAAATGTTTTAGGACTAAGAGACTAAATCTTATTTCTGCTTGTGCACATATATTCTCATATACATAAGTATTCTTTAAACACATCTCAACAAATATGCCAATGTCTAGTACTGGAAATTCTTATTTATTTTACTTTTTAAAATCAAAATTTTTTTTTACTCCCCTCACTTTTCTAAAATAAATTTAAGTATTGAAAAATATACCTATTAATTTATACTACTTCTATGTTGGATAATAAAAGACCAATTCTAACAAACAACTAATCCAAAAATTCAAGTTCTGGATACTAGAACTAACATTTTATAATAAACCTAGAAGCCCATTCCACCTTACACTTTTACAAATACAGAAGATACTACATATGTGCAGAAGATATATGCCAACTATTCCAAAGTGAAACTGAAATTCAATCCCATTTCCTTTGCACTTGTCCTTCTTTAATAATATTTACTCAATCATTTCCATAATATATATATGATCACTAGATGGAGCTTTACTAATAGCTCCTAACAAGCTTTTGTTTACATAAACGCCCTACCCTTCATTGACGTGAGCCAACTAGCTCAAAACCAGCTGGTCTAAAGGTGGAGACAATGAAAGAGATATTGATTTCTATCTCTCTCAGCATTTATGTAAACAAAAGCTTGTTAGGTGCTATTGGTAAAGCTCCACCTAGTGATCATAAAATGCAAGCTAAAAGCAAGTTACAAATTTATAACTTGTTTTGTTTATCATATATATATAAACAATTGTAATATTCAGATTCTCCTCCAAACATTTGTTAAAGCTGCTCATATATTCAGGCAAGTATTTTTGTTCACCAAATATTCATTTGTTTATAATACTAATTCAAGAGGGTTTTGGAACAAAATAGAATTATTCCACATAAGTGATAAAAAATGGCATTTCAAAAAATATAAAACAACTGCCAGGTACATAATATGGCAATGTTTGAACTTGTAATAGTATACTGAATCAGAGGAGTAAAATAAAAGAAAGTAAAAATTGATAGCAAAAAATAAGGCAAATTAACAGTAAAGAAATGAGCAAACATTATGTATATATATCGCATACTAATTGCAAAAAAAAAAAAAGGATTTAAACTCTGATTATGTAAACCATATGCATATTTTGTTTCTTTCCATAATAATTGGTATCTGTATATTTTGTTCTACTCTTTTTACTAATTATTTGCATGTGGTAAATTAATTACCAGTGTAATTATTTCTTATTTTTCTAAAGTAGCAGTAGCAGTATTTTTTATATTACACTAGATTACTTATTAAATCAATCTGAATGCATATTTTATTATCAAAAATTAAATAAATGTTTTCCCTACATAGGAATTTTCTAGAGATTTCCTACAATTTATGGATGAAATTCTTGGTAGGTGAACTTTGAGAGATAGTTTATTATACTTTAATTAGCTTAATGTTTTAACGTATGGGAAGATCACGCAATTGCATTTAACAATACAAAAAATTAAACTTTCCGAGTTTTGCAATTGTTAAATCTTTAGCAGCTTTCTTTATGCAGGAGATATAATTTTTAATGAGATTTTCTTATGTAAATAAACTATTCATGTCATTTTAGGGATAGGCAGCAAATAATCCAACAAGATAGTAGCCGATTGTCATTGCAAAATTGTGGGCAACAATTATTATTAGGCTTTCACTTTGCCTCTATGGGTGGTGATTTGCTATCTGTTGCTCTATTGAACTAATACACATTTATAACTAATACAATTCAACTTGTTTGGGCCTATTTATATATAAATTATTCCATCATTGGACAGCAACTTTCAAAAATGAAAAATAAAATAATTAATCAATTATCACAATTGACATACCAACATCTTTAATTAGACAAACTCAGAAAATTTGAGAAATAATGTTAATTAATTTTTCTTTAAATTTTATCTTCAAAAAACGTTTTAAGATTAATTATACAATTAAAAGAAATATTTCAAATACATCACTTTAAAATAAACAACAACAACAAGAAATACATATTATAATTAAAGTAGCATATTTTTAAATTGACATTATAAATTCTACCAGCGTATTTTAAAATTTAAGTTAAAGAAAAGTGCTCATTTCATTTTACATTTGAAAAGTAAAAAATATTAATCTTGTACAATTTAAAAAAGTATTTTTACAAAAGTTTATAAAATAGTTTATATATATTAAATCTAAGATTTAATATATATATATTGTAGCCATATATTTAAACCCCTAAGGTTTAAATATAACTTATAATAATAATTTTTTTAAAAAAAATCTTAAATAAATCTAGCTTGTTCTCAGTTAACTTTATTCTAATTAAATTATATAGGTATTAAATGCCCCAATTGTCAATAAAACAGATTATCAAATATTCTTGTTAAAAATCATTAAAAATATATCATTTAGTTTGTTGGTAGATGCATAAAATTTCAATTTAACATTCTAAACTGAAGTAAATATTAGCTTAGGGTTTACTATTTTAAAGTAGTTATACTAAGTAAATTTATATAGATGTTTGCCAATTATGGTTTATTAAATATGTGTTAAAGTTTTATTTGACAGTAAATGCTTTTAAAAATAATATTTACAACAATGTTTAAATAAAGTGTTAATTATATGAATGATATTTGAATGAAATTAGAAGTTTTGGAATTAATAAATTGCATTAAGTAGTTGAATTATTATTATTTAAAAGTAGGTTATTATTTCAAGAAATACACGTGTGTGTAAAGGCTGAGAATTAATAAAAATATTAATTATTTAAAAAAATGAAAATAATATTCTATAACAGTATTGAATAATAATAATAATAATAATAATAATAATAATAATAATAATAATAATAATAATAAGAAGAAGAAGAAGAAGAAGAAGAAGAAGAAGAAGAAGAAGAAGAAGAAGAAGAAGAAGAAGAAGAAGAAGAAGAAGAAGAAGAAGAAGAAGAAGAAGAAGAAGAAGAAGAAGAAGAAGAAGAAGAAGAAGAAGAAGAAGAAGAAGAAGAAGAAGAAGAAGAAGAAGAAGAAGAAGAAGAAGAAGAAGAAGAAGAAGAAGAAGAAGAAGAAGAAGAAGAAGAAGAAGAAGAAGAAGAAGAAGAAGAAGAAGAAGAAGAAAAAGAAGAAGAAGGAACTCTTAATAAAATAAAGTTAATAAATATTTTAAATAAAAAGATTTAATTAACAAGAGTGTGTTTTAAAATTAATATTTTACTAAATTAAATATTTTTTTTTCTTCTTAAAGATACAACTGTCTAAATAAACATATTATCAACAGTTTCTTTAATTAGAAGTTCATGGTTAAATTAATTAAAAAGGTCAGCTTTATGCTAGTGTCAAATGTCCCATCTCTAATACTTTAAATACTGATTGGACAATAGCATGTCACATGGGGGTAATACAGTAAAATACACATACACTCTAGTGTAAAGTTTTTAAAATAAGTTGTGTTGAAATTTAAAAAAAAAAGATATTAAAAAGGAAAGAAAATTAACTAGTTTTCACTTTTATTTTTATTTTTAAAGTTAAATTATCTAAATAAAGAAGTGAAAGGCTAATAGTTATCCTTGTATTATTCTTCTACAATATATTACAAGCCATACATTTAATTATAGACATGAAAGAATGCTAATTTCACATTATTAAAAAAGTGATAAAGACATTGGAAGTGAATAATTACCAGAAACTAATAGAACATCAAAAGATGGATACGCATTTTGCCTTATCTAAAATTATTAGTTAATTTGAATGTTTAGTCATTAACTATTAACTCTAAAATTATTATATATATGCTATGAAACTCTACATCAAACCTAACAAGTTATTAATATATTTATTATGATTTCATCTATTTTAGCTTTAAAACAAATAAATTATAGAGAATATCATTGGTAAAAAAAGACCACCACATTTTTTTTTCTTATTACGAATAAAAAATTTAAAGCTGTATATTTCTTTTATTTTAAATTGAAAGGAAATCAAAAGATGAATTATTTTTATGTTTTAACAAACTTTAAAAATGAGACAAAATGTGATATCTTCAAAATGCTTTTTGTAAATTTAATGGAGGAAGAAATTATTAAAATTGACTTTTTTGAAAATCTTTAAAAAGACTTTATTGATATTTTTATCTTTAAGCCAATGTCTATAAAAGATATCATCATTATTAATAATAATTAAATATCCAGAACTAATCTACTTGTTGTCTGTTAGTTTATTTTACCACTCAACTAAAGAAAAGGTAGTTCAAACTCATTTTATGCTTAAAAATTAATTAAGTAATAAAAAAATGATGGAATTATTTTGCTATTCATTAATCTGCTCCAGACAATCCAACACTTGTTTTATTGAATTGAATTACAGCTCCAGACAATGTTTAAGGAATTCCTAATATGAACTGTGAGGTGTATGTATTTCATTTTGGCTACCATTATAAAAGACTATCATGGTATTTGTTTTTGTAAATTTAAAATTTGTTCTTTGTATTAGGTTTTACAGTGATATTTATGACAGTATTTTCTGCATAAAGATTCTCTAAGAGAAAATATAAGTAAAAGGTTTTTTTTTTAAAAAAAAAAATCAGTTCTTTGGGTTAGTATTTGATATGATATATTAAATTGTACTGGATAAAACAACCTTTATACTTGGAATATGTGAACATCTAGAGTGTTTTCATGAAATTTAAACAGCATATAAAATTATAATATGTAATTTGTTATACCATTATGTTTTGTGAGTTCACACATTAAATAAGTAAATAATTATCTTATTATATATGAGAATGTGTGTGAGTGACTATTTATATACTATTATTGCTATTATTCTATTTATGCCTTGCTTGTTTATTTATTGACGTGCTGTTTGAAGTTAGCTGTTAATTCAGCAATTGGTATTGATATCTTTTTTTGCTAATGCATATGTTAAGCTCCTCCTTTGAAAGATAGATTGTGGCTTGTTAACCTTTTAGAACTGCCTGCTTATAGATAACAAGTGCCTATTCGTATATTATCCATCTTGCCTATATTGCAGTGTTTAAATGTGTAATTAAATATTTAAGGGTGTTTTCAAGGCATATTTATTTTAAGGTTATTTGTTAGTTATGGTAATTTAATATTTTAAGCAGTTTTGGATTATAATGTGTATTTTATATCTACTTCCTCACCTCTCATAGGTATTAAGAGTATCATAATGGTGTAATTATATTTTCTACAATATGCTATTTGTAATTTAAGAACAAATGCTTTATCACACTGGTTTTGAGAAAGTTAATATCATGCTAGTGGCCCAATATAAGCATAAATATATTTATTGTTTTATTCTTAATGCAAGATAGTTGAAGAAATATATTGGATGATAATTGTGAGAGCTTAATAAATACTGCAAAGATTATTATTATAATTTTGTAGTGATACTTAAAGAGGATATTTATAGTAAAATTGTACAAATACTTTATCTTAATTTATTAAATTAAAATCATTATTTGTTGTAAGTATCTGGTGTACTAAAACTCATATTTCATTTATATAGTAAATAAATAGTTTTGTTTTTTTTTTAAAATGCGTTTTTGTTTTTGTTGTCATTACTATTGCATTAAGTAACCAGAAAATTTCATAATGAAGTTTTAAAAAGATTACACTTCAATGATCACCTATTATTATTATTATTATTATTATTATTATTATTATTATTATTATTATTATTATTATTATTATTATTATTATTATTATTATTATTATTATTATTATTATTATTATTATTATTATTATTATTATTATTATTATTATTATTATTATTATTATTATTATTATTATTATTATTATTATTATTATTATTATTATTATTATTATTATTATTATTATTATTATTATTATTATTATTATTATTATTATTATTATATTATTATTATTATATATATATTATATATATATATATTATATATTAATATATATTTATTATATATATATTTATATATATATATTATATATATATATATATATATATATTATATATATTATTATTATTATTATATTATATATTATATATTATTATTATATATTATTATACAATAAACAATCCAATTCATATCATCAAAAAATTACAACAAGAATAATATAAACACATATAAAGAATCTAACACTTTTAAACTAAACAATATAAAATAACAACAAAAATAACAGATTCTAAGAGACTATAGTTTTGCCAATCACTTTGAAGAGGTAGATAGTTTTCTTCACATTCCACATTGATGGTTGTTTTAACAAGACCATGTTCCAAAAGTATATTTTATCTCTATTTCAGTTGTTAAAGTCGGGGGGGGGCGTCGTTTTTAAACGTAAAAAGCAATCACCAAAACACACCACAAAACCACAAATCAAACAGAACTAACGGCACGGATCTAATTTTTACTGATACCCATCAAATAATTAGTAAATTTTTGATAATTTACTGTTTTTTTTGGAGTTATAAATTTTTTTTTTTTATTTTGGTATATTTCACAATTAAAAAAAAAAAAGGTCCAGTTTCCTTTTTTCTGGAGGGCAGAGTCGACAAGGGGGGTCAATAGATATTATTATTATTATTATTATTATTATTATTATTATTATTATTATTATTATTATTATTATTATTATTATTATTATTATTATTATTATTATTATTATTATTATTATTATTATTATTATTATTATTATTATTATTATTATTATTATTATTATTATTATTATTATTATTATTATTATTATTATTATTATTATTATTATTATTATTATTATTATTATTATTTACTTGACTTGTCAATTTTACCTGTATTGTAATAAGCCATTTGTTCATTAATTCCTATTTATTTTAAGTGTGTTTTTGTAATGCTTTGGGTAGCATAAAATGTATTCTTTTTACCTGTTGCATCTCTTCATCCATATATAATTATTATAAATTAGTTTATCATAAGGTATAGACTTAGGTATATTTATGTGCTGGATAAATAAAAATATTTTATATATGAAAAAAAATTAAATTCTTTAAAGAATGCTTTGTATGATAATTATTAATCATATAAATATTGATATACTCAGTTTTGTGTATTTGCATTTTATATTTCATTGAAGCACAAGATATCAAGAAATAAAGATGATATAGAATGTTTTATTTACAAGTTAAATAAATATTGCATATGATATCTTTGAAATGCCTACTATAATTATTATTTTATGTTAAATATAATGTGAACCTAAGATACAGCTAAAATACTGAAATTTGAGCTAATATTTAAAGTTTTTAAGATGTCTAAGCTTATTATGAAGCCTGAGAGAAGAAGTTTCAAACCCCATAATTGTAACTTTATAAGAGTATTCTACTAAAACAATCATTATCATTATTGTTGTTATTAATTACATTTATTATCTGACATTTACACTATAAAAGAACTTGAAAGATTTGTGAATTTTAAAGTGCATTGGATAGAGATTTGTTTGTGGCCATTTTTATTACCCTGCGTGAGCAATAGTGGGTTACAATATATATATATATAAGAATTGCGACTTAATACCTCGATTCCAATAATTTGAAGTACATATCACCATATTTTAGTGTTTTTCTAAGTGTCCAATCAAAGCCTAAAATTCATTCTGATTTTAAGATTACTAAGAGCTGTTAGCTATTTCAATCTCATGAATCTAGATATATTTAATGAAATCTGAATGCATATAGGTGATCACATAAATTAAAAATGGTCATGAGAATTCTTATATTTAAAAATTTAATCAAAACATTCTATTCAATATTTTCCTGAAGGTTTGTGATGATAGTATACTAGGTGTGATAATATGTTGGACTATTTTTATTATCTATCATTAAAGGTCAAATGTATAGAAAATTTTCAACTTTATTTAAACTTTTCAAATATAAACAAGTGTTAGTAATAACACACAAATAGACTACACCAATTACTAAATTACACAACATTTCAAAAAGTATTATTCTCCACTCTTCTTCAGGTATTGTAAGTTTGACTTCTATGTTAACATTAACACTGGTCATTGCCTGCAACACCTGAAGAAAAATGGAGAATGATACCACTCAAAATGTTGTGTAATTTACTAACTTGTAATGTCTATTTGTGTGTTATTATTAACAGTTGTTTGTATTTAAAACGTTTAAACAAAGCTTAAAATTTTCTAGGCATCTCAACATTATGGCAATAGTCCAATATATTATCAAAACATTCTATTCATATGTTCAAAATATCAACATTACTATATATATAATTGAAATAATAAATTTAACGGTTTACAAACTATTACAAACAATCCTTAAATCTGCAGTACTTTTCCTTAATTTTTTAAACCTGGCTTAACTTCTATTAATTTATTTTTTTTAATTTAATGGCAATTGAGGCAGGTTTAAGAAATTAACGTAAAATACTCATGCGGATTTAAGGATTGTTTATAATAGTTTGTAAACCGTTGAATTTATTATTTCAATTATAATTATAATTTTGTTTTAATTAATGGACATTTTATTATATTATATATATTATAAATGTTATATAATATAATATATATATATTGATTTCCTTGCAATATATATATAAACATACACTGATTTAAAAGAATTGCATCATTTTTTGGGTTTATATATTATTACTTTCAATATTTAAAAAAAAGTGTTGTGACCATGATTACAAAATATTGTATCTTCTTTGCAGTTTAATTCACAAATCAATGAATTTTTGCCTTAAAATCTTATATAATTTATGAACTTGTAAATTTTTTACTATTTGATAAGGCAAAAATAAAAACCCATATCGTTAGTAATGTAATCAAAAAACAAACAAGAACTGATTTACTCATATCCATAATAAACGTCTTAAAATAATTCTATATTTCATTAGCTTGACAAGGATGAAAATCCAAAATGATAATTCTAATGTTTAGTAATCTTAAATTTAACATTAGTAACAGTTTCTCATAAAGATCAAATATTAAATTTATTGCCAATATATTAGGGATAGGACTAATTATACATTATAATTTTATCTTGAAGTTCATCACTTGAAACTTGGTTTAACAATCTGGACCATTAAGAGTGCATATAATAATGACATTTAGAGCTTGGTTCCTAACAATAACATAATCCACAGTATACTATTATTATTTCAGTATAGGTACATCAAAATTCATTTATAGCAATTTTTCTGCCTAAATGAAGTGTTTTCTCTAATCAATATGGCCACTTGATTTTACAAGATCAATATCATTATTCCCAGTAACTTTGTGCTGTAGTTTATTTTTTTCCATATGACACAGCATTGGCCGGGAGGCAAACCCACAACAACCGTCTGCAAACAACTGCTTGCTTGCAAGGTCGCTGCACTGACCTCTTGGCTAATTCAATAAAAACTTTCTCTAAGCTTTCTGAATTTAGTACTGAAATACAAGCAGTGACAAAGTGAGCATCAGAAACAATTTCTCATATCATAAGTCTCCAATGCTGCATCGGGAACTGCAAAAATTAATTTAGATTCATAATAAATCCAGTACTATGCAAACTTTTTTTACTTAATACATTTTTAAAAAAAAAATCAATAGATCTATCCAATTAAATTTTGTTTTACATGCAGAATAAGTTTACAACAATATCAATCTAAAACCTTGATAGTATTTTATACTAGTGACATCCTATGTTCAAGTCTTAAATAATTCACATTCCAAACAAAGATCACACATTCCATTTAGAAAAAATTAAAATAATAACTTTTGTCATCATTATCGATATTATTTAAATGGGCAATCTGTCAAGTTTGATGACATTGAAAATTTTATGACAGGCCATTTTTAGACTGTTAGAGGGGGGGGGCATAAATAGAGTTTTTAGATATGCCATCATTTGATAAGTGAAATTGATGTACCAAGTCTGATTCCAAACTTTACTGCCATACATAATTAAGGATTTCCAATCTGATAAACATGTCTCCATCACTACTGTCTTCATTGTAAAAGCTTTGACATATTTAGATACAAGAAATAAGATTGGAGTCAGAAATATGTGAATCTATAATTGAAGAATGGAAATGTGGCTTCATAAATACCCATTGTTTTGAACAGTGCAAAAAGTTGATATAGCATGAAAGACTCATAATAACTTGGTACTTCAGCAATATAAGTGATTAATACATAAATGATTGTTTATATTGGAAACAGTGCTTAGTCTTAATGAACCTATGATAAGATATCTTGCTAAGCAATAAATATTATTCTTGATCTGTTAATTTGTAGCTGATTGCATATCTTCTATCAGTGGCCTTATCACCAATAACAAGTAAATGATAAATACTGAAAAATAATGGTTGTTCACTAAGATAAAACCACATCTAGAAATTCATTTCCAATAAATCAGATAAGGTGCTTAAATGTAATAACACTTAGTAATCAATTAAAAGATCTCAGTTAAGTAAATCATTATTGTTCATACCATAATTTAATTAATCTATAGTATTCATCAATTTTCAATATTATTTAAATATTGTATATTATAAAAATCTATTGAAGATATAATATTTCAAGTATAAGTCTGTTGAAAGATATAGGTAAATTATGGCTTTGTACATAGTTGCATTTCTCTTTTATTAGTAGTAAAAGTTGTTTTTATTAAATGCATGTTTTTATTGTCTCATTACCATTCCCACTTTGAATTTTCTTTATTGGCCAGTGATGAATGAATAAATATCCATTTAGTGACAAACATTGAATAGCTAGCAGAGTTTTTTATGTACTGGTGAAGAAAACTCTAATTTTATTTAGAAATTTTTTTACCTCATGGGCTGTCAGGAGAATGCACTTATTCACTTTATCACAAAATTGTATACATAGTTAACATATGTCATCCTATAAGTTTGTCTCTAAATGTTTTTGAAAATGGTCATTTCACTTGCAGTTAAGCCAATAGACATCACATGACCACCACTTCTTATGCTTGTGTACAACTGTTGTTAAAACAGGCATAAGCACCCTCTATAGCTTAGAGTTGACTTCATTGATTCCTAGGTTCTTATAGAAAGTTAGTTTTTTCTGTGTTTTTCTGGGTCTTTCCTTGTGAAAACCATTTTCTTTGATATTTGAACTTCTTACCTTTCTGCTTAATTTAGAGTGGATAAGCTGCTTGATTCTGAGGAAGCTGATAGCTGTTTTCAGAATCTTCAATGGAACAAGCTGAAGAAAAAGCCATCTTGGAAATGCAAAATAACACAGGTTTTTGTTCTTTGCAGCCTACCACTCCATCCAGAGATGCTACTGTCAATAAAAAAATAATCTCAAAAGATTACCACAGAGGATCCACAGTCCAAATTTCAAACCAATAATCTTCAAAATGAAGCCTCCAGTGAGATCGTTAAAAATTCAGATTTCCCAAGCTTGGAAAATAGCAACGGTAAAGTTTCTTTTAATTTTTCTAATAAGTCAAAAGTTTCTCGAAATATTAACAAAAAAATTGATAAAAATAGCTTCCCAAAATCAACCTAAGATATTAATTAACAGCAAGCCCTCCTATGCTAACATTACACAGGCAGGCCTTAGTGAGCCTAAAGTTATGGCATGGGAAGCTTCAAAAAATCACAAAGATTTATTCAATTTATTTGATGAAGAGATTGAGGAGAACTTAACTGATATTTGTAGCAATCCCAACACACTCAATCTAAATCTAGAGCAAAAATAAATTGACTTAATAGTAAACAGATTCAATAATACTATTCCTCCTCAATTACATAAATCCATTTCTTAATTCCCACAGTGAAAGCACCTCAATCTTAGCTGTCACCAACCCTTCTTGTGATCTATTTAAATTCCCAATTAATGAACTATATTATGAGATAACAAAAAAAAATTATGGAATCTGATTCATAAAATTCTGCAACATCCCAACAATCAATACTTGGTAATTTAGTTCAACAATCCCACTCAGAAATTAATCTTCCAAAAATCCTTCAAGTATATCTTGATGGGAAAATCATTTGTATCATCCTACAATCTTGTCAGAAAAATAAGAAATTGTACCTTAAATTCAGGGAGAGTGATTTGCAGCAAATACTCAGGCCTTATGGCAAAGTATCAAACATTAGATATCAACTGATTAAGGGCATAGACCTTCCAATTTATTTGAATACTGCCTTCTTTGATCTTTCCCTGAATAGGGAATCAAACCCCAATGACATTTCCACCTTCTACTATGTGGACACTTCCCCTCTTGACATTACCTTCCGTGGCATTCCTCCACAGTGTTTCTTCTGCCACCAGAAAAGCCACTTAGTGAGGGACTGTCTAGCCAGAATGTGCCACAATTGCAAAAGAATTAAAAGCAAAACTCACCTCTGTAACTCTAGTCCAGTGATGCAGACTGTGGAGACTCCCACATCCAGGTCTGACATTGTAGCATCTGAACCAATGGAAAGCTCCACTTGTCCTCTAACATCTCCAGTGGTCCTTTCAGCATCTGAAACAGTACAAAACTCCACATGTTCTTCATCATCTTCTGTTGATAAGGTTGGCCCTGACACTTTGCCTTCACTCACACTCTCCATGTGTGCTTTGGACGAGTCTTTTGCATCAGCATGTTTGGTCATGGAGGAGGCTTCCCCTTTGCCTCTGCTCAACAAAAGGAAGGCAAATGAACAAAATACGGATTCCAAATCTTCATTGAACAAATTATACTTGAAAAAAATAAATAACAAAAGCATGGACTCCTCAGACTCCGAATATCTTATCCCCCAGCAACCTGTGTAAAAATGCAAGCCTGTTCCTGAGGCAGATAGTCAAGCAAGAAATTGTGAATTACCCAATAAAGATACAAGAAAACCTTACCAAACCCCTGTTCCAGGTAAGGACATTAAATTAAAGCTACCCAAGACCTCCAGGTCATTGAATGTTGAACCAGACTCTGTTGAAGGCCTGCATTACAAAGTGTCGAGAGAGGGAGCCTCTGGACAGATAGTGGATATGCAAGAAGCTAGTACTGGAGTTTTCTTACATGGATGGCTTGCGATTCAGAACACCAAAAGCAAAAGCTGGGATATATCCTCTCAGCACAAGAGTGGACATATTGGCCAAATTGTTCAAGCAACATTCACCACATATTGTATGTCTCTCTGAGACCAAATTGCACCAATTTTCAAATCCCAAAATCCTGAGCCTCCTTAGCAATCTGGGATATTTTCATCACTCAGTTTCTCCTTCATATGCTGCTGGAGTGGCAATCTTAATCTCCAATAGTAGCCCATTTGAATCTTTTAAAATTAACTATATAAACCCACACATAATTATTGCCACCTTATTCCACAAAGCCTTCACTTTAAATATAATTTATGTGTACCTCTACCGAAATGAATTACTAATTCAACAGATAATCCAACAGATTAACATCACAATTGCTTCCAACCCTTATCCAATGATTTTCCTCTAGGACTTTAACACCTCCTACCAGGAATTTACAGCCAAATATATACATCATCTTAATACCAGATTCATGAGTGGAGAGGGCTTCTTCTCTCTGAATGCCTTTTCCTTCTATACAAGAAGGTATACCTCTCTCATAGACTTAATCTACTATACTCCTGATCTACACTTTCTGATTGACCCTCACTCCAACCTATAGCCTTTTCTGACCACTTGTTATTATCCATTAAACTATCTCTAAATCTTGAGTTGTCCAATATCCCAGGTCTGAGCACAACCACGAGAATCCTTCTCAAGTCCACATCACATGAAACCATCATCTCTGAGGCATACATATATTTTTCACAAAATTCATATCCTGTCTTTGCCACCAGTCGATGCCTGGTTTGCCTTCATCCATATTTTAATGTCATTAATCTCAAACTATACATTACATAATAAAGAGCCATCTTCACTCCTGATGGAACTTGAATCACTCAACAACACTCTTAAAAATCTTTCACTTGATACAATTCCTATAAAATCCATCATCAACCTAAAATCCCAATACAAAAATAAACAGTTGATTTTGGCAGAGTATCTCTCTATCAAAAGGTCAAAAATTTTCTTGAACCCCCCACAATTGGTCCAGGGGCTACATTAGGTGGGCTCTGGGCCATAAAGACAAGAAACCCACTCCTTCATCTATTACAGTTGGAAATAATCTTTACTCAGGATCTAACATGCTTCTAAAATTTTTTTTGTTCTTCAGGGAAAAATTTTCCACTCATGCACTTGACTCTAAACAGGACTCAAATTGGGATTCTTCCCCTTCTGACCATGGCATCTCGAAGGGAGATGTTCTGACTAAGTTAACCTCGATACCTCAAAGGACCCATCTGGGGCATTTCCTTCTGCTACACCTGTCTAAATTCTCAGTTCCAATCATATACAACTTGGTTAATCACCTTTCTTCCAGTGTTCTTGAAATCGGTGGTCTTTATCCCATAGCAATAGTGCCGTTTCTAAAGCGCAACATAATTCCTTCCCTGCTGGAAAATCTGCAGCCCATCTCTATGACTTCACTGATGGTCAAGGTCATTGAATCTATCATCAAGGACAAAATTCAAAACAAGATTCTTCCCCTTATTTCACAATATCAATTTTCCAAAAAGGCCAGCTCAACCACAAATGCTATCAATCTTTTTCAATCTAGACCGGTGGTTGTGCAGCTCGACATTGCAGCTGCCTTTGATTCTTTTCAACTCAATACCCTTTTAAACATACTTGATGAGTATGACATTTCTACTGGAATCAATATTATTAGAAACCTCCTCTATAATCATGAATTGAGCATCTCACTTAATGGGAAGCTTTCTCCCCCATTCTACACCACATCCTCCATTCCACAAGGCTCTCCTCTGAGCACCCTGTTTTTCATTACTTACCTCAACCCTCTGCTTCTTCAAATTGAGAGATCTCTTCCTGGCATTTATATTCCAATTTTAAATACATCAATTCATCACATCACCTATATAGATGACTTGGCCATTTTCCTTCTATCAAAAAAATTAATTCTTAGACTCTTATCACTACTTAAAGAATTCTCCGATCAATCCGGCCTCCAATTTAATATGGTCAAGTCATCTGCCTGGTATATATCTTTGGGTAAGACCATTTCAGGACCATTTGCAGCAAAGCCTCAAAACTTCTTGGGCTTCCCTATATTTGAATCCATGTCTTCCATGAGGAGATCTATCCAAGGAAAGCTACTTCAATCCACACCTCTCTATCCAAAGTTTACATGTCCATGTTCACCAAGTCCTCCCTCATCAACATACTAATATTTCCTAGAATATCCTATTTCACCCCAGTAGTCAATTTTACCAAAGTCTTCATCAGGAAAATACACAAGATGTGCATTGATCTGATTAGAGAGGGAAAAAGTGCAACCATAAGCTTGAGAAATCTACAGAAACACACAAAACTCAATGGATTATCCCTACATTCCATAGATACTTTTATATTTCAACATTCCTACAATTTTTTCTGCAGAATATGTCTGCAGTATCTTAACAACTCACATTCCTGAGAAGTCACTCCCACAGATAAGCCGCCCCCTATTGGTAATGATTGGCTGGCAGCCCTCGCATGTCTTATCTCCAAACATACTATGCTTCCTATAAAATCGTCCTCAATGAAAATCCAAGTTCTGGGATGCATACTATATCCTTAATCCTGATGTTTCTGCAGGATCAACTATCCTCAGGCTTAACAACCATCTGCTAATCAAGAAATTTAAGCAGTGGTTCCTTGAACCCAAATATTTTGTAAGATAAATATTAATGCCTTGCCTACTAAACATTTTCTGGTGCATCACTGAGGATTCTCAAACATAGAGTCCACTTGCTCACTAAGCCTCAGAGAGGATAAAACTTGTCTTCACCTCCTCTGCCACTGTGTTTCTCTTCACCCCTACAGAGTCCTTATAGCCTCCATGTTAAATAACAATATGCTTGCCCTGTCATCTCTCATTGACAATATACTATGTGGATCCATCCCGGAGATATGAATAACAACATTTGAACTGTTCTCACTATGGTACACATGGTGCTGGCTCACCTTTAATCATGCACTAGAACATCTGCTCGAGCTCTATATAAACAAAATGGAAAAAATTTGGAAAAGGGACCAGAATTTGGCCCCCTCTTACATCTATGACTCTACATGGAGGTTATTGATCTGGCCCCCAAAGCTGATCCCTTTCACTCATGAATAGAAATCTCCTTCCTGAAATTTGTGGCTGAATGGCCTGCATCCCTTTGTGATAACTCATCTTGCTCTGCATGATTATTGCCCAGATCCTGAGTTGTTATGGAAGTAACCTCCAATATGAAGGGTCGACTTGGTCATGCGGAGCATGGACAAAGGATTAGACCTATCACTGAACTATATGAGACATGCAAGCGTGGTCATCTCTATCAACAAAATACTATTCCGGACTCGTTCCTTGCTGATATGCTTCATATTAGTCCTTTTGGCTAGTGTCAAACAAGATATCAATATTGAGCTTTCATCCCCCTGATTATCATGTAACATATCTATGTTTATCTCTTATCATATATTGTAACCAAATTTCTGAATAAAGTTCTATATTTTATAATAAAAAAACAACAACTCGCTATATGTATTGCCACACACAGCAAGCTAGAGTAATCAATGGATTCCAGAAGGCTTATGCATAAAATCCCCATCTAGTGCCTACTCATCCAATATCTCCAGACTAGTTTCTGGCTTGGGGCCTTCATCAGTGAGGAGCCTTAGATCTGAGAGTACTGCACTAGATCTTAGGATCTAATGCAACCCTCCAGCAGCCACCTTTTATCTCTACTACTACAAAACTATGAGTCTTAAACTAAAAACACCTTAATGTTTTCAATCCAAGCCCATTAGTTTATAGAGTCATATGGTTCTGAACTCAGTTCAGTACCCATACATTTTGCAGTTATCTGTTGAATTTTCATTATCTAGTTTTATTGCTAAATTTTTTTTTTAAAAGACTCAAACTATATATTCTTTTAAAATGTACACAGATTAGTATAACACAATGATTTGAGTTATATTAACTCTTTTTAAGGCATTGTTGACATGATCAGTGATAGTACCAGCATAAGAATTAATCCAATGACCTTTAGATCCTCAGACCTTTAGATCCTCATAAATATTGAATGCTCTAGACTAGTGAGAGTTTTAGCATAGGAATCAAATCAATTATTTTTAGATTCATGAATACTGAATTTAAGTTGATGTTCTAAACCTATTAAGACTAGTTAATTAGGATATCAATTTAAATTCAGTGTTCGTTGATCTAAAAGTCATCCATCAAATTCCAATGCTAATACTGTCACTGGTCATGTGAACAACACCTGAAGAGAAATTATCACTCAAAACATTGTGTTACATAATTACTAGGGTGCTATTGCTAACAGTTGAATGTATTTAAAAAGTATGAAGTTTCACATTTTTCTAAAAACATTTGACTATTAAAACTAGTTGATGGAAATAGTTCAATTCTAATATATTCTACAGGTAGGTTAAGTTTGTTGTTCAAAAGAGAGATTTAAATATTTTCTAAATTAATATAACCATTTAATGATTATTACCAGTTTTGTCATTGTCAAAATTTATTTTAATACTCTTTTTCTCAAAAATGTACCATGAATTCTTAAATGTTGAACTAAATTAGTAAAGAAAAGAAGAATTGATACATTAGCTTGCTATATCAATTTGAGATTAAAATCTATAGTAATGTTCAAGTGGTGAAAGGAATTTGGAATTTTCCTAGGTAGCACGCTTATAGCTTGATCAGTTACTTATCCAAAATTGGAAAGCGAGTATGTATAAACTATTCTGAGATGAAAATTATGCAATCTCATTTGAGGCCTAATATTGTGACTCCATAAAGTAGATAAGATTTTGTTTTCAGATTTATAGTCCAAGTAATAATCTTTCCAAAATCTACCACTCTATTACTGCAGTAAATAATGTAAGTCATGAAGTGATCGTGAACACAGGTTTATAGAGATATTAACAGTAGATTCTAACAATAAATTATCTAACAATAAATTAATGAAGTTCTTTACAAAGTTTAGCTGCACATACTTTTTTCAATTTATTAAATTTTTTAAATGCCTCCCCCCCCTTATCTTTTTAAAATTGTTTTCATATATAAAAGAATAAATTGCAGCAAAAAATATTGATGTTATAACAAACATTTTAATCAATTCTACTTTATTTTTTACTATATTTCATGCATGATTGCACGTAGTTCGTAATTTTAGTAAAATGAGAGAAGAAGGGGAAAGAAAAGAATCTTGACTTAAGTAACATGAATTAGAACAGTTTATTTTATTCATGAAATTAATCCGCTTGTATTTAATGATCTAATTAAGGAATTGTTTTTTGAAGACTAATAATTAAATTATAAGACAATATTGCTTAAAATTGATAAACATTATAAACTCACCTTGTGTATATTCTATCGCCCGATTAGTTTTATTTAAATAGAATATTTAAACGATTTATATATATACTGTCTACATTCAGCTTCAATCTTCGACAAAACTTTTTCTTTTGCTTTATCTTTCAAATTACCATAATTAATCATTTTCTTAAAATCCTCTATCAAACTTTGTTGTTGTTTTTTTTATTTTACTATTTACAGTTTTATCAAATCTCTTTATTGTCCTTATTAGCTAGAAACCCTTCATTTCCCTGTTTTATATTCTTCAATAAAAGTTTTATTTATTTATTTGTTTTCCTATTTGTTTATTTTAAACCTATCCCGCCTATTTTATTTTCATTTTCTTCTAACATAAAAAAGTGTTTCCACATTTTTCTCTCTCGAATAGTCCTAGTTTATCCAGATGCACTCTTGATTAACATTTAATAAGACTTTTTCACCAAGCATAATATTTTATTTAAAACTATTTATCCATTATTTATTATAAATTATTTTTCACTTTATTTATAATCATCATCAAGAAACGTGTTCAGCATCTTAAAAACTAATTGGAATGCTTCATTCCTCTCATTCTTCTCCGGTTTTATCTATCCTTTAGCTTCAGATTATCCTTAATGTCAACTGTCTATGCTTTACAAATATTTACCCTTTTTTTGTTGCTGTATGGGTAGTATCAATAAATATAGGTCGTAATTTGCCATCATTTACTTGATGTCATGTGACCGTTTGTAACTTTCCTAAAAAAAATTTCAATTCACTTTTTGCTTGCAATAATTATCTATAATTGTTTTTGTTATATGTAATGTTAAGACTCACAAAATTTTCAATTCACTTTTTTCTTGCAATAATTATCTATAATTGTTTTTGTTATATGTAATGTTAAGAGTCTTTAAATCTTTCATTCATAAAGATATATCTCAATAGTAATAATGCATGTGTCCAATACATAATATTTGTTTATTTTCATGGCTTTTCCATATTTTGTCTGTGGTTCATAAGTATATTTTTGATGCATTCAATCACTGGTAGTTTTACTCACAAGACATTAAAAAAAAAAATTATGTTGCCCAATTCATATCAATCAATTTTGATTTTTTTTGTTTCTTTTTTTTTTTGTTTTGTTTTGAAAATGTTTGTGCAAAAACTATATTCTCTTAAATTAGTTTGCTCATTATTTAAAAGCTTTAACAACTTAGTCTAAAATTATTTTCTAATTACCATAATTACATTTTTATTTTTATCCCTAAATCTCATATCTATAATTTTTTGGTATTTAATTTTGCTTTTTAGTTTAACCAATTCTTTTCATTTTTAAATTTAACTTCATTATCATACATGGTAATATAAATATCATGCATTATACTTTTCATTCTTCAATAATTATTTCATTGAAATAGATAATTTATTATTTCTTCTAAATAACATTGATGCCCTGTGTGGTTTGGTGTAATGGAGTTCAAGGTGTATAGTTTGTGCTTAGCTATATCATTTTTGATGTTCAGACTTCTTATAAACTCCTAAACAACAAATCATTCAATTCTTTTTTTATAATAACTTTAGTGCATCTGGCGATAGATAACAATTATATACCTATTTAAGCCTATCTTAATAATATCGATGCTATCAAGTTGATCGATTTTTAGTAGTCATACAAATAATATTTTTTTTATTTATGAAATTTTCAGCTTTATATAAAAATAGTTCATAACTAAGAACTTTCATCAGAGAGTGTCTTGATTCTCTGTAAAATAGGTTTTAGCTTTGGAAAATGAAATGAGAATCTGATTGAATATTAAGACTAAAGCCATAAGGATATTCATCAAAATGTATTTCTGTCTATGCAGGAGATATTAATTTAACTTTATGGACTTTTGTTCAATATTATTAATTAATAAATAAAAACTTCCTCTCATGTACTTTATGAATTTACATGCATTCACCGATGAGCATTGGTTTGTACAATTCATTTAACAATTTATAACTCAGGAACACTATAGATTAAAACCCTGATTTCAGCACAGTGAGCAAAGACTGACTTATATATAGATAAGATCTAAGCATAAGTGTACACTTATGCTTTTCAAACCAATGCTCATGGGTTAGTGTATACAAATTCATAAAACACATGACAAGAGATTTGTTCCTTCTTTATAATATTGCATTTACAATCTGCACTATATAAATAATAGATTATTTATTTTCAGTAAATTAATACTAAAAAAAATACTATGATGATTAACTTAGGGATGCAGATCAATATTGTTCTAACCTATATATCTAACAGCTATTTTACATTAGTTTCATTTTCACTGATCAAAAAATCAAAAGACAAAAATTGGTATGGGGATATAGTTATTATTAGGGATCTCAATCTGTGACATTTTAAAGTATGGATTAACAGATGAGAGGAAATGATACAGAAGAAGTGTATACATTTGTCATTACGTAGTATTCATACTATATGTTTTAATAAAGATTGAAAATAAAAATGAATTGTTGTGCAATTAAGATTCATGGTATTTTTTAATATACGATGAAACAAAAGTATACAACATAAATAAGTGTAATTGCAATTCTTGTATTATGATAATAGTATGAAATGAAACATTTATTAAAATACAAATATTATCAATTTGTATGATAATGGTAGAAGGTTTTTATAAATAAATAAAAATGGGACAATTTATTATTCTCCTTATTTATTCTTGGAAGATAGGGACCCAACTTCTAATAACAGGACTGCCCTGGTTAAATATTCTGCTTTTAAATCAAAATAATGTCAGCTTGCAGTAAAGAATTGTCATTGGTATGATAAAGATAAATTATTATTTTCATTATCTTATACTTTTTAATCTTACTCAATTAGCATATCTTATTTTTTTCATATAATTGAAGTTGCAATAAATAATAGTAAATATTTATACACTTTGCATGTGTGAATGCCCCATTTTCTGTTCAATAATTCTGAAATCCCTAATATTAAAGCACTATACTATTAAATGTCTGTTGATTACTCAGGCTGATAATTATAAATTTATTTAAACACACATTGAGGCTTTAACCTCAAGAATATGCATGTAAAAATGCGATATTAGAAACCTCTACAGGTCTTAACCACAAGCTTGTGGTTAAGACCTGTAGAGGTCCCTAATATCGTATTTTTACACACATATTCTTCAGGCTTATAGTGAAATGCTTTAGGAATAGGATGAAAAGTTTGTTATTGGAAGCATATGAATAAGTTGAGAAAGTTGTGTGACAAATCTCATTTAGATAATTTATTTTTATCTTCTTCATCCATAAAGAGTTTAGAAGACATCTCATTTTCATTCCTATTGATATTTATTATCTTGCAATTATTTTCTATGGCTAAAACTTTTTTTTAGAAAAACTAAGAAACCTTCTGATAAAAGTCATATCCACTAGGCAATGAATTAAGACACGCTTTAAGAAATGATCATAGCTGTTGATTGTCTATAAAATTATTTCAAACAACAAAATAAAAGAATTGGATATATAGGGGCTTAATACCTAAGATTAAATGAAATGTAATAATTTCCAAGGTCTTAAAGAATAATTAGTAATTATTTAGTATTCATTGAAAGATAATGCTTATGAATAAATGCTTAGTCAAAACTAAGCACTTCTAAAATATATTTGTGTAAAATATCAAATTAAATTAATTCTATCTTCCACAAAAGGGGATATAGATAGAATTATTAATATTTTTGTTGAAACAATATTGACACAGGTTTTTGATTTATAAAAATGATAAAGTGTATTTGTGTTTTAAAGATACAATCACATCAGAATTTAGATTTATATTTATAATATCATGCAAATAATAGAATAGAATTTATGTGAGATAAAATAAATGAATATTTGCCATGAAAAAAAAAATTTTTCAGTAATAGTTCTTTTTTTACTCTAGAATCATCTATTATAATCTTGAGTAATCAAATCATATCTACATCCTCAGACTATTTTCTAATTGTGGCACTACCATCTAATATACTGATTGGATGGAAATAAATATGTTGCAGTAAAAAAAAAGGACTTCTATATGCAAGATCAAATGAACTATCAGTTTTTAGTGATAGCTTCCATTAATGCACCTGTTTTTATTAAATTTGTAATCTATATTTAAAGTTAAACAAAACATATTGTAATGTTCATGATATAATTAGAGTTTTTATGAATTAATTACCTCATATTCAGTGACCAAATTATGTTTGATTTATTACATTTTTCATCAAAAAATTTCAGTGAATTTTATCGATGCAATTATCTTTCCTGGTCACATGACCTCCCCTTTTGCCTAATGTAGCTACTAGAATAACAGGAATGAGCAAGCCGGCTTTTAATTTATTTGAAAGGTGCCGGGACTTCGCATGCATTCACCCCCCCCCTTTATTTTATCAATTGCTATCATAAGTTATTTGAAATGACCAGAGGATTATGTTTTCAAGTACAGCATCGGCAATTTATTTAACTAAATTATAATAATGGTTAATTTTAAATGAATTTAGATAATTAATGATTAACTACTAAATATCAACATAAGTTATATTTAAATTTATTGATACACAATGAAACATCATATTATTGAGAAAATAAAATATAAGAAAAAATAACTAGGGACTAAAACTATTGATAAGATTTTATTTTAATAGATATGACTCGAGATGACATCTTATCACGCTTAGAGTTCATGAGAAAGTGATCACTGATATTTGAATTAATAAAGTTTCTTACCAGTAATTTTAACTGTTCACATATCATATTATAGAATTTACCATACATGGATTCATCTTGGGAGGGATCCGCTGTTCAATGTTCATGCAATCTGTAAGTACTCTGTGGTTTCAGATTTAATAGGAGATGGCTTCACTCATGGTAGTTCATGACATCAGGCAAAAAGCAACATCAGCAAATTAACTTTTTCTACTTGCACATCTTAATATGATTTAACATGCTGGTGAGAGTAGTTTGACACACTCTTCATAATTCTTCAACCCTTAATATTTATTTTGAATTGTCTATTTCAGAAACAAATATCTAAGAACCCTGACACACTATGTGCTTTTCTTTTTATAGTCCTGATTTTTTTTTTTTAGTCTCTCTGTGCAACTCCTGTTGACACCTGTTAATTTGACAAAATTTAATGTAATTTAGCCCACAACATTTTTTTTTCTTAGGTTGTCGTCTTTAATGACCGAAGGAATGCTGCGATTTTGTTTTACATACTGCTAATGGCTTCACGATAAAGGTTTGTTTTCTTATTTTTACAAAAGCACAAAGTACGTGATTCTTTCTCTCTCTTTTGATTTATGCCTTTTTCATAACTGGACTATTGTTGATTAATTATTTCTGGTAATGCATTAATATGTTTTATAAGTTTTTAAATTAAACATATATGATTCGTTGGTTTGGAATTGAATTCATGAGATATAGTGTCCAATGCTAAGATGATGCCAGCAATTTTTTTGTTAACAGAATGAAAAACATTTTGTCATAAATGTGGACAGTAAAACTCTTCATACAAAGGCTCCAACTAAAATATAATTTATGAGTTACAGTCATATTTGGTTAAATTATTCAACTTCGTAAACTCAATAGTTTTTAAAGACGTTGCATGTAGCTATTTAATATTACCTAAAATAAAGCTGTTCTTTTTTAAAAAAGTCAAATAAAGTAAGAGTATTGGTTTTTCAATGAAATGGACCATTGAATTGTTGGAAGGGTGAGAAGAGTGAAGTCTGTTTATCAAAGTTTAAGGAATTGCTATCTTAATATAAGCTGGGCATTGTTTGTATATATATGGGTGTGAAAGATTATGATCTGGTCCAAATAATGAGTGCTAATTCTGCATGAAATACATATATTGGGCATCATTTATTTTTCACTTGTGTGTTCATGTGTGTCAGTTGTTTGAAATGGAGTGGAAGGTGAATATAGTTTAAAAATCCTAAGTTCAAATCTTCTTTGTAATTGCAATAATTCAGGGGTCCCCAACCCTATGCCCGTGGGCACCATGGCGCCGCAGACCATTTTATGTGTGCCCACTGCTATCTGAACACGATAAAAAATTATTTATCTGATACAAATAAATTTAATTTTTAAAATTTCTTTTAAATTATTATATTATATGGTAATCAAATTGTAGGGCATACTATACTTTTACAGCGTAAAAATATAAACGTTAATTATATGTTAAAATTTTATTTATGAAATAAATATTTTTTGGTACATTTTGTGTATTATTAACAATATCCAACTATAAATTTACATTGAAAAAATAAATGGTGCCCACCATCTGGTTGAAAAAAAAAAAAATGGTGCCCGCCACTTGGCCGGTATTATAGAATGTGCTTTTAAGTGCAATAAGGTTGGGGACCTCTGCAATAATTAATATAATTTTATAAAAATATGTGTGTATGTGTAAATAATTAGGCACATTCAAACAAACTTTAAAAAAAAATATATATGTTTGTGTGTGCAGTAAATATTGTGTATATAATAATTACATACATTTAACATCGTTTTATTTTTGGTCTCCAAGGTTTTAAAAACTCTATGTCAAAGATTATTATCTGTGGTGAATACGTAACAGTTGCATGGCTTATTGCTTAGAGGAAGTCTTTTTTGTTGTTGTTAAAATGCCAAGTACTTGTATGGTTTTGAAATCTTTATTCTAAATGAGTCACATATATGCTATACTTTTTCAAATGATATGGATGATACAAAATTAGAAATTAAAAATTTATAATTTTTAATTAAATCTGAAAAAAAAAAGTTGTATGTGTGTGTGTGCATTTATTTGTGCGATTGTCTACGTAACACATGTTAATTTTACTCTTACAAATCCAAAGATCATATAAAAACTAAGATATATTATGCAACTCTAATATATTAAATTCGCTGTCATGTTGAGTTAACAACAGAATATTATGAATAAGTGTTAACATTTCATCATTATTATCAATGGCAGTTTGCCATTGCTTGTCACTCAATAAAATTTATTTTATCATCTCCATTTTAGAACTACATCACAAACCTTAATGATTTTCACATTATCAAAATACATAAAAATATCAAAATGTTATTCAATTCTTTGAATCCATTCTTATATAAAATTAATATACTTTCTACTCAAATCTTCATACCTACAATATATATTGAAAAGATATACGTATGTGTGTGCGCGTTACAATTATTATCGTTGTTTATGAATACTATTTTGCATTAAAAAAATAGAAGGATTTAAATTATTGACCTTTTCTAGATTTGAAAAGACTCACTTCATAATAAAAGTCAATAATGAAAAAGCTGACTAAACAAAAATTAAATGCTAATTCAGGAATGAATACGGTTTAAAAAGATTATTAATTAAAAAATTATTTAAATTTATTGATCATATTTGCTTATGGAAATTGTTTCTTACCATTTTAGTAGACATTTTATCAAGACGTGGCTTTATAAATTTTGCTCTCCTGTGATGCAATTTTCCTGCATTAAATAAAAGTTTATTAATTCCTGTTCAGTTATGAATTTATATATCTCTAATTCTGCAGTTGAATCACCTGACAACTTCATTTGCTAATTGTGAATTCTACTCCAACGTATGAATTTCCAAGCAATACAACATTCATTTATTTACATTATTTATTACACTACTTATGGATAAAAATACATTGATACTATTTTTTAACAATTTGATTTTTCACAAATTATTAGAGAGATGATTGCGTGAGACCACAATCCATGACATTTATTTCTGAACACATGGTGAATTCTACTCGTCATGATAGGAAATATATTAGTAAAAATTTATATACTTATTGGCAACACTTATCGCATTGTTCAAATTATAGTCTTTATGCCTACTTTTACTACATCATTCAAATATTAAGGAAGGAGAGGTTTCTGAATTAAAGCTTTGATCCCAAATTAAGTGTATTCTACCTGTATTATTAATACAATTTTTAAAAAAAAAATACTACTAATAGTAACAATAAGATGACATTTTATTTTTAAACTTTTTATTTCAGTTAATACAAATGTTTTTTTATTAAATTCAGTGAGGAGAAAAGAAAACCGTAGCTTTTTTAGTTAGTAAAAATGTAATTTCAGAAAATTTATTTTGAAAAATAAAAAAGAAACTTAATTAAACATATTTAAAAGAAAAAAAAACAACACAATTTTTTTTGAAAAAAGAAAAGAAAAAGTAGAATAAAAAACGATTTAAAAAAAAAAAGCAACATAATAGAAGTCAAAAAGTATATAATAATGTATGCATACGCAGTTATATGGGTACTTTATGTTAAATAAATATAAGGAGTGAATTACAGTATTTTTAATTTTATATGTTGCAAACAAAAAAAGGCTTTGATGATAATACTCTTCATAGAATATGTATGTATTGGTACAGACTAAGAACAACAACACGATTTGAAAAGAAAATGGTGACACTTATGCTTATTGGAAAGTACAGATTAATCAAACTTAAAAAAAAATAATAATAATAATAATAATATAAACTTTGTTTAAATAAAAATTAATGAAAGTATTTATATAATAAAATTGTTTTTTATGAAGTATTATAATTTTATCTTTCTTATCGCATTGCCAAATCCATATAATATTAAAACAGATTTTTTGATAAATAGATGTGCTAATGCAAAGATGGCATAATGGCAACAAAGCCAAAACGTATTTAATTAATAATAAAAATATTTATTTGCAACATATAATAATTTATATAATAGAAATATTTATAATCTACTATATTATATTTACAAATATTAGCAACTTTATACATTTGTGTACCTTTCTTCAAACCATTTCTACAATTTTATCACATAAGTTATATTCACTATTTTTTACAATAGTTGTCTTACTCATTAAATACAGGAATTATTTACAACCAGTACTCATAAAGTAAAACAATATACTACTATGCATTTTCCAGACAACTAGATGATATTATACACAACTTAATCAAAAATAATATGGAAGATCAGTGTGGAGATACTTAATAGATATTAATATGATAGCAACAAATATCAAATATAAAATACTCATAATATTAATAATATCTATGTTGGGGCAAGGAAATAACTATGCTCAACATTAATAATATACTTTATGCTTAAAAAATTATAGTAGAGCTAATAATAAATTGTAAAGCTGAACATGCCTGTGGATGTACACCAAAATATATTCTAATATTGAAATGTTAGGCAAAGTGGATAAGAGAAATATGAACTAGCAAAAATATGAACGAGCACTGAATACTATGCACAGGCAATGCCAATGAATGAATGAGCTGCACTCTCTTTCATGAAAGGGCTAAATACATATAAAAGTACTATAATATCCACTTAAAATTGCCTCAAAATGATTTATTACTATTAATAAAGGGCATGGAGCTAATAATAATAATAATAAACATGAGTTTATGAGTCTATCTTGCATGCACATACAAAAGACATGTAATTCACTTTTAACAGAATCTTTATTGATGCATAATGTGTTTACATATTTCAAATTGAGTACAGTTAAACAACCTTCACATCACAATGATTACAATTTATTCACAGATCAGTTCCAAGCCTACACTCATGACACCACAATTGAAAAAACCTACTTTGAATTGTCCATTTTTATGTCCCGAAATTTATCTTCATAATTATATTGACACTGTGATAGGCCTTGAACTCTTAGCTCTTCACTAGTATCAACATTGCTGTTCAATTGGGGTTTAAAGCTTGATTAGGCTTTATGTGGCCTCAACTATGTTTTGAGGGGCAATTGCTGGGTTATTTTCCCAATTTTATTGTAAAATATTGAATCCAATCTGCCAAACAAGTGATTGAAATATAGGTGACATCTTATATACCAAAGGGTAAATGTTAAAAAGATTGATATTCTAATTAATGGGTATAGACCTTTTCCCAAGCTTTCAAACAAAGCAGCAAAGAAGGAAAGTTTGAAGTTTGTGCTTCCTTCTGTGATGTATCTATAAATATCAAGTACAGGACAATGTAGTAAAGTATGTAGAATAGTTTCATCATCCCAATGACAAAGGGGGCAGATTGGGTCAACATTTGTAAAAAAAAAAAATTTTTTTGTGAGAGAAAATGATTAGTAGGGAGAGCCACCAAATTGAACTTTATTATGAAGTCAAGGTATTTAGTTTTTATGTACCAGTGTTTGAATTTCTTTATTATTAATATTAAGAATGAATGCTGAGTAGGTATTCTGATGAATACCGTTCAATATGGTATAGGCTTCCCAGTATTTAATTTTTCCTTCAAAGACCTGATTATTAGTAATAGTATAGTAGGAAAATTGTTTCATTAAAGAATGTAAGATATTATTTTTCCCTTTTGGTGGAGATGTATCTGTAGAAGTTATAGTAATACATTTCTTTGTGTTTGAATAGTGAGATAAAAAATTTCCAATAATATTGTATGATCTCTGAAAGTAAAAGATTTGAATTGAAAGAAGGTAGAGTCCATTATCCTTTAAATGCTTTTGCATTGTTTTGATACTGATAGCAACAACCTTTTTATTCAAAATAAATTTAGAGCAAATTGAATTGATTTTTTAAAAAGAGTTTGTGTAGTTAATCACTGGCATATAATAGTTCATTTTTGGAAAAATTAGGATATTGATATGGGAAATTTTTGCATGGAGTGAGAGATAAACCCTAGATAGATGTTTGATTCTGTTTTCAATTGAAGTGAGGATGGAGTTCTGTATGTTCATTCTCATTGTATTCATCGACTTGGAAATAGGAAAACTGAGGAAGTTGAGAGGAGCAGCCAAGAACATTGATGGTATACTCTTACCATTTAATAAGTTCCATGTAGAAGATTTCTTTAGATTAAATTGGAGGTCATATTTAGCCATATAATTTTGTAAAATGATTGTAAGGAAAGGTAGGTATTTCTTAGATGGTAGAAGAATTACTAGATCATCCATATATGATATATGTCTAACTACTTCTTCTATTATAGGAAGATAAATGCCTGGAAGTTTTTCTTCTATTTCCAGGAATAGCATTCACTCAGTGTAAGATTAAATGTATACCTATAAAACTATTATTGCATAATAGTCACACCACTCTTTATTTATAAACTATTTAAAATTTTCATACACATACTAATATTTATAATACTTTCATTCATAAAATACTTTTCATAATATACAAAGACTATTATACCTCTGGGTACAATCATTTATATAATTTTAAATATTCATTCAGAAAACTCTGGAGCAATAAAACTAACTCACAAAATAAACACCTTTTTTACCATGCATCTTAGAAATTCCATTTCTCAAACATCATTCTCATAAACATAATTATGATATCATAATTAGTAATAATAATAAAATACTATAATAGTTTTAAATATATCAATATATATATATATATGTGTGTATGTGTGTGTGTGTTATTATATAACCTTTTAATATCTATATTAGAGATTAAATGTTCTTTCCTTGGTAAGGAAATTAGGTCTTGGTTCAAGTCCTTTTCCTGTTTTTCTTGAAGAAAAAATAGGAACACACACAGTGCTCTTCATTAAAATAGAGCAGACACAAAGATGAAGATTTATAATAAAATTTCTTGAAAAAATGTTCACAATAAAATTTGACAACTTCAAAATAATCACAAGAGCTGATAGCAGATAATTCTAACAGTAAACAGTTTCTTTCAAAGCACATTTTTAAAGGCAATGGGAATCAAAGGAGTAATGAACAGAAGGATAATTTTAATTATAAATTGCTCATTATAAAGTTTTATTGTTATAATAAATCAACTTTTTAAGCAACATTAATTATAATGCTGCAAATTTAAATTACATTTATTCCTTTTCTAAGTATAAAACAATATGTTTGAGTTAATCAGCAATTTAAAAATATATATTCAAATAAATAAATGAATATGTAAACTTGAGATGAATAGCTACATTATTTGTTTGAGCACAAAATAATCTTTTCCTTATGATAATTAAAGAGGTGAATTTCATAAATTGGTCTTTTATTATAATTTTATAAGCCAATTTTAAATAATTGTTGCTGCTTTCTTTTTATATATATATATAGACTTAATACTTTTATAAAAATTCATCATTCTATATCTTAGTGTGAAGTAAGTATTTTGACTATTTTTAGCAACAATTATTAGTAAAACTTGCTGAAGATAATCTTATAGCAAAAGGTTCAGAATTTAACTAATATTTATATAAAATGAAATAACATACTTTTCCTTTGGCTTCTTTTGAAACATTAGAAATTTTTAGCATCCTTTTAAACTTATTGCTCAATGAATCAGTTGGGAATATGCTTTCAGGAAAAATATTGCAATGGATAATTTAGTTTTCTTTTATTCAGACATAATGATGATGAAATATAAAACTTGAATTTTTTAAGTTTTTTTTTAAAAAAATTAATTGACTAAAACCAGTTAATTCAAAACTAAAATGTAATTGAAATTTTAACAATAATAATCACAAAATTTAAATTAAGATTCCCTTTTTATATTAGTGTGTGTGTTTTATACATCCATGCACTTTAAGATTTTCTACTGCATTTCTGGTATTTTAAACCATTTTCTTCCAATATTCATTATAATATTTAAATTACTAGCAGCCTTTTTTTTGTTAATTGATCTGATCTTGAACTCTATCAATCCAGATGATTAGGTCATGTGATCATCTAGACAAAAATAAACTTTTTAATTGCAGCTTAATTACTACAATAAATGATTTATTTAATATTAATAAAATTATCTATTTATTTTCAGATTAAACATTTTTTTTACTCAAATACCATTTTCTCACTCTTTTCCTTGAATTATTTAAAAGCTTATTTGTTTAATAATTAAAAACTGATTGAATATAAGCATTCCTAAAATTCTTTTACTTTTAATAAATCTTTCAACTTTCAATATTTCATCTGCACAAATTAAACATTTTCACACACACACACATTCACATTAAATATAACCATTTTTTTTAATGCAATGAAAATAAATTAGTTACTGACTAATATTTAAAACTAATTTAAAATTGACACTAATCTCAAACAGTTACACTTACTATTCTTAAACTCTGGTTCCCTCACTTAAACTGATGTTTAATGAATCATAACTACTAATTTAAAACAATTTATTTTAAAATTAACAACTAAAAGTTAACTAACCATTTCAGACAGAATAAAGTAACTTTATCTATTACATCTATTTGAATCATATTAAGCTCTAAATTAACTCTTCTTTAGTTTCAAAAATATTGATTTTATTATTTCAAGTAAATATTAAACAATCTAAAATACCTTTTTAAACAACTGCTAACTAAATAGGCTAACTGAATTAACCTTAACTCTATTGAAACATATAATTTAAGATTTTTATTGAGAGTGTACCAATAGCTCAAACAAGCTCTTAATTGATAAATGCAGTAAGAGAAAATATTTAAAATCTCTATCTGAAATACTCTTATCCCCAGACCAATTGGTTTCAAACTTATGGCTTACCAAGCTTATCAATTAAGAGCTTGTTTGAGCTATTGGTACACTCTCTGTATTACATTTTTGTAAATATAAGCTAAAAAACAAGGTCACGTTATATATGACTTGCTTTATTAATAATTAAGATTTTTATTATAGTAGCACAGATAAAAAATGTACTTATTATAGTCTCATATAAAAATTTTTTTTAATGTTTTAAAGCATACATCTAACCCACAGGGTTAAAGATATTCATATATTGTGTTAAGTAATTATCATTATAGTGCTCTCTTACCTAGTCAATACAATCTGTATTAAGTCAGAGAACTTAATACATATGTATGTGCACACATAAGGATATTACATTAAGCTAGTATGCAGTGAAATAGTCATTTAACTGTTAAAATTTTGCAATATTTTTATAGGAGTTGTCACAAATATATAATAATAATAATAAATTTCTATGATGAGCAGTAATTATATTTTTATATTTAAGCACTTTTAAAACAAGCAAAAGTCTTAAATTACATCTTCTTAGTAAACATAAAACTTCTAAACTGAAGGAAAAATAAAATAAAATAAAAAAGACTACAGTCAACACAATAATTAAAAAACAATCAAAAATAAGAATAACATTTTAAAAATAAAAACATACACTTCTTAGGGAAAAAATACAAGAGACTTATTAATAATAATGTCTATAAACAGTCAGTATTCTATCTTACTCTCATAAAGACATGGTTGCCACTTTTAACAATCTACCCTTGTCATTATTGTAAATTGTAGCAAGAGTAAATTTAAATTTCTAATGGTAATCTATGTGACATTTGTCTCTAATTATCTATTATCTGATTTGTGTTTTAAAATTTACCCAAATAGTCTATTTATTGTTATGATGACGAATTCTATCCCTCAGATTGTTATTTGTTCATTCAAAACATTATGCATTTTAAAAATGAATTCGATTAATATGACTATAAGAAGGAATTTCAAACTGATACATTCATGTTTCAAATGAGAGCTCAAATCTGTTGTGATCAAAGAATTACCTTTTTATAGTATTTTCAAAAGTCTCTGCCAACACCACAACTTAAAAGGATATGATTTTCATATTCTCTTCAGTATTCAACTTTCCATACATGGAGAGTAATAAAAATTACCATATCGTGAATGCTTATTTTCAATTTTAAAGCTAATGAGACAATAAAGAAGTCTTTAAACATTCCACTTCAGGTAAAAAGCTTTTCCAACATCAAAGAAGATAGATTGTAAGGGTTTGGGATGATCTTCTCTTCATTTAACCACTAACTGGAATATTTAGATATATGCATACTGACCAATTATTAAATAGCTAGATAATTTTTTTATGGATTAGTTATCTGAAAAAAAAATCTAATTTGATTGCTGGATTTTTTGTTTCTTGATGGATGATAAAATAAAATTGCTGGAGATTTCTATATCTTTAGCATCAATTTTATTTTAAGCCAATAAGCATCACATGATCAACATGTATGGAGTTTTGCCTGTTTTAATTCTTTATTTTGTTCATATTTAGCTATAATCACACTATAAAAAGTAAAGAAGACTGAAGATATTTATAAAAACTAAGGAACACTTTCATAATAAATATCTTCAGAATATTCTTCACTTTTGATTTAAGTATAGCCATCACTTACTTCTATATAATATAAAAGATATTGTATGTTTCTACACTCTCTTAAAACTATTTTTTGTATAGCAACATAAACTGATCTCTTTTACTTTGTAGGTAGATGATTGTTTTCCAGTTTAAATGGCAATACTTTGCCTACATTTGATTTTATCCATCACAGTATATGAAGATTCTTTTATATGTAATTATTTTTTGTATAGTTCTTCTGCACCATTGTTCTTTTTCTGTTTGTTAATTTGGTTATAATCTACCTATTAGCATTTTTGGGCTGATACTTTCTAAAAGTCAGCAGTAATTTTGCCGCCTTTTTGTAACATTTTCAACATATGTGTATAGTTTGAAATGATGATTTACTAATGACATAACCGTGATTAATTGTTATCAATTTCACACTACATTATTAATGTTGCTCTGCACAGTTGGCGCAGTTGTAGAGTGGCAGCTCTAGAACTTAAGATAATGTGGATCACATCCAATTCTGTCACCTCCAATATTCCAACCTTTTATAAATTTCCAAGCAATAAGCCATTTTTTGAAGGTTTGTGGATGATAGTGTTTTAGTTGTATTTACATTATCTAATATTAAGTATTGAATGTCTTTAAAAAAATTTAACTTTTTTTTTTAAATATTCCAATTAGATTCAGCTATTAGTAAGAGCATACAGGTTAGAATATGCACAATGTTTTGAGAGGTATTCTTCTTAGCTCTTCTTTAGATGTTGCTGGCCTGACTGATGATGGTACTACCATGGGAATCAAACTTAGACTCTTAGATTCTTGAATATTGAATTTTAAGGTATGCTCTGGCTCAATTGGTTAGAGCATTATTTTAAAATTAAATATTCAAGAATCTAAGGGTCCAGGTTTGATTCCCATGCTAGTACCATCACTGGTCAGACCAGCAACAACTGAAGAAGAGAGGAGAATAATACCTTTTGAAACCTCATGCATATACTAATCTGTGCACTATTACTAACAGTTGAATATAATTGAAAAATTTAAATAAAATTAAAATTTTCTAAAGTCATTAAATACTTAATATTAGATGGTAGAAATAGTCCAATATATAAATATAAACCATTTGATTATTTTTAGTTTATTAATAGTTACTAAATAATGTCAAGAAAAGAAATCATAGAGAAATAGAATAAAGACATAAATAGGATTAATTAAAGTTATTGGAGAAGAGATACAGTATAAATGCCAATGGAAGACCAGAAGTTCAATCAATAATCAAAAAACAATATAGTAGCACAAATTTTTGCAGCTGCCAAAAATACGTTAAACTTTGAATTTATTTTTTTTGCAGATAAATGCACATAGTTAAAATAAGAGTTACTTAATATATGTTATAATTATAAATTTGTTTAACGCACATTGATTACGTAAATAATATTTACTAAGGCAATAAACCTTTAAGCATGTGCGCTTGAAAATACGAAGGTAGGGTCCTTTACAGGTCTTAACCACAAGCTTACTAAAGAGTAAGCTTGTGGTTAAAACCTGTAGAAGTCCCTACCTTCGTATTTTCAAGCACACATGTTTAAAGATTTATTGCCTTAGTAAATATATGTTAGTAACCCCAATTGTCCTATAGTGAGTTTTAATTTTTCTTTGCTATTTGGTAATAGAATTGATATAGTCTCTTCTTTATATTAAGCAGTTTTGGTAATAAAGATATTCACACTTTTTTGAGATTAAAAAAAATGCTTGCTTAATTGATTCTATCACTTTAATATTTAATGTTAAACTTACTTTGCTGAGGAAAATAATTTTAGGATTAGAATTTGCTGTGCCATTGTTGATATTTAATAAAATATTTTGAATATGAAATAAAATATTTTGTAGCAACACTGGAATTTTTACTACCTTCCCATAATTCCTTCTTTTCTTTAAATATGAAATTCTATGAATAACATTAATACGCTCATACAAGAAAAGATTACATTCTGCTAGACAATTAAATAATTTGCTGCGACTAGTGGGGGGCGGGGGGACGACAACATAATCATATTACTTTAGCTTGTCAATTGATGTTAATATTGAAGAAAACATGATTTTGATATTTGCTGGTTAATATGTAAATATCTAATTTACTGGTTGATATATAAATATGTAAATTACATTTTCAGACAAAGCTATTGCAGAAGCGTTTTTTGCTTATCGAATGGGTGTTATTAGTGATAAACCAGGCCTTTTTAAATTTTCTTTTCATTGTGCTCAGTACAAACTATTTTGATGTTCCATGGATTGAAATCATGGCCAGAATTCAATTGGTGTTTAAGAAACACTGACTTTATATTTAAGCTACTTAGACTATTCGTTATATTTGAATTTGATTCACCTGCTTTTGATGCTATGCCAAGGCAATAGTTTAAACTCTCATGCATCATTATATGATTAATTGATTATAAAATCATCCAGTAGATATTTATGATAAGATTTGTTCTAAATATTACATGGCTATGTTCTCTTATATATTTAGTATTGCTGTCATGTACACACGTATGTTCTATGCTCACATATACATTCACATCATTTATTTCATAGCTAAATAAGAATTTAAAATTCATCAAACATTATTTTTTTGAAAATTATTGAATTTATGAAATGAAATTGGAATGTTAAAATCTGTTTTCTTTGTATAGTAAATACCCAAAGAACATCTTTTCTGTTTTATTGTTGGTCTTTCTTTATTGGATTAAAAACTTGGGTTCTAATCTTATCAATTTTATATAAGACATCAAGATTTATTTGTAATTTTTTTTGTGAGAAAGCAAATTAGATCTTAAACTAATAAATAATTTTAATATTAATTTATTCATATGATAATTAATGTACAAATCTTGTAGGCAGTATTTAATTTTGAATAGTATTTTTTATTCATTGTTAATGCATTTGATAATTAATTTTTAAGTCTAACCTTATTTTAAGTTAAACATTTGACCTTTTCTCCAACAATCCCAATTGTTTATTCTTAATGATGATAAATCAACTGTATGGTAATATGGTGTTGCACGGGTTTAAACTTATTCTGGAACCTATTATTACACTAAATAGTTAGATAGAGTAGAGATATCTCTAAACAAGTATAGCAAGTTATGTTTTTATTATACATACAACTGAATTACTCTTGAAAAAGTTTTTTTCTGAAAGAAAATAATTGTCTTTAAATTTTACTTTAGTAATTATCAAAGATTTATTTTAGAAACTTGTGAACCAGGTTTTGTAACTCATGAGTATCTTTTTATACTTTAAGCTTGGTTAAATACAATATATCTCTTCTTACAAACTATATATACACGTTATTATTTCACTATTCATTAAGTGAGATTTAAAATGTATATTTAGGCTAGGGATAATCTCTAGTTTAATAAATAATTGGTAATGATTGGTGTCAAAGTTATGAGTGCAGTAAGTTTGAACTTGTAATCATAGAAATTTGTTATGTATATAATACTAAACAAATGATAAAAATATGTCTAAGATATTGTGATCTGGTTCAACTGATAAGTGCTGGTTCATCATGAAATGTATATTTTGGAGATCCTTTATCTTTTTCACATACCATAGTTCATGTGTTTAAGGAATGTGTGATGAAGTAGAAGTTTAAATATCTAAAATTATATAAATGAAGATAAATTTAAGTATATCTAAATATATATATATAAAATTAAATTATAACACGTGTTATGTATGTCTTTTTCACTTGAAAAAGTGAAATGGATGTTTCAAAAATGCAACCATAGTGAGAGAGATTGCTCTGACTTTTAAACTGGTGGATGATTGTGATAGGATTGAACTAAGATGAAAAGAACAATGATAAAAATAACACTTGGAAATAAATATACACATGGTGTTATATTTAATGCCATAATATTTTCACCATACAAGTGTAATATTAAATGCATAGTTTCATTTGAAAACTTCCATTTTATATTAATAAGGTAAAAATTGTTATTTTGGTTATAGATTTTAAAGTTAATTAAAAGTCAGTATATATTTTTTTATCATGCTTACCTTTTTTCTTTTCTTTTTATGTATGTGATTTATATATATGTATGTTATATATAGAGCTTGCAAATAAGCTCTTAACAAGTTTTGCCAAGCTCTATATATAACATTTGTAATACAAGCTTGTTAAATTAGGTCATGTGACATATGCTTCGAAATGATCAACATAATTTTAAAGCAGTATATTTTATGACAGCAACATGTGACAATTACAATAAATTATAAATGGTTTAATGAGTTACTCCATCTTTTGTGTAGATAAGATTGAGATGACTAAGCATTTGGGATGAATTCAACTAAGTTATTGCAGCTGTGATTGTTTTATTTGGCATCCAGATTAGTTACTAATGGTAGTACAAAAGTAAGGTCATTGACATATGCCTAATAGAAAATTTACAAGGCATAATATTTGAAGATCTTAGAACAAAAAGTACAGATGCCAATGTAGTGGAACTTTGTCTTGCTGAAAAATGAAATAATCATAATCTTCATTAAATTGTAGAAAGAACTAGTTCTGCAACATTTTGAGATGTGTTTCTTTTTCTCACACAAAAGGGGGAAAAAAGACCATAAATCTGTTTTTAAGAAATAGCACAAAACATGTTCACTTTCGATTTCCCAGTCCCCACATTCATCTTTTAACAGAGTTAACTTTACCATTTAGATGAAATATTGTTTTATCACTAAAAATCAAATATGGTTAGAAACTTTTATTTTTTTAGAGTCTGTATTATTGCATCACTAATTTCTAAATACTTTCTTTTGTCATCTACACAAAGAGTGTATTAATTGCAACTGGTGTGACCTCATCATTAAAAATCATCTTAGTATATGGCAGACTGTCATATGAAAACCATAAATTCTCAACAGGGGCCATGCAGAAAACTCTCTTGAATTCTTTTCATGTTTTTCTGTGAATTGCATGGTCACACTGTACTCTTTCCTTTATATATATATATATATATATATATAAAGGAAATAAAACAACAATATATATATATATATATATATATATATATATATATTAGCCTGTTGTTTTAAATTGTCAGTACCAATAACAAATACTCATTGGCATTGGCAGATCAATTTCAAAACACCATTGAAATGTATGCAGACTTGTTGAACTGAATGCTTTGTGATGTGGGTTTGCCATCCTGTGAATATTTGAGGCTAGAAACTGTTTATGCTGGGAGACCAACTAACAGTAACCATTAGAAATGTGTCTCACTCTTCCAAGCAATAACAATTTTGTTTATAGGCATTTCATGATTGCACACATATAGAAAATTCAAATCAGGTTCATATTTTTGAAACATCCCATATATATTTGAAAACTTTTATTCAACATTATCACACTCCAAACAAACAAATAAAAATATTGCAAAAAGAGAAATGATACCCAAGATGCATTTCTGCTAATTACTATCATCAATATGGTCTATGTTATACTCTCAATATCTTTATTTTTATTTTTTTATAATATTTTGTCATAATTTAATTTACAAGCACAAATTCTCACACAACTTAATGATGATATTACCGCTTTTGTAGATAAATAAATTATTATTATTAAAAATTATTTACTAGGCTAAATATTGTTGTTTATTATTAGCTCTGATATAAACTTTAAATATAATTAAAAATCAGTATAATACCATAATGTGTTTATAGTTTGTAAAAAGAGTTATATTTACCTTTAATTAGATTTACAATCTACATTTACGATAATAATAATATAATCTCTAGAGTAATAAATGATTATTAATAACATTGATAATATATTTACCTAAAAAGATGGCAATTATTATTAAAAGTGCAAAAAGTTTAGTACTTATAGATTAAATCTTGGTAAAATGTGATAGATAGATGAAGAAATCTGAAAGGATATTATGACAAAGGGAAACTGCAATGCTGATTCAGCAGAAATAGTGTTGGAAATCATTTATCTTTCTCTTATACCTTTATTCATTTACTTATTATCATACCTCTAGGAATGATGTTATTGTAGCCACTGAAGCAACTTGAAACTCATTCTAATTTAGGTTATGATAATATTCCCATTTTTATTTACAAAAGTGTATCTGAATTTATAAGAGCACCTCTTGTCCTTATTTTTAATTTGCTACTTAATTCCTGTGTTTTTTCTAATGTTTTTAAATGTGTCAAAATCATCCCAACTTATAAGAATGATTCACACAATTGTGTTACTATTGATAGATTTATATTTGTTTTACATATCATTGTTCAAATTTTGGAGAGGTATGTTTATAATAAAAATATTTCTGGTATTAGTAAAATTATATCTTTTTCACAACATGGTTTTATTCATAATATATCATAGAAACTAATTTGCTCACAATTTATGATCATATATCATATACGATTGAGGTTTAGCAGAGACAATGTTATTTATTTTGATTTATCAAAAGCCTTTGATAAAGTAGACTACATTATTCTCCTTTACAAATCATACAAAATGGTTTTTCCATTAAATTTATTCATTGGTTTCAATTCCTTTTCTTGCAGTTGTATAGTGTATGTCCAATTTAACAATAATATTTAATGTAATTTTGAATATGCAAAACTCTCTATACATATTGCCACTCAGTGCAAGTCCGAGAAATCAATGGATGCCAAAAGGCTTGTGCATAAAATCCCCATACTAATCCAATATTCCCAGAGTAGTTTCTGGCTTGTGGCCTTCATCAGTGAGGAGCCTCTTATTTGAGAGCACTGCGCCTGGATCTTAGGAACTAATGCAATCTTCCAGCAGCCACTTTTATTTTTACTTAACTACAAAACTATGAGTCTTAAATTGAAAATACTATAATATTTTCAATCCAAGATCATTAGCTTATATAGTCATATAAGTCTGAACTCAGTTCAGTACCTATACATTTTTGTGACTTTGGTTTTTTGATAACCATAGCCACCACTGGGGATTTTATGCACAAACCTTCTGGCACCCATTGATTACTCTGGCTTGCACTGAGTGGCAATATATTTAGAGAGTTTTGCCTGTTTTAATAACAGTTATAAGCAAACATAAGAAATGATGGTCATGTGATATTTATTGGCTTAAATCCAATCCTGCCTAATAGGATAGTGGTGGCTATGATTATTAAAGAACCAAAGTCACCAAAATGTATAGGTACTGAACTGAGTTCAGACTTACATGACTATATAAGCTAATAAGCTTGGATTGAAATATTATAGTGTTTTAAATTTAAGACTCATAGTTTTGTAGTTAAGTAGAGATAAAAGGTGGCTGCTGAAGGGTTGCATTAGATCCTGAGGTCTAGGTGCAGTGATCTCAGACCCAAGGCTCCTCACCGATGAAGGCTACAAGCCAGAAACTAGTCTGGGGATATTGGATGAGTAGGCATTAGATGGGGATTTTATGCACAAGCCTTCTGACATCCATTGATTACTCTGGCTTGCACTGAGTGGCAATACATATTATAATGGAATATAATATGCCGTCACATTATTTTAAAATTAAAATAAAAGATCATAAATAAAAATTGATTTATTAAAAAGAAAAAAACTTAACTTAAAAACTGAAATTTAAAAACTGTTTAACGTATATATAAATCGCATGATGGACAACTTTAAAAACTATTTTAAAAAATAAAAATATTTGAAAGTATTTTTTTTTTGTAAAAAAGTAAAGATATAAAGATTTGATATTTTTGGAAATAGAAATAATGTTGATTTCTATAATCTTAGAAAATGGAAATGATTGTCTTATTAATTAAATGATTGTTTGAAAGCAAACTGGCCCTTGAGGCATTTAAAATAAATTAAAGGATCAGATAAGAGAGTACAAAGAAATTAAATGACCAATGCAAACACCAGAAATGTCAGCACAGACCGTAATTGAAACACCAGAGGATTAGTGACGTCTTGCCGGTTGAATCCAAAGATTGGATGATAAGAGACTAAGAAAAATATAAAAGCCAAATGATTATTATAATTCTGATCTGAGAGCTGACTTTGAATGTACCCATGAACGGTAGCTGTATTGCAGACTTCACATGATGTAGGAGTCTGCAATAGATTTAATTTCTGGACAACCAGCTGAGACCTCCCTATGACATTTAGGGACCAAAAAGGAATGGCAAGTAATGGCTTCATTTTTAAAAAGGAAGAACAAACAATTTACATAAGTGATCACGAAGATGGACCTCAAAATCTTCAGAATCCGTAAAGTATAAACTTTTACCAATTGAACTTTCTTTTAAATAATTACTGTATAACCTCAATAAGTACTCAATCCAAAAAAAAAAAAAAAAAGGTAATATAAATTAATGCACTCTTATCTGACCAAGAATAGAACTCTAAATCAATTATAAATATTTGTTTTTATATACGTTTGCTATTTCAATCATTTCTATTTTTTTTTAAATTTAATTATTTATGTTTGTATTTAACTAGGTTATTTATTTCTATCTGTTTAACTAAAATGTATTAAATTTAAAGTTGGGTGTACATAGCTGCATGGATAAAGATTAATAACTATGTTTAAATTCATTTATGTTTAATTTATGAGATTGAATGAATGTTTTGATAAGTTTTTAAGTGGAAAAAAAATCTATGTAGACTATCTATACTCGACATGCTAAAGTAAAATATAATTTAAATATCCATCTGTGCGGTCTATTTAAAATAGTAATTTAAATTTTAAAAAAAATTAATGTTAAAATCTAAAAATAAATTTATTCCTCAATTTTAAATGTGAGTTAATAAAATCTATTTGTGTGTTAATTACTGGCAGTGGCTTCTTTTATTTTTATTATTTTAAATATTAATATATTTTGAGAATCTAAATCTATTAAAACTTATAAAAGTGTTTAAATCTCTGCTACTCTATGAGCTAGTGACATTGGGCAAACGGTCAGAATAATATACTGTATATAAATAAATTTTTTGAATCTTAACTTACGTATCTGCCTACTATATAAATTTTTTTAGGTTCAAATGTCTAGATGGCGCCCTTGTAGTGTGGATACGTTAAGGCTCATTGCAGTGACCGTTAAAATATAGAGAGTTTTGCCTCTTTTAATAACAGTTATAAGCAAGCATAAGAAATGGTGATCATGTGATGTTTATTGGCTTAATTTTGAATATGATGTGTGCAGGGGGCAGATTGACCTAAACCAGATGTACACTCATTAAATAACTTTAGAAATAACACACAAGCAAACTTTTAAAACTTATAAGACTTTATTATTCTGAAAATATATTCGTAGTTTGTTAGTATTTCAACTAATGGCTTACTGATTGAATTTCATAAATTAAACCAGTCTCAATCATGCACACACAACTCTTTATAGTGTTAAAGTAAATACTGTATTTTTCTTATAACAATACTGTATTTTACTCTGTTAACTCTACTTTGTTAATTTTTTATTATTAAGCTCTCTTCAGCATTTTGCACTGCTCATGCAC
Organism: Epiperipatus broadwayi; assembly: GCA_028023455.1. NCBI lineage: Eukaryota > Metazoa > Onychophora > Udeonychophora > Euonychophora > Peripatidae > Epiperipatus > Epiperipatus broadwayi. Next base: position 4,342,213 of record JAQFVV010006230.1, read on the forward strand.
TGCTGTTTTGCATACTAATCACACACACATTATGCACTGAACTGCTCTCTCATTTTTCTAGATAGTCCCTTTTTTACATGATCTAATTTGCATGAAGTTTCATTATTATCTCTTTGCAAATTAACATATCTAGGATATTGTGTATTTGTATAATTTCACTTTATTGCGCACATTAATTATTTCTAAAAAATTTTTTTAAGGTCTTTAATATTGGCTAATTTTAAACACACACTTATGCAAATTCATTTTTCTTTATCTATTAGTGTTATATATAGTTTTTAATCAAATATAACAATTCCTTTCTCTTACTCTAGAAATAGGTCTATAAATTGACAAAAAAATAATCTAATCTTTTAGGTTTATGCCCAACTCTAGAAGGCTTTGTTAATATTGGATTTTTCTTCTTCCTGTTCAGTTATTCTTTATTCTTGTTCAGGCTATAGTTCTTTATCCTGTAAATCTTGGCTCAAAATTTTTTCTTCTACATGTAATTTGATATTAATAGTCACATATGTTTTAATATTTTTATTATCATTTAAAAAACCTTCCATGTGAATGGTAGCTCCAGTGCAGGTTTTTCTATTGTGTCTATTGAGTTATGAAAACAGATTTTTAAATGAATTAATTTGTTTTCTTACTTCTCTACTATCTTCTGTTTTAATTATGTATATTTATTTAAACATTAGCTTAGTTATAACTTCCAGTGTCCATTTTTTTCTTAGTATGTCTCTTATCTAGACAGTTTATTTTAAATTTGGCACTTTCTGACTTTGTCTCCTTCTCTCTAGTTTTGTCTGGAATTAACACAGAATATGTATCCAAAAATGATGTTTCACCAATAATTCTGCCAAAATTGAAGAAGTATTGATAAAACATTGCTATAGTTAGTGCTTCATAAATAGCTGCATATTTCATTTTATTCAATGTACATTTTAGTTGATCAGGCTTTTCTACTAATCTATTTGATTCAGGATGGTATGGTAGTATTAACAAATACTGTATCATCTTCTTAGCAAGAAAATCCTTCAACTGTACTGAACAAAATCCTACATTGTTGTTTGTAATTATTAATTCAGGATATCTGTGAGTTGTGAAGAGTTCATTTAGTACATTTATTATATTATCTGCTTTCCATTTACTTAGAATATAAATGAATAATTACAAAAAAAAAAATTCACATAATGGCCCCTACAGAATCTAAATGAACACTTTCCCATGGTTTTGTAGCTTCAGACAATGGTTTAAATTCCTTTGCAGGTAATCTTACTGGTTTTGACAGATTTGACATGTCTTTACAGCTCCCCAATATCGTTATTTATGTCTGACCACTAGACATATAAACAAGCTAGTTCTTTCATATGAACTAATCCAGGGTGTCCTTCATATATCAATTGCAGCATGCCTTTCCCTCTCTTCTGTTGGAATTAAAACACAGTCTATTGAAAGAATACATTCTTTACACCTAGATAAACTTTCCTGTCTGTTGCAGATTTGCAGTAGTATATAGTTTGAATCACTTCTGGTCAGCTTTGTTTGGTCTAATTTTTCATTGACTGCATTCTGCATCATTTTTCATCCATTCTGCTACAAATTTACTATTTAGCTTCATTAGACATAACTTAAACAGTGGTAAAAAATTGTTCTGGATTTTAAATTTGTTTGGCTGGCTTGATATGTCCAATACTTATTTCCAGAAATATAAGGCTGAAATCCTCAGCTGCAACAAATAATGGTAATTTTTTTATCCATGTTTATTTTTACCAGTACTATCAGTATTCTTTTTATATCAACAGGATTACCACTTTCATCTGTAGTAACATAGTTCATCTTTTTGGTTTGAATATTGTTATTTCACTTCCTATTAATGATTATCAAATCCTGCCCCAGTATCAATTTCTATTTTGATAAATTTGATTGCAAAATTTTGACATCTATTATATTACACATATCCTCACTTTGTTATTTTTTGACATTTGCTGAACTCTTGAATACTCTTCCCTCCATTTATTATTGTCAGGTAAATCTAGCTTAGTCATTTTCTGTTTGTTTTTATAAACTTTTGTCAAATGTACTGTCAGTTAACAGTTATTACACTTTTCATTGCATGTCCTTTTTTCTCCACAGCAATAGTAAATGCAGATATTTTGTTAAGCATTCTTCTCAGATGTCTGTGCCTTCATCTTTTTAACAGATATGGTTGACCTAATTACATCCCCCATATTTTATAGTCCTATTGCATATTCTAGAACAGTTTTGTATGTTATTCCCCTTTCCATTGTGCTGGTATAAGTTATTGTTGGCTCACTTACTAATTCTTTCAAGTGGTCTTTAAACTTACATTTCTTTATTAAATCTCACAGTATAATATCTTAGTCTCATATGTTTTCATTTAGTGATTACATTCTTTTTCAGAAGTGATGTTGTGCTATATATATCTAAATTGTTTTGGTTTGAAACATAGATTTAATTTTGGTAGCAATGATTCATAGGGAATGTCTTCAGGCATTTTTGAGTCACACAGATGATTAATTATCTGAAGCACATCATTTCCTGATATCCATGCAACAGTAATAACTTTCAATTTATTATCTGCCACGTTATTTATTATTATGTATCCCTCAACATGACTTACATATGTTTGCCATTGCACTGAAATGTTTATATTAAATGGCATTATCATACTGTTCTGCATTGCCATGTTATACATTCACATTATAATCTAATATTTTACACAAATTATTTACATAAGTTCTTGAGACTGTGCTAATTGATGTCTTAAATGTGCCAGCTGATGTGTACAGGGGCGAAATTGACCTAAACTCATTGTACACTCAATAAATTATTTTAGAAATAACAAGAAAAGTTTTAAACTTAACAAAGATTTTATTACTCTGAAAATCATGCACACTAGTTCTTTATAGTGTTGAATTATAACACTGCATTTTTCTTACTGTAGTTCTTTAGTTTGCTCTAATAATTCTTCTTTGTTAATTTTTCACTATTAAACTCACTTCAGCATTTTGCACTACTCATACACTGCTGTCTTATAAACACCATATTGCTTAAACACATATTACACACTGAACTGCTCTCTCACATTTATAGACAATCTCTTTTTTATATGACTTAATTTGTATAGTTTCATCATTATTTCCTTGCAAATTAGCACATTTAGAATATTTTGTATTTGCATAACTTCACTTATTGTGTATATTAATTTTTTCTAAAGTGAATTTTTATTGACTTTTAATATTGACTAGTTTTACACACACACACTGCTGCAACTCTATTTATTCTTTATACATTAGTGTTATAGAGTATTTTGTTAATTTTAATAGAATGCAATTTGGTATTCATCAGGGTAATATTTTAGCAGTGTTTTTTAACATTCACATTAATGACTTTAGAATTGCTTGAAATCTTATTTTCTATGCTATATTGATGTCTGTAAAATCTTTAGAAGAATCGCATGAGTGATTGATTGCCTTCTCCTTCGGAAAAAGATATGAATAACTTTTGTACTTATAGTGATCTAAATGATATATTAGTTAATTTAGTAAAATTTCCTCATTTTATATTCGAAGAAATCTGAGATTTTAATTCTCACTAAATTAATCCTGCTGAATCCCAAAAAGAGCTGGGAGTCTTATTTTTTAGTAATGAATCCTTTCTTCCTCATATAGAAATGTTTGTTAGCAAAGGTTTTGAGATCATGCACACCATCTTTAGGCATTAGTCATAATATAAAATTCAAAATATTTTTGTCATTGGTTCCTTCCATCACTGAATATTGTTTAATCATTTGGAATTCTAACTTTAAACAATGATGAAGTTTATTACAATCAGTATTTAGTAAATTCTCCAAGTACATTTTTTTGAAAATTAAAGTTGGTCTTCAGTTTTCTTCTAGATGGAAATATAGAGACCTTAAATTTCTTTAGAAATTATAAATCAACAAGTCATTCTATATGATATAATTTCAGTATTGTGGCATTAAACACTTTGGCAGATAAGTTCATTTTCTTATCTAAGAATTAAAGGGATTTATAATTTCTTCCTGCCAGTGATTTAACTAAACAAATTCCACTTTCCTTTTTTTAGAGATTAAAAAAAAAAGATCTTGTACGGAAGTCAACAAACAATGCAGGGTGAGCTTCTCCTAAAACCCAGAAAAACATTGGGCCATAATAGAAATGTCATATGCCTGAAAACACTTGTAAGAAATCATTACAAATATGACTCTTAAGGCTAACTCCAACAAGCAAAAAGAAGAGATTATGACTTTTATGTAATTTTTAAATAGAAGAAACAAAATCTCTATGGTTTAAAAAAAACAGAATACTATCGATAAATCGCTAGCCAAAAGATTTATGATCTGTAAGAAATGCAAACACAGATTACCTACATTAATTTCAATAAAAAAATAAGGAACAGGTGAGTTAAAAAAAAACTAATAATATCTGCCAAAGCTTTTAACAATAGTTAGTAATATAAAAAGAAAAACAATGATCATAAAATATTAACTCACAATACACTCTCCAACCAAGAAATTTTAAGAGATAAAATCTTAAAACTAAGAATATATGATTATAGATTCTATTAAAAATAATATATACAATAAAAGAAATATTTATCTAACTTCTTATGAATAATTGTTCATATTGCTTTTGTATCAAGCTGAGACTTAAGCAAAAAGATTTTAGCCCTGGTTATAATATGAAAATGTTCATTTATCTTCAAGACCTAATGTTCTCTCTGGCTGATTTCTTCCAGCATGGTGCACACAGTTTATTTCTATCTAAAGTTCACTATGAGGGTTTGGATTTTCATTTATCTGGTCGGGAGTATGAAGGCAATATTCAGGATCAGTTCTGGACTAGTGCATTAAGGCATGTTCATAGTGACACAATTTTGAGCTCTGGGATTATTTTTTATATGGCTTAGCACTGCATATTTTTATGAAGGTTCTTTAAGATAGGTAGTTTCTCCATTTTGAATGTTTCTTTTAGCATTTGTCAAGCATTCGAAAATGGCCATTCAATCTTCTCTTGATGATCTGGATTTGCAGTTCACAGCAAAAATAATTTTTGCTTTAGCTAACTTCACTATGCAATTAGCAACTATAAAAATCTAGAGGTCAGCAGTCCACCATTAGTGAATATGCAAGCTACCCTAATAACAATCAAAAACACAGAGCTTTTATATGAAATTATTATCTCCCACCTAATCTTGATTACAAATTTAACCAGGGTTAATCTTAAATAAAACGTTTGTAACCAGAGTTCTCTTTATTATTTATCCCATTTAAGAAAATGAGTTTCTGCTTTTTAAAATAGATTCAAATCAAAATACAAAAGAAAATTTATTATCTTAATTAAAAGTCTTGTCGATTTAAAATTCTATAATTTTGAAAATATGATTGAGTATGTGAGCTATATCATGTATCATGTACTCTTAATAAAATAAAATAAAAAACAAAATACAAAATTTTCAAATCCGATTTTCTTTTCTTTTAAAATCTTTAAAAATATACATTTTAGCTTTGATTTTCCCATGATTGCTTTTGAAGTGGATAAAGCATCTGGTTCAATATATATATATATATACATATATATATGCACACACACTACTATCATGCCATGAAACACATAATAATCTAAGTATATATATATTACAGATCACATTATCATTTGCAGAAAGTTACATGGTCTTTGTAGAATCCTATTAAGGATCTTGCTTGATTCTGTTCTGTTGTGATATTTTCCAACATGTGTGATCCAAATGAGGAAGTTCACTGATGACTGATATAATTTTTGATTTGTGATGGTATGGAATCTGAAATTGTGAAGAGATGGATTCTATGTTTCATGCAAATAATAATTACTGTAATAGTTTGTTTTAAATAGAAAGTATCAATTTCAATTTGTATTGCTGAAAATTGTTTGTTTTAGGATACAAATTAATGCCAATGATTGAGACCAAAATTGATAAAAATAAACAGTTTTTTTTTGCATCTGAATAATAGTTCCAATTATTTGTTTTGTATAGAAATTGTCTATTTTAAATCATATTGAAAATTGTTTGTTTTGAAAATAGTTGTTTTTGAAAATGACAATAGTTAAAAATTGTTTGCTTAATTTTTTTAAATTTATTGATTAACATCTGTACAGATTATTTGGTGGCTCTACATGGTGTTAATATTTTAATATGTTTTATAGTACAGTTGTGTAAGTAGTATCACTATAGGGTTAAATAAAAAATTTCAAATATATATATAGTTTGATAAATAATTAGATTAAAATATGAATTGTCTTACTTCCTTCAAAAAAAAAAGTGCTAAAAATATATAAAATGAATTTGCATTACTCTTATTAAAACATATGTTTTCACTCCCTTTCTCTTTCAAAATTTTTAAAAATAATTTAAATTTTTTTTTAAAATTTATTTGTAAAAAAAAAATTATGTAATTCTTACATCAAACAAATTTTAGTATATATTTTTTTAAAAAAGCAGAAGCTTGATTAAAAATAAGTTAATGATTTTCAAAGATTAAAAAGTGAGGCTTTAAAAAAAATAAAGCCCAAAAGAATATTTTGGCATTCTAATACAGATAAAAATATAAAATTAATATTATAAGTTCAAGGATTTATAGAACTAACAATTGTTGCTGAGATAAGGATAGTTATAACTGATAAACAAGGTTAATAATGCAAGAACTTTTAAATAATAATTAAATTTATAAAAAATAATAACTGAAACACAGGCTTGTTATATACCTGTGGTGATATATATGTAATATAGGGTATATGAGCCCAGACTTTCACACCACCCACTTCTTTCCACTCTATCTAATAACACTGATACACCTAAACACATATATGCTGAAAAGATAAATAATCACCAATATACGTGTTTCATGCTAAACCAGCAATCATCGATTGGTCCAGACTATCATCTTTACACACATATATAGTATAAGTGCTCAGATATATATTAAGATAGACTATCTTCATAGTTTAATGGACAGGCTTCAATCCACTCTACACTCCAACTCTTCAACCGTCCATCCAATTGAAAATCTGATGATGGAATGCTCAAAGGCCACCCTGAGGCTGAGATTATTGTCACACCCATGTTGACCTAAGGTCAATCTGAACCCCACATGTACAGGACATAATCCATTTAATACATATGCAAGGATGGGCAGACATCTCTATAATGTAATAACTGAAACACAGGCTTGTTATATACCTGTGGTGATATATATGTAATATAGGGTATATGAGCACAGACTTTTACACCACCCATCTCTCTCCACTCTATCTAATAACCCTGATACACCTAAACACATATATGCTGAAAAGATAAATAATCACCAATATACGTATTTCATGCTAAACCAGCAATCATCAGTTGGTCCAGACTATCATCTTTACACACATATATAGTATAAGTGCTCAGATATATATTAAGATAGACTACCTCATAGTTTAATGGACAGGCTTCAATCCACTCTACACTCCAACTCTTCAACCGTCCATCCAATTGAAAATCTGATGATGGAATGCTCAAAGGCCACCCTGAGGCTGAGATTATTGTCACACCCATGTTGACCTAAGGTCAATCTGAACCCCACATGTACAGGACATAATCCATTTAATACATATGTAAGGATGGGCAGACATCTCTATAATGTAATAACTGAAACACAGGCTTGTTATATACCTGTGGTGATATATATGTAATATAGGGTATATGAGCACAGACTTTTACACCACCCATCTCTCTCCACTCTATCTAATAACGCTGATACACCTAAACACATATATGCTGAAAAGATAAATAATCACCAATATACGTATTTCATGCTAAACCAGCAATCATCAGTTGGTCCAGACTATCATCTTTACACACATATATAGTATAAGTGCTCAGATATATATTAAGATAGACTACCTCATAGTTTAATGGACAGGCTTCAATCCACTCTACACTCCAACTCTTCAACCGTCCATCCAATTGAAAATCTGATGATGGAATGCTCAAAGGCCACCCTGAGGCCGAGATTATTGTCACACCCATGTTGACCTAAGGTCAATCTGAACCCCACCTGTACAGGACACAATCCATTTAATACATATGCAAGGATGGGCAGACATCTCTATAATGTAATAACTGAAACACAGGCTTGTTATATACCTGTGGTGATATATATGTAATATAGGGTATATGAGCACAGACTTTAACACCACCCACCTCTCTCCACTCTATCTAATAACACTGATAGACCTAAACACATATATGCTGAAAAGATAAATAATCACCAATATACGTATTTCATGCTAAAGCAGCAATCATCAGTTGGTCCAGACTATCATCTTTACACACATATATAGTATAAGTGCTCAGATATATATTAAGATAGACTATCCTCATAGTTTAATGGACATTATAGAGATGTCTGCCCATCCTTGCATATGTATTAAATGGATTATGTCCTGTACATGTGGGGTTCAGATTGACCTTAGGTCAACATGGGTGTGACAATAATCTCGGCCTCAGGGTGGCCTTTGAGCATTCCATCATCAGATTTTCAATTGGATGGACGGTTGAAGAGTTGAAGTGTAGAGTGGATTGAAGCCTGTCTATTAAACTATGAGGATAGTCTATCTTAATATATATCTGAGCACTTATACTATATATATGTGTGTAAAGATGATAGTCTGTACCAACTGATGATTGCTGGTTTAGCATGAAATACGTATATTGGTGATTATTTATCTTTTCAGCATATATGTGTTTAGGTGTATCAGTGTTATTAGATAGAGTGGAGAGAGGTGGGTGGTGTGAAAGTCTGTGCTCATATACCCTATATTACATATATATCACCACAGGTATATAACAAGCCTGTGTTTCAGTTATTACATTATAGAGATGTCTGCCCATCCTTGCATATGTATTAAATGGATTATGTCCTGTACAGGTGGGGTTCAGATTGACCTTAGGTCAACATGGGTGTGACAATAATCTCGGCCTCAGGGTGGCCTTTGAGCATTCCATCATCAGATTTTCAATTGGATGGACGGTTGAAGAGTTGGAGTGTAGAGTGGATTGAAGCCTGTCCATTAAACTATGAGGATAGTCTATCTTAATATATATCTGAGCACTTATACTATATATGTGTGTAAAAAAAATAATATAAAGTTGATAGAAAATTGAATTATTTGCAATAATGATAATAAAAATAAGAATTTTAATAATATTAACAACAAAAACAATAATAATAGTAATAATATTAACAACAACAGCAATAGTACCAGTAGAAGTTGCAGTAGCAACAGCAGCAACAGCAACAAGAACAACAACAACAACAATAATAACAACAACTACATCTGATTTTCAATAATATGGATGACTGAAGAGTTGGAGAGTGGAGTATATTGAAGCCTGTTCATTAAAGTTTAAAGATTTGATATCTTAATACAAACAAACCACTGATTATATATATATGAGAGATGATGATCTGAACCATAAATAATAATAATAAAATGTTAATAGCTTAGTAAAAAATTATAAGTTTTTCAAGTTAGATATATTATTGTTTTTATCATAAGATTAATTAGTAAGTGTGGGAGGGATACATAGTTTTTTCAAGACCTATTGCTTATAACATGTTTATAATAATATAAAATGTTTATAGATATTTGAGGACATATATGCCACAAAATGGATAAGTTTGTATAATTCATTTGACAAGTTATATATCAGGCATACAATAGGATAAAGCCCTGATGTTGGTTTATATAATGATAAATTCTAAGAATAAGTGGTCCATTTATGCTTTTTCAATTGATGCTTATGGGTGAATGCATGTAAATTCATGAAAAGTGCATGACCAAAAATGTATTTTCTTCTCTCTATATATAGGTATATAAAAAGATTTAATACATAATGAGCTACAATGTTTATATTGTTTAGATAATCTATGTTTATATATTCATGAACATTTATATATTTTAGTTCTAAAAAAGATTGCTGGTCAGTTGAAACTGCAAGACTGATCAAATAAATAATAAAATATAGTATTGTAAAAGTGATTAAAAAAAGAAGGTTTTACTTATTTGTTTTAAAATATTTATTTATATGAGGAATTCATCCTGAAATATGTACAGAAAGGGATATCTATATTTTTAAGAGAGTGAATGGTAAATCCTCAATGCACAGCTTATTATACAATTTGAAAATTCAACAGCAAATGACATAGTAGCATATAAGGAACAAATTTATAAATGTTAACAGCCAATCACTTTTAAAAATATCAAAAAAAGATCAAAGAAGTCATTATAAACCAATGTTGTAACAATATATCTAAAATACATAGATTTTATTCCCGAACCTATTAGAAACTGAACATATTTGGGAGAAAACTGACATGAGTAACTTATTGGTTTATTTTTGAATCACAAATATTTTTGTTGGATATAAAAACAAGCCGATATGTTTGGCAACAATGGTGATGACATTAATAGTTTCTAAAGGGATTATATTATTACGCAAATCATCTGAGAATTAAAGCTATTTCAAAGAGAAACAAATGAAAACTCAAAGGCATAGCCATGAGCTCTTGATATTCTTTGCAGTGAATTTCATTGATGACAAGGTACCACATAATCCATAAGAATATCACCAATATTGTATTCTGCTGTATGCTAATTATGCAAAGATACTTGTATTCATTGAACCCAAATCTGCTGCAGAACTAATAATAGAACTGATTCAACTACTATTCATAAGTGAATTCTCAATAGAGTGGTATCTTTTAAAATAACTTGTCACCTTAAAGTATTATCAATAAATTGATGACTCAAGACAATATCAGCACATTGATGTCCTATCAGAGTGAGGCTAAAACTTAACTGACATGATACTGTCTTCTTTCAATGGCAATATTGCTATTTTCAGCAACAGAATTGTTCATCAATTCAGTGCTAGAATTTCTCATCAATGCTTATTCTATTCTTTAATTGGTTTAGCACTAAATATATATATAAAATCTTTTAAAATGCTATATTTAATAATCAACTTGGATCTTCCTCAGTTACAGTGAAATAAAATAAATAATCACGCAGTCAGTTGCTTGGATTATGTGATGTTCAACATAGGTACTGAATCAGCTAAAAATCAATTCAAACGCGATCAAATAAACACTGAATGGTCATTTAAATCTCAGAGTACTATGTCATATAATTTAAATATATTATCATTCTGAATACATCTTTTCTTTGTTTTGTAATTTTTTTATACATTGTTACACTATTTTTTTCCTAGATTTAAAATGACCATGTTTACCAAAAAAATGATGAAGATGATTACATTGCACATAATGATAATCATAAAAAGATACATTTTGTCTCCTATTATTTAATTAATTTATAGTTTTTGCTATATTATTAAGTTTCTCGTAATTACTTGTAGATAGATATATAAGTAACATTACGTAATAAAAAAAAAGGCAAACAATTATGATATAGTCAGAGCAGGCCCAAGAAAAAGCGGAATTCAATGAAATAATGTCATGCGGAACATCTTTTATATATGATAAAAACTTTAAAAAATTATTTTCTTATTTGCACAAAGATATATTACTTTACAATTAATATAAATCGAGTCAAGAGTGAGTTTATTTATTTTGAATCAGAATTCGCAATATATATACTGTATATATATCCAAGAAAGTATTTTTTTTTTTTTGCATTTTATATACTTTTTTTGTTTACTCTAATTGACCCAATAAAATTGCACAAGTTAGTACTTCTAATGTATAAATAATTAGTTATTTATTATTCGCATTTCACATTAACATAACCAGAATATTGCTAAAATTTTAGGTATATGCGTTGTACGTACTGAAAAATCTACGCCACCATTATAGAGTTTTGGTAATTAAAAAAACAACAACATAGTTACATTTAAAGTGATAAAATGTTCTATTTTTCGCTATAGAGATAGATGATGTAGGGTCGGGAACTTGATAAACGCAAAGTTGCGCCATCGCAACCTTCGCACCATCCTCGGGCCGGCTCTGTTTATATCGCTTCTAGAAAGTAAAGATCGCACCAACATCCTTTTATACGTAAAAAGTTAAGAGATTACTCACTAGAGTAGTTAGTGAAGGTTTTTATGGTTTTCCTTAGTTGCTTTATTTTACAGCTTAAAATAGGTACCTACGCATTTACCAAACAATAACTACGTGACCTCAGGGTCGAGTTGGCAGGTGGATGCGTTAATCGCTACACAATGGCGTCTTTTCTTATGTAACAATATAACTTTTAATTATTGTTTACCATTTATTTCAACACATTTAAAAGAAAAATAAATAAATAAGTAAATCATGTAAATAAAACATGAATGAAAATATTTAACGATCGTGTAGTTACAATCAGAATAAAATATATATTATTTAGTTCACTACATTAAATCTAAATTTTAATCTATAGAATTTTTTTTAAAAAAAACTGTTCCAGTCTATTAATTTTATAAAATAGCAGTTGCTAACGTAAAAAGAGATTAATAATAAATCATTTTCCACTAATGATAATATTTGCGGATTCTATCTAAGTCGTCATTATAAACTAATGTAAATGTATTACATATTTTTCTTTTTTACGACATTAAATTAAAAAAAAAAAAAAACACAAATTATATTATACTAGAAAATAATTTAGTAATACGATTAATTATCAAAAATAATTAAGAATAAAAATACTTATTTTTGAAAACAGAAGCCAACAATGGAAAAGTGCAGCAGTAATTTAGCGAATGTAAATCGACTTACCTATAATCCCTTAATTTCTTTTAGCTATTACCGCAGGTCACAACATTGGTTGCATTAATAACAACTTATAAGGAGAGAAAAGGACAAAGAAGACAAAGATAAGTTATTGAAATAAAATTATGGAAAATGGATATGAGTATATATGTATACTAGTTTAGAGTTATAAAAGAATAAAAATATGTATAATATCACCAACCATTCGCAAACGATTATGGCTATTCCAATTTCAAGAGAGAGAGAGAGAGAGAGAGAGTGAGAGAGAGAGTGAGAGAGACTACTCTAGGAACGAGTTTTGAGATTACTATACAAACCAATCTGTGAATCACAAAATGCATCCACTTATAGAACATGTAGGTTCATTATTCTATTTATGTGTTGCTATCTTTTTAATTTCTTTAAACTTCTGTTTCTGAAATATACTTCAATATTGTATTCTCTGCCATATTTTCCTAATGATAACAATCAACACTACACTTCTTTAAAATGTCTTTGAAATAATTGTTATACAGGCTCTATCTCCCACCTGAAGCCATATTCAAGTTACCATATCTTGTGATTCACATGTCCAATCCAATGAAATTTTTTTACAATAGTTGTCTCTATTGTACCACATCCAAAAAGTTGAAGAATACTTTGATGAATGTATTGATTGATCTTATAATCTTGTCATTATATTTTTAAAATTTTATATAATATCCTTAAATGAAACTTTTCTAATGCCTTTGTGTTGCATCAATAGGATATCCAAGTCTCACTTCCATACAATAAATTTGATAAAATAATAGTCAATATACAGTTAATTTTGCTACAATAGTTATTTTCCTGTGATGACATATTCTATCTTTTAATCTGTGTCTGTGTGTATATATAAAATCAAAATTATCCTAAATTCACAACTCAACCAGATTAGCCAAAAAATATAAACTCTAAAACACAACCAATGGTTTCACTACTATAAGCAGACTTCTCAAGTGTAAAAAACTAGAGAAAATAACATTTAAACTAAACATTACCCACAATTCCACTTACATTCCATACACCCTTAATATTAAAATAAATTTTAAATAAGTTAATTGCTTCAGAATCATAAATTTTTATTAATAAAGATTCTTTAATTCTTATTTCTCTCGAAGAAGAGAACCTTAGTTTCATCAAAATTAATAGTGTGGCCTGTATCTTTTTCATGGATATATAAAGCAGAACTAAGGTATTTATTTCTAAGCCTACTTTTATTTATCTTCATTCTTTCATTTAAGCTCAAACTACTTTGATCTCTATATACATTCTTACAACAACAAGGGGCAATATACACTACTCCAGGAATAGTCTTTCCACCAAAAATTTTCTTTATATTATTTAATAAATTATTCAAAGTAATACCCATTTTCTAAGCAATTTTCTTATTTCCAGATAAATTACTATTTTTTACATATAATTCTATAAGAAGACAATTTAAATGGCAAAGAAATAAAATCATATTTTTCTTTATCCTTTAAATTATTACAAATAATATTACTATTAAATAAAATACTTTTAACAAATTTACCAGAGTGACCAACACTCAAACAATCTATATAAAACTGACCTTTTTGAAACAAAGCTACCCTATTAGAATTATTTAATCTCTTATTTCTATAACAATAATTTCTTAAAGCAGCTACTTTATGAGATACAGATTAATAGCTATCAGGTTTAATTATAGATCTTAACATAATGACTATCAAACAATTATTTTTTACATTTCTATTCACCAATAAATCTAAAAATTTTAATTTGACAAAATCTACCCTCCTTCATTGTACAATATATTTTGTAAAAGGATCAAAACAATCAAACTCATTTACCAACTCTTTCAATTTATCATTGTCAATTATAAATAATCAATCATCCACATATCTAACAAATAATTTTAAATGTAAACAATCATTCTTAATAATAATTTCTTCTTCCAAATAATTAATATAAACTGAACAAATTAAAGGAGAAATAATATAACTTATTATCCACTTTTCCTTAAACTTACAAAAATTACCATTATAAGTGAAATACATAGAATCCTGCAATAATAAAAGCAAATCTTTAATCATCTTAATCTTATTTTTTAAAAAAGATAACCAACACAGACATAAAAACATCACTACTGCTTAATCTCATACCAGATTGATACATATTCTCAATATCCGAGATACTCAAATACATTCTATTTTAAAATTATTGATTTTATCAAAAGCCTCAAAAGAAGAAGAAACTATGTAATGACCAAAATCAACAAATTGTTTAAAAAAATTATTCAAGAACCTAGAAAATACCCTCCGCAACACTGCCTGTGAAGTCAAAAATAAATCTTAAAGGAAAGCCATCTTTGTTAATCTTGATATCCATAAACATCTTAACTGATATAAAGTCTTTAGAATAATATTTTAAATAATCCACTCTATTAATTTTAAATCTGCCATTTTTTTCATAATATCTATTAACCTCATTTTAATAACATTACCAGGATCTTTTTCTAAAAGCATATATTAACTATTATTTAATTCATTATCTATTTTCTTCCTAAACCCAAGATGGCCACTTTTGTTTTTATGAGAAATGATCACATAATTAGCAATTAATATATCCTTAAGATGTCTAATCTCATCAGGATTAACACTAAATTTATCTTTTTTTATAAATGCAAATAACTTATTTTAAAAGTTTTTAAATATTAAGTGTGGGTGGGATGTAAGTAGAATTGTGGGTAATATTTAGTTTAAATATGTTGTTATTTAGTCATTGTTTACACTTGAGAAGACTGCTTGTAGTAGTAAAACCATTGGTTGTGTTTTAGGGTATATATTTTTTGGATAGTCTGGTTGAGCTGTGAATTTGGGATAATTTTCATTATTTTATTGGCTAGTTTAGGTTTAGACTTTTGATGTTTGTATATTTATTAAGTTGGATATGTGTCTCATGGCATACAAAAACATAGTAGTATTGTGTGTACATATATATTTATATAAAGTTGAAAGGAAAAGTAGAAATAAACACAGACAAAAAAATTTTGTAGATATTTTCTATACTTCACTGGAGTATATGATTTTGAATTTAAAAAATATTATAAATTAAATATTTATAAAGGTCTAATTAATATTTTACTAATTCTGATTTTGAAATTAAAACAAGAATGTTTTTATGTTACAATAGATATACTGGTAATTACAAAATTCCACTATATTTTGATTAAAGCAAATTTTCTAATTAATGCTTATATAACATATTTTGATAAAAATTCTACAAAGTTGTTTTTAAAAGGAGTAAACTGAAAAGACTCATTAACTTTTTCAATAAAGATGAAGACAATTTGCTTTTAATTACTGTGTTTTTTCCATCATGTCTATAAAAAGATTGAAAAAAAGATTAGGCAAGTTTTTTAAAGTTTTTATAGTATTAGTTATTATGAAGATATAAGTGAAAGCAAGACAGTGCAAGTCCATCTGGTGCTACTAGTTCACAATGGTAGGGCTTGGATTCACATGAAAGCAAGACCCAGCTTTTATATGATTCATAGCTTATATATATATATATATATATATATATATATATGTGTGTGTGTGTGTTTTATCTGGCATTAAGACTAAAGGGAGTTCACTGCAGGTCAACAGTCACCAGATTATATCTTTTCTGAAGATGACAATAAGCCTGTCTACTGTTTATCTAGAGATTCCATCAATTTGCTGAAGTAGTTTATACATATACCATTTTATCTATATGCAGAGAGACATAGATAAAGCTACTGCATCATATATATAAAGTACAGCTGGTGAATAGTGTTATGTATATTGAGAACAATAGTATTTTAAATAATTTCTTGAAAATAGTTAAAATTTTTAATTAACAAATTTTAAAAGTAAATGACTTTTGTCAACTTAAAAATAAAACAAGGAAAGAAAATAATAAATGACATTTGTGTCTAAAAGATTATTTGTTCCTGATATTGTTCATAAAAGAAAGGAGAGAGAGAGAGAGAGGAAAACTCTGAGGATCTTTTTTTAAAATACTAAAATAAGGCCACAAGAACCTAAATTTTAAATAAAACTTTCCAAATGATAATAGTTGTTTTTTTAAAGAAAAACTTTTACCATAAAAAAGCAGCTAATTAATAGCTTTAATTCATATTATATATATATGTGCATTTTATGTTTTTTGACATTGAATTAATTGTATTGAGAAAATATAATATGGTATATTTGGTTGTTTTTTTTTATAAATACAAGTGTGTGTACATATTTCCAGGTGCACACAAATATATGTTACATCAGTCATTAATTATATATTATAAATTAATCATATTTTTATTATTAGTTTATGACAATTTAAATATGTTCATTTTTTATACAGGTATGTCTGTGTACTGATATATAGGTGTTTTATGTAAATTTATTGGGACATATATGTAAATTACAATATAATAGTGGATTTCTTGTTGACATTAATCAAAATCAAAAGGCTTAATTTATATGTATAGTCATATTCTACAGACTATAATGTAATTTTATTGTTATTAATAAATTTATATTTCAGTGTCAAAATTATTCCCATGAATTTATTCAATTAGAAATAGTTTTAGAATGTTATATGTTTGTATTATATCTCTTCTTCACAGTAATAGTTTTAGAACTTTTGTTCTCTGAGCTAGATTCATGCATAACAGTCTGTTATATAAAGGGGTTTATATTTAGTGTTATGGGCATCCAGATAATGATGATTTTGGATGCCACAAAAGGGATATTCTTTAAAGTCCATGCACTACATTTCATTTTATGTATTAATTCTTTAGAAAATTAAGTTTTTAGTTATCCAATACAATGATCAGCATGTTTTAGTATTTCAGAAATATTTGACATTGTTGTATTTTGATAAAGTAACACCTAAGTATATGCAACCAGATAATTATTGTTTATATTCCTGTCCTAGGTTTGGCAGCAGTTAAATAACTAGCCTGATCTATAGTGGATCACTTTCAAATCCAGTCACAAGATTGACTGTTGATTTATTTTATTGTTGATCATTCATGATGATGAATGATTATTATTTTTATATAATGCTGGTGAACTTATAGTTAGTTCTGTGCTGATCTCATGTTCATTATAACATGATTTCTCATGCTCATTCCATTTGATATTTAATTTTATATTTTGTTTATTAGGGGATGATGATGATGATTTCCGATCTCATCAATCTCATCGTAATTTAACCCCTATTCTCTGTACCATTACAATATATATATATTAAACTGTAAATAAAGTTCATTAAATTTTTGTAATGACATACAGACAGTACATTATAATTGTCACCTCTCACTATTATTATCAGTAGAAAAATTTAAGTATAGCATGGATATTGTTGAATGATAAATAAAAATAATACATGCAAATGTACACATATCAAACACTTATTTGTGGTGGGATAATAATGGAGATATATGCCATATTCATCCATACTGTGGAGGCTGATTAGTTAACAGTGATTACAAAATCATTGTGTGTACAAGTTATCCATTATCCATGTGTAAGAAACTGAAGAGAATTATAACACAATTATATGTACTCTCTATATATTTTTCTGTGCTTGTGAATAGCTAAATTCATATGACAGTTTATTGTAATTACTTTGGAAAGTATGAAGTGAATTCTACTCATTATTTATCCTTTTCTTATATCTTTATTGCAAATGAATAAATTTGTGCTGTTAAGTTTTAATTTGTGTATTAGTTACTTAATAAAAGTTATTGATGCATTCTGGTAGGTATTGAACAAATACTCCTGGGGTACACAGTAGCAGCACATTAGAGTCTGTCCTGTACATCAACATTCAAAAACATTCTTTTACTTATAAAACTATCAAGATATTTAAATTTGGCTTTTATTTTCAGTTGATCATCATGAAAGCTACAGTTGCTGAGAATTTTTTTTCTGGCTGATAAGGAACTTCTTTTTTAAACATTAGTTATTAAACCTAAGTCTTTATATAATGTATTCAAAGCATTAAATATAAATTGTAAATCATCTTTTGAATTGAAAAAATAGCAATTATCAAACTACTGTAAATCCAGAATTCAAACAGGTAAAGTTTTTGCTTTTAATCACTTTCAATTGATTTAGATCAAAAATTTCTCCCATCAAATCCCTATTATATCTTAATCCCTGTTTCATTAAGCTGTTTATAAACAGTTCCAAAGACAATTCTCATAAAAATTGAAAACAAGTACACATCTTTGTTTAATATTAGTTTTCATTTTAATGCCTCAGATTTCCACTTGTAGTAATAGCATTTCCCTCTCATTTCATCATTTAGAAGCTGTATAATATGAATACATTTTGGTGAACAACCAACCAATTTCAGATAATCTCATATCTGTGTGATTAATTGAATCAAATGTGTTGATAACTTAATAAAATATTTAAATCTCTCTCTTGTTTCTGACATTTTTCTTGCATTTGTCTGAGAATGAAATCCATGTGTATAACAATTTTTCATTTTCTAAAACTACATTGAGTCTTTGATATCTATTACTAATAACAATCTATTCAACAAAATCGTTAAATCTTTCTTTGCTGGAGTGGGTAATAATGGCATTCCATGATAATTAGTACAATCATGTATATTCCTTTTATTTTTAATCTTTAAGATTAGGTAGCACAACCTTATAGATTCATATATTTCTAAAAAGTCTCAATATTTTTGAAACTAATATTTCACCATCATATTTTAAAACTTCTCATGTTATTTAATAAGAATTGGCAGCCTTTCCAATTTTAAGATTACTAAATACTGTTTTGAGATTACTAATGTGAATGAATATCTTTGTCCAAATCTAAATGTGATAAAATGAATATGTTGATAAAAGTAGCCATCTTATGTTGGAGCATATTCACTGATAAAATGAGCATTAGTATTACTGTGTAAAGCAAGTTTTAACATCATTATTCTTTCATCAATACAACTAGGAATTTCAAAAATAGAATATAATAACATGAAAGGCTAAAACCTTCGACAAATGCACTTTAAAAATGCTTATGTGACAATTGTATTTTCAGAAAATCTAACATCATATATTTTATTTTCATGTATTGATCTCCCCTTCCAAAAAAACCTTTGTATCCATATATCTGTTTATTAAATTATTAACTGGAAGACAAGTTTTACTAGAATAGCTATGCCATTCTTAAATTTTATCAGTTCCTTACCCTCTATTGTTGTCATTAGCTTGAAACAAGTAAAGTTTACACAGTCCACATGCCTATATTTAGAATTGGTAGTTTTGTAATCAATAGAGCTGTCCTCTGGTCTGGTCTTAAAAAGTTCTCAAATAAAGTTTGCACATACCACATACCTATACCTAAAATAAAATAAATTTACTTATCTTAAATATTTTCACTATCTTTCTGCTTTATACCTACTAATGATAAGATTATTGCCATCACATTGTTGAGTAACCTATCATACATCAAAACATAGCTGGACTCTGTAAAACAGTCAATTTTAGAATACATTTTTTCAATTTCTTCCACTTCCATGGTAGACATGGGATTTTTAAATAAAGTTAAATGAACATAAAATCTTTACACAGTTGAAACTCTGTCCCAAATCCAGTTCCAACGTGATTCATTAATGATTACACCATCTCAAATAAAAATCACAATTGTCAGCCTACTAAGCCTATCTTTATCATTGCTTAATAAAACTTTTGAAAGTTTGAGCTAATTAAAGAATAAGAATTGAATTGTAGAGCACCAAATACCATTATCACAATTAGTACAGAAAAATGACTGATGACATAAGATTCATGATAACTAGACCTAATATTAACTTAATTGAAGAAAAGAAAGAGGGGGCAGACAAGACTGTTACAATAGAAACATTACTCAGTTTTTGATGAATTAACATCCTATTCTACAATACTACAACTCAGTCAGACATTGTTTATTTGTTATTTACAGTTATTGAAAAGGCATTCTACTATCTGCTACTTATGAAGCTCATTGATAGCCTAAATAAAGCTTGACATAATATATAACTAAAAGAAATAGAAAAAATAATCAATTAGCAAATGGTTAATATATTTGGAAGATTAAATTGGAATAAAAAAGCTTTAGCTCTAGATTCAATCATCATTGCATTAATCCATACCGAACAAAGGATATCTGAAGGTTTCTTACTATTGTCTGATACAAAGATAAGAATTGTAAATACTAAAGAATGACGAAAAAAGTAAAAATGCGATATATGTATGGTTTATATGGAGATGATAAGTTAGAGTATTTAACATGTAACTTTAGCAGAATATTGAAAAGTAATCAGAAGAAATGATATGGAGAGTGAGAAAAATGTAAAAAGAAAAAAAGTTTTGTACTGTGATCATTACAATGAAAATGAATGAGAAAATAAAATGTTGGTAAAACAGATTTTATTAAAGTAAAATATAAGAAAAAAATTATTTAGCTCTGATAGAATGATTTGGTATGTTGTAGATAAATTTATTATAGAATATAACAGTTTCAAATGGTGGAATGTTTATCTTAAACAGTAGCAAACTTTTCATAGGAATAGTGCCATCCAATGTAAGCTTACGCAATCAATAGATGCAAGGTTTGTGTATAAAATATCTTTCTTAGTGCTTACTCATCCAATATCCCCAGCATAGTTTCTAGCTTGTGGTTTTCATCAGTGAGAAGCCTAGGATCTTGCATCCATTGATTATCAAAGCTTGCACTGGGTGCACTACTGCATGAAGACTTTGTTACAGTTTTATCAACTTGTATAAGCATAGCAAATGATAACCATGTAATCTTTACCATAGCTAGTAGAATATCTGCATATATGGAATATGTATAGAGACCTCTGATTTAAAAAAAAAGCCATTTACATCACATGACATATAGTTAGAAATATTTTTAATTAACAGGCAAGAAAAATTAGATTTTAAATAGAAAGCTAAAGTCCAAATAGATTCACCACAAGAATATTGATTTTAAATGGGTTGAGGTGTTACATATTGACCACTTCAACTTTTGCTCAATAATAATAATTTGTATATCAGAAAGTAATGAAATTTGAAATGTGTATGACTGATGATTTCTTTCAAAGCACATTAAGTTTAGTTAATATTTATTTGTAATCAGATAATTTTAAAATTATTAAATAATCAGTACAACAGCATTATCCATAATTATTTAAATTACTAAAAAAGGCAAAACTCTTCATACAATAGTGCCACTCAGTGCTAATCAGAGTAATCAATGGATGTCAGCAGGCTTAGTGCATAAAATCCCTATCTAGTGCCTACTCATCCAATATCCCCAGACTAGTAATTACTATAAAAAAAATTATATTACAGTTTATAAAAAATAAATTATAAAGCCAAAACTTAGAGCAATATTTATAATGGAGGAATAATCCTAATCTTTTCGAAATGTCTGGCTTCTGTAAAATGAATAACAAGATAATTTTCTCACTCTGGCTTCAATGTCTGCTTTAAAAACAATAATTCACTCTATTTTCTCTGATCAGAAACATTCTATTATACAAAATAGTGATTAATTAATACAAAATGATGTTATCATATTTTCATCTCAGTCTAATTTTTGGGTATTAACCTTCATTAAACAATGCTACCCATTAATGTAGATCAATTACCAAAAACTTATCTGATGAGGGTCTACAGTTTGGTTTCCATTGGTTCACATTTTTGCAGTGAATATCTATGAAATACAAAATGTTGATTGAATTATTACTTCAAAGAATAATGAATCAAATAATAGCTTTTATACTAATATTCTAGTAATTAAAGTTTATTAGCATATAATAACACTATAATCAAATTCTTCTTTTTGAAACTTTTTTTAATATTATTAGAACTGACTTCGGATTTTATTCCTTCCAATGCAAAATAAAATTAAATACTTTTGTTTGATAAGGATAAATTCTAAATCATTCTTTTTAGCATCAATATAAACAAGAATGCTTGAATAATAATAATAATAATAATAATAATAATAATAATAATAATTAATTATTATTATTATTATTATTATTATTATTATTATTATTATTATTATTATTATTATTATTATTATTATTATTATTATTATTAAAATCGAATATAAATAATATATCAACTTAAAAAAATTATATAGAAAAAAAATGAAGTGACAATTTTTTTTTCTTATCTTCACTCAATAATATTAATACAGGGGCAGGTTATTGTAAACCTTTTAGTGTCCTTGATATCCATCTGTACTAACTGTGGCAGTAGAATTATGTGTTTGTGGAATCTCCTTTTCATTTTTTAATGGCACACACATTAATTTTGAAGCATTTTTTTTCCTAAATTTTTAATTGCTTTTTGCCTATGGAATAAGAATAATGAATTCATTTAAGAGTGACTTCAAATAGCAATTGAATATCATATTCATTGATAAATGGCTACAAAAAGATGATATTACATATAAAATATTATAGGATGCTGAAGTATTTATTCGGTATGCCTTAAAAACCAAATAGGATAACATTAAAAATAATTAGTAAAATATTTTTAAAAAAGAATTCTTAAATTAGATGTCTTAAAAGTATTTTTAAAACTAGAGGTCAAAAACAGTCTGGTCCTGTGAAACTTTTAGAAAACAGAAAAATTGGAAAAAATAAAATAAAATTATGCAGGAGTAACAACTGTAGGCTGTTTCAGATTTGAATCTTTACTTTTAATTATCTACATGCTAAAAATAATCGATCAGTTTGTAGTTTGAATGACTGTATAAAGCTACCCTAATTAATGGACTTTGAATCCTAGAATCTGCCACTCTACAACTGCACTAAAACATAATAAGAAATTGTGAGTGAGATCTGATATACAATCTAAATAACTATTGGAATTTGTTATTAGAAAAAAAGTTAAGTATTGTAGATTTCTGTGAAATGAGATAGGTGTATTGTGGAATAAAAAAATGAAGTGACTTGAGAGATATTCTGATGGTAAATTATGTAATGGTGTTACCCAAGTTCAAGTGCAAGAAATAATTATATATATATCGTAATGGGCATACCCCCTAATTAACATATAAAATTGATTCTTCCCTTTTAATCTCACCAATGATGGACATATATTCTCCAACAAACTTGTGTGTAACCAATTTCTGGTCCACATCTTTTAGTGATATGAATTTAATATTTTATTAATCACTAAAATTTCCAATGGGAGAGACAATACAGATAATGGATCTGCTCCGAATTGTATTAACTAAAATTATTGGAACAAATAGGACTATGATAAGCACTTCAGATACTTGTGACAAACTATTTGCTATATTTCCCCAGTAAAGTATCTCCCTTAAGAGATATATATATAATTATCCCTGCTGTATTTATGAGCATCGATTTATTGATGTCGAGTGCCAATCTACTGCTTTCAGTGAGAATTACACCAGTAACACTCATACATTGATTCCTTGTATGTTCATTTGAAATATTCACCCAACCTATTCTAACTCAGTATCTCAGGGGGTAGTGGTGATGGTGCCATTGGAGCACATGGATAGTTTATGAATAAGAAAGTATGATAATTTCATTTGAGCAGTCTCTATAATACATATAAAATCTTTTACCCGTACATTTCTGTAAAATAGGCTAATAAGTTCTAATTCTAAATTTATTAGACATTATTTCATCAATCTAAAATAATTATTTAATTTATAAACCCTCTATATTACTGGTTATATAAATTTGGCCCAAATCCACATACATATGCATAATATAAGCAAGTAAATGATTATATCTATAAAAATAATTACATATATTGAAACAGTAAGGTCTGCTTTGCAGATCTTCGTTTCACCTTTTCTCACCTACTTCCTACCCTCATACCTTAGTTTGAACCCCAATCTATTGTAGTGTGTCTGCAATACACTTATATACCGAAAATCCCGCCTAATTTTAAACCATGAGCACAATGCTCGTATTATATATATAACTTATTCCCAAATAAAATAAAATATTATGAATTATGTATTTGTTCACATAATTTACATTTATTAAAAAGTAAGTTATATAAGTCGTAATTGCGCACACACTATGATATCCATTTTAAAACATATCAAAATTATAAATTGTTAAAGTTATTTTGCTTGAATCTGTTTACAAATATATTACGTCGTAATATATTTTGATTTAAAATAAAATTCATTTAGTAAATATTCGTTTAGTAAATAGATTTAAATATTGCAATTTAAAAAGTAAAATCATTTTCTTTAATTTAATAAAAGTTATTCCAAATATTTCTGTTAAAATCAATGAGGGACAATAGTTTAATTAGTAAATGTATAAGTTTATCTAAAAACAGCAGATGTCCACTTAAAGTTTTCTTTAATTAATAAAAGTAATTTTTAACTAAATCTAGTTTGTAATTCGAATGTCAACAGGGAAATTAACAAAAGAAATTAATTAATGTTGAATTCCTTTAGACATTCCAATGATTTAATTACAGCTGATAAGTCCGATATTTTTGTAATGCTCCAGGGCAGTTCTATTGTTAATTTCTACTATAAAAAGGAGGGTTTTCTTTTGTTCTCCAGTGAGTTGGTATTCTAATGTTTCTAAGAGAAATCATTCTGAGTTCTATTCTATTAATTTGTAAATTTTGACATGACAGAGTAGAGTGCAAGAAGGCTATCTCTCTCCAAAATGGTCATATGCTGCCGTAGACCATCGGAAGTTATCACGGGCCCCGGAACTGCTGCTGCCGCTGCCAAAAATATGAGCATTCCAGATTTTGCTGCTGAATTATAAAACCTGCTGAACATCTACCTGCAAATGCGTCTCCAGAGGTAACCTAAGAGCTCTTGTGATTCCTAACTAACATGCTATAGCTATTTAAAATTGTTTTCCTTATATTTCACATAACTTCATTATTAATTTCTTTAATGTGTTTAAATATACTCAACATTTTGCTCTATCCTTGGGTTAATATTTTCTATTTATAAAGCTTTCTTTTATTTTCTTATGATAATGTGTCAGAATCGTCTTTGACCAAGTGAACTATTCCCTCTATTGAAAGTAAGACGCCGCTATTAAGGGATATTTTAAATTTATAATTTTCCAATTTTATTATCTAGAAAATCACTCGTTTGAGGGCGATTCTTTTCTTTAATATAATATAATCACATAGTTTAAAATCTACATGTTATTGATTTTAATCTAATATAAGAGTATGTGCAAAGTCAATGGTTAAATGTGTTCCTTAATGCATGATTGCGTATATAAATCTATACTTACTTTTTAAACCCGCAAGCATGCATTTTCCTATTTTAATTACCGTGTTCTACTTTAATTATGAAGTTCATCATTGACGTCGAGAATGTGCGGACCCTTTTAAATGAATTTTGGGGAATTTGATTGGGCATTTCTCTTAATCTGAGTAAAACCCATTTATTATGTTTTTATATACACTAATCTCGTATTGCTGGTAAATGAATTGGTTGTTGAGACCACTTTGTTTTATTTTTCCAAGGGTTCTTTACACGGCAAAGTCCGTTCTTTTCGCGTATTGCAAGTTTCCAGGCAGCGGGTGTCCCAAATGACACCCCTGGGAATTAAACGCAATTGTCACACAGTCACTAAGTTTTGGCTGTTCACCAAAATACTTTCCTACGGGTTAGCGGCGAGACGCCCTCCATAATCATTCCGGATATTTGATATTGTTTTATTTTATATTTATTTTACAAAGCATCCATGACTTAAACGTGTCACACCCTCCAACTTTAATAAATTCATTATCAGCAATACTGACCTTCCAATGTAACTTTATTATTATTATTCTCAAATAAATGCTTTGATCACAGTCCCACTTTGTTGCTTAGCAAGCTTTTGTCCGTGCTATTCTCGAAATCAATGAATATTTTAGAACACTTAATTTCAAATATTTTCTTAAACTTGTATACTTACTCAAAGCACCTCGCACATGTTCCTATCTCGTCAAGCACATTATCGTAATGCTATTAGCCCGAGGAATAGAATATATCACTTTGTTTTAAAACCTTTTGTCATTTATTGAAATGTAACGCCAACAATTATTTAATACGCGTCCCTGTCTCATATAAGCAGACAGTGGCATTATATATATTTATATAAATAAATTGTGTGAAATTATTTAAGACTAAATTTGATCTATTTTATTTGATTCCTATCACTGTCTCAGTCTATATATATATTTTCTGCATTTCTTTTGTAAATCCATAGACATTAATTAGCCACCCAAACTTCTTTTAGTATAGAGTCTTTTGTTTCTCCCTGACCACCAAGCACCGGTCAAAGGTTATATTAGTAGTGGCACCAGATGCAAAATCACGTAGATGGCACTGTGAAATTTGAACTTTAGATTCGAACTTAGTATATCTAGAAGGCAACCCCTCCTAGAATGTTCAGTTTCATGTCTGGGGTTTGAATTCTGCAGTGTGTTAGCGAGATAGACGATTCTGACTGTTACATAGTAAATTTTTTTTTCCGGGTCCACGGCTTGCCCAAACGTGGAGCCTCGATTATTTAAACACCCACATCCCTGTAGATCTCAATTATATAAACACCCACATCTCTGTAGCTTAATTTTAGCATTTTGAATTCGTATTTAATCACTCGAATCCCTTATATTTTTGATATATAAAATATCTTTTCAAACTCTATACTATCTATATTGTTTATTTGCGTGTATATTTCATATATTTTGTTTGACTCGGGCATTCAATTACTTATCCTATATAATCAGAACTTGTCCAAACATGCTATAGTGCGATACGAGCCATCTGTATTATTTGTATTTATTGTTTCACTTAAATCATGCTATGTACACTTAGTGTAAATTACTTAAATATTGTCCTAAGTGAATATTGTGACAATTATAAATATTTCAAATATTGTATTTTCTATCAAAATAAAGTTTTATCGGCTCAATGCGCAAGATAGCATAATAATAATTTTGTACGGTAATGACCTAGATATAATAGGCTATCGTATGGAATTCAGAAATAATTATAAATCAAATGTTGTAATCAATAAAAAAAATGCAAATGTTTTAACGAGTGCCCGTAGTTAAATGGAATTATTTAAAATTAATTTTGGGAAGCTAACTGTCTATGGATATTTTTAACTGGTGACATGGCGCCCAAGGGTAATTTCACTAAACGGAGTTACTTCTAAAATAAATTTTGTCACCAGGCTAAATTCTTTTATATGTAATTTGTTTTTTTCAATGTGTGTAAATTTTTCTTAGACCAAATAATGAGACGTGAAGCGGATCAATGATTATGTAAATAAATATATATGTTTGCAAATCTTAGATAAGAGGGAAGGAAATAATTATACCCGGATCTAGCGAATGTTTATATATGTAAATAAAGTTGCTTGAGTTTAAAAATATATTTTAGCAAAACAATCTGACAGGTAGAATTTAAAAGATTTTTATATACACGGGCAGTTAAAAATATATATGTTGGCAGCAGATTTAAGCGAGAAATTTTAGCAGTAGTAAAAGGGCAGTAATTGGGGTTTTAGGGATAAATGTAAAAGCAGCAATTAGGCCAACAGAACCGAGAGGGAGATAGCCTATTAGCCATTAATAAAATTTGAAGTCAAACATAATAATCGCAGAGAATCAAACAAGAAAAATAATAATAGTATTTTTTTAACCGTATTTGTTTTAGTAAGCTCAATGTAAAACCATTTTAAAAATTTTCTTATCAGTGCTATACATTGTTTAAAAGTACACATATTAGTTAAAAAAAATTTTTTTTTAGGATATATTAAATAATTAGCAATAAAATAAAAAGTAATCATCATCATCGATCATGATAATCATCCAAGGCCATGGATAATATGGAGAACAACCACGATGAACAAGAACTGGACCCATCTGGATTTCTTGAATCTCCTCCAATAAGTATGAGACCTGTCCAGCAAACGAGCCAGGGTGATTTCAATCGGAAATATCTGAAGGAAGTGTATAGGAGAAGCGAAGAGAGGGCAAGAGAGCATGAAGAGGAAGCCTGAAGAAAAGAGGAAGAGTATAAAACATTTAACAGGCTGCTTCTCGACGAAATTGTCAAAGTAAAAAAAAACCAAAGGGCTCTCGAACTTAATATTGAAGAATGCTACCTAGAAAACTGGAAAGAGGACAGAAACTACAAATCAGAGCTGTCAGACCTTTGACAGCAATCAACCAATTTCTCAAATCAACAATAGTACAAGAGATGCAGCCTGCAGTACATTAATTTCAGACCTTAGGATTCAAACCCAGATTGATAAAATAATCACCATTCAGATATTTTGAGGAGAAGTAGGAGAAAATCCTCACCCACACTTGGATAGCTTGCAGGATTTTTTTTCTCTGTGTAAGATGAACTGTCACGAACAGACTGTGTTTGCTAGCCATTACTTATATGGCTATGCACAAGATTGGTGGGGCATGTTGACTAAAAAACCGAGCAACTTTGCCAATTACTGTAACACATTATTGAAGTATTATTGGAGTGAGGATCGGCAGAGCGTGATTCTAAATATGTTTTTCCAGGAGAAATATGAAGCAATCAAAGAGACTTGCATGCAATTTTTCATTCGCCTGGTAAGCCGATTTAGATCACTCACTGCATTCAAGTTTTCAGATTCCTACATCATCCGTACAATCCAACTGAATATGCCATTACCTATCCAATGGCTTATGGTCAGCAGCAGGATCAATGATGTGGAAGTCATGGCAGAATTTTTGATGATGATCAACTATGGCCCATGGAATCCCCACTGTCAATCAGAACAAAATATGATGAGAGACCCAAAAGAACTGTGTTAGCACAACCACTACTCTCATCCTCCAACAAAAGGAAGCCTCTTAGGGGATATGAACCCCATGTCAATGGTTATCCGAGAAGAGGACCCCACCTGTGGAGTTCCTATTGGTCTGTGTCCAATAATAAACATCGGAGTGGGGTCCATTGAACTTCCTGCCCTCATTGACACTGGCAGTCAGATTTCCTGCATTTCAAAGAGATGGTTGCTACGAATGGAAGAACGGAGTGGATGTATACCCAGGTTACCATCCCGTCCCATCCAGATGAAACTGGCTGATGGAAAAAAAACCAAGACTGAAGCATACCAAGTATGGTTAGAAATAATCTTCAGGAAAATAACCATTGGGCACACTTTCCTAGTTATAAAAGGATTGGTCCATGATGTTATAATTGGATCCGATTTTCTGACCCAAAATAAGTGTATCCTTGACTATGCCACGAATTCAATCATGGTCCAGCAAGAGAAGATAGATTTTAATGAAGCCAATGACCTACCTGGAATCCAAGTTCAGTGTATGGAGGCCAGCATCGATGAAAGCACCATCAAAGATAAGGTCAAAGAATCATCACCAGAAACCATCGAGAATCAGTCCCAATTGCATCAACTATTAATGGCAAGTCAGCAAATCTTCTCTCCAATCCCTGGAGAAATTAAAGGTTATGTCCACCGGATTCGTGTAAAGGAGGAAACCCACTTCCAGGCCCGGACATACCCCATTCCTTTCCAATATCAAGATGAAGTGAGCGCTCAGATCCAACAGATGATTACATGGGGGTAATTGAGAAAGGATCATCACCATATAATAACCCATTAGTGGTTGTGAAAAAGAAAAATGGGTCTATAAGACTGTGTTTAGATGCCACAATGCTCAACAATATCACGATACCGGAACGGGATATCCCACCACCTGTACAGGAAGTTTTTCTCAAATTATCTACAAAGAATATTTTTTCCACATTAGACTTAACTGCTAGCTATTGGCAGATGATATTACACCCCCAAGACAGGAAATACACGGCCTTCCATCACAATGGGCAAACACATCTGTTTAAGAGAGTACCTTTTGGGCTCATAAACAGCGGTGCTGGACTAATGAGATGCTTGGACCAAGTTCTATCCAAAGATCTAAAAAAAAAATTAGTGTGCTATATCGATGATGTGGTCATTGCATTGTGCAAACCTCAGGAACACCTGGAGCACCTGAAGCAGTTGTTTTCTGAATGTGGCCAAAAGAATATTACTGTGAATCTAGAAAAGAGTCACTTTGCTCTAAAAGAAATTGCTTTTTTGGGACACATCGCAAATGGACAAGGAATTTGGACCCATCCGGATAGGTAGAAGCAATCCAGAACTTCCCGAGGCCTATCAATAGAAAGCAGATTAGATCTTTTTTAGGCCTCTGCAATTACTACCATAAGTTCTATCCAGGCTTTGCAAAAGATACCTCCACATTGCTGGAACTATTGAAGCAACACCATCGGTGGGAATGGAATGAACAGCACGAGCAAGATTTCAAGAAAATCAAGGACAATTTCCTCCAGACTGTGATGTTATGTTATCCTGATTTCACTCGCCCATTCTATTTGCAGACTGACAGAAGCAAGAAAGGTCTAGGTGTTGTACTGTTCCAGGTTAATCAAGCAGGCCAACATCAGGTCTTGTACTTCAGTACCGTACATTAAGAGGTGCAGAAAAAAATTATACTGTCACTGAACAAGAGACTTTAGCCATTGTATGGGTGTGCAGCAAATTCAAGCAGATATTGCTGGGATTGGAAGTAATTATAATTACGGACCACCGGTGCTTGGAATATCTGAATAAAAGTTATCTAAACAATAATCGCCTTATACGATGGAGCTTGTCACTGCAGAAATTCCACTACAAGATAATTTATTGTCCAGGCCCTGAAAATATTTGTGGCCGATGTATTGAGTCATCACCCTGTGGAAGTTAAACCTTGCAACCCTATGATATCAGACCAGCCATTAATAATCATGACTAACATGTTGGACCAGGAAATTGAAAAGAAACTTAAGAATTTGCAGTATTGGCAGGAAAAACAGCCCCAGTACAGAGATTTAATGCAAGAAGTCCAAAGGCAAGGAAACCCTGCTCAAGGATGCACCACTGGTAGGGGGAAAAGGAGATACAGATTGCAAAATGGACTTTTGCTGCAACAAACTGAGAATCAATTATGGAAAATTCTTATACCACCTGATTTAAGAAGCCCACTAATCACTTATATGCATAGCCTGGTGGGACATTATGGTCCCAGAAAAACCGAAGAAGCCCTGAGGTGGCAGTTTCATTGGCCTCAGATGTATAGTGATATATTACATACCCTCCGGAAATGTAATACATGCGCTAAAAGCAAACCCCCAAATAAGATCTTCAGCGGTACCCCCGCCTCCATTATCCCATTGTGACCCAACAAGGTATTAGCAGTAGACCACTATGGGCCACTACCATCCTATCGTAGATGTCGGTACCTTTTTGTCACCTACGACATATTTTCTAAGTATGCATGGGCCTACCCGGTCATAAGGGCAGATTCAAAAAGTGCAATTAGGGTGTTACAGTGCAAGCAATTTGTGACTATCAGCAAGCCCGAAGCAATACTCTCAGATCACGGCTCAGCTTTCACTTCACGAGAATGACAGACCTGGATAAAGAGCCAAGGTCTCAGGCATGTGATGACATCCATTAGAAACCCCCAATCCAACCCCTGCGAGAGGGTCATGTGGAAAATGAACCGGCTGTTTCGGACATACATCCACGATAACCACCGGGGCTGGGTCAACCGAACGAAAGAAATTTTTTCAGTATATTAATGGAACCATTAATGAGACTACAGGGCTAACACCAATGTGTCTTCATTTTGGTAAGCCAGAGCAACCATTAATTAAAATACCCCTGCCCAAG
This sequence comes from Epiperipatus broadwayi, assembly GCA_028023455.1. NCBI lineage: Eukaryota > Metazoa > Onychophora > Udeonychophora > Euonychophora > Peripatidae > Epiperipatus > Epiperipatus broadwayi. Next base: position 4,374,839 of record JAQFVV010006230.1, read on the forward strand.
GATGATCAAGAAGTGGACAGAGAAGAGGACTGGCGAGCAGTTCATCATCGTCTGAAAGCCCGGGCAGAAAAAAAACAAAGGAAACAAGGTCCTACCAATTTCAAGTTGGGAATCATGTTAGTGTCAGAACTCCAAAGCCCAGTAGCCGGGACCAGTGTAAATACAAGAAGTTTTTCCCACTGTATCAAGGGCCATATGTGATAAAAAGGGTATGTGGCCCAAATGCATATTTACTGGAGGATAATGGAACCATAAGAGGAACTTATAATGCTAGGAGTCTAAAACCCCTTGTATATCACCCACCAGACCCAGAATTATAGTAGTTTTTTTTAAAAGAAAAAAAACCACAAAAAAAAAAAAGATAAAAATGGACACGTCACAGGATAATATAAAAAGGAGATCGGATATAAACAGTGTTAAACTATTAGTTTTTTTAAATAAAATTTTGTTGAAAGAGGGGAGGGAGATAATAGAAAATGTTCGCTAGATGGTAGATTTATTAATATGATCCGGGTATATAATTCAGTTTCGTTTCTTCATTATATTTATATCCTGTACATTATGGGTTATCTTGTAAATTTTTTTTTATGCAGGCTTCATAGGTGGACACCTGTTGTAAGATCTTTTTTTTAACAATTTTTTTTGTTCTGTCACTAAGGGAATGTGAAACAGTAAGGTCTGCTTTGCAGATCTTCGTTTCACCTTTTCTCACCTACTTCCTACCCTCATACCTTAGTTTGAACCCCAATCTATCGTAGTGTGTCTGCAATACACTTATATACCGAAAATCCCGCCTAATTTTAAACCACGAGCACAATGCTCGTATTATATATATAACTTATTCCCAAATAAAATAAAATATTATGAATTATGTATTTGTTCACATAATTTACATTTATTAAAAAGTAAGTTATATAAGTCGTAATTGCGCACACACTATGATATCCATTTTAAAACATATCAAAATTATAAATTGTTAAAGTTATTTTGTTTGAATCTATTTACAAATATATTACCGTCGTAATATATTTTGATTTAAAATAAAATTCATTTAGTAAATATTCGTTTAGTAAATAGATTCAAATATTGCAATTTAAAAAGTAAAATCATTTTCTTTAATTTAATAAAAGTTATTCCAAATATTTCTGTTAAAATCAATGAGGGACAATAGTTTAATTAGTAAATGTTGTATAAGTTTATCTAAAAACAGCAGATGTCCACTTAAGGTTTTCTTTAATTAATAAAAGTAATTTTTAATTAAATCTAGTTTGTAATTCGAATGTCGACAGGGAAATTAACAAAAGAAATTAATTAATGTTGAATTCCTTTAGACATTCCGATGATTTAATTACAGCTGATAAGTCCAATATTTTTGTAATGCTCCAGGGCAGTTCTATTGTTAAATTCTACTATAAAAAGGAGGGTTTTCTTTTGTTCTCCAGTTAGTTGGTATTCTAATGTTTCTAAGAGAAATCATTCTGAGTTCTATTCTATTAATTTGTAAATCTTGACATGACAGAGTAGAGTGCAAGAAGGCTATCTCTCTCCGAAATGGTCATATGCTGCCGTAGACCATCGGAAGTTATCACGGGCCCCGGAACTGCTGCTGCCGCTGCCAAAAATATGAACATTCCAGATTTTGCTGCTGAATTATAAAACCTGCTGAACATCTACCTGCAAATGCATCTCCAGAGGTAACCTAAATTAACCCAAGAGCTCTTGTGATTCCTAACTAACATGCTATAGCTATTTAAAATTGTTTTCCTTATATTTCACATAACTTCATTATGTATTTCTTTAATGTGTTTAAATATACTCAACATTTTGCTCTATCCTTGGGTTAATATTTTCTATTTATAAAGCTTTCTTTTATTTTATTATGATAATGTGTCAGAATCGTCTTTGACCGAGTGAACTATTCCCTTTATTGAAAGTAAGACGCCGCTATTAAGGCATATTTTAAATTTATAATTTTCCAATTTTATTATCTTGCAAATCACTCGTTCGAGGGCGATTCTTTTCTTTAATATAATATAATCACATAGTTTAAAATCTACATGTTATTGATTTTAATCTAATATAAGAGTATGTGCGAAGTCAATGGTTAAATGTGTCCCTTAATGCATGATTGCGTATATAAATCTATACTTACTTTTTAAACCCGCAAGCATGCATTTTCCTATTTTAATTACCGTGTTCTACTTTAATTATGAAGTTCATCATTGACGTCGAGAATGTGCGGACCCTTTTAAATGAATTTCGGGGAATTTGATTGGGCATTTCTCTTAATCCGAGTAAAACCCATTTAGTATGTTTTTATATACACTAGTCTCGTATTGCTGGTAAATGAATTGGTTGTTGAGACCGCTTTGTTTTATTTTTCCAAGGATTCTTTACACGGCAAAGTCCGTTCTTTTCGCTTATTGCAAGTTTCCAGGCAGAGGGTGTCCCAAATGACACCCCTGGGAATTAAACGCAATCGTCACACAGTCGCTAAGTTTCGGCTGTTCATCAAAATACTTTCCTACGGGTTAGCGGCGAGACGCCCTCCGTAATCATTCCGGATATTCGATATTGTTTTATTTTATATTTATTTTACAAAGCATCCGTGACTTAAACGTGTCACACCCTCCAACTTTAATAAATTCATTATCAGCAATACTGACCTCCCAATGTAACTTTATTATTATTATTCTCAAATAAATGCTTTGATCACAGTCCCACTTTGTTGCTTAGCAAGCTTTTGTCCGTGCTATTCTCGAAATCAATGAATATTTTAGAACACTTAATTTCAAATATTTTCTTAAACTTGTATACTTACTCAAAGCACCTCGCACATGTTCCTATCTCGTCAAGCACATTATCGTAATGCTATTAGCCCGAGGAATAGAATATATCACTTTGTTTTAAAACCTTTTGTCATTTATTGAAATATAATGCCAACAATTATTTAATACGCGTCCCTGTCTCATATAAGCAGACAGTGGCATTATATATATATTTATATAAATAAATTGTGTGAAATTATTTAAAACTAAATTTGATCTCTTATTTTATTTGATTCCTATCACTGTCTCGGTCTATATATATATTTTCTGCATTTCTTTTGTAAATCCATAGACGTTAATTAGCCACCCAAACTTCTTTTAGTATAGAGTCTTTTGTTTCTCCCTGACCACCAGGCACCGGTCAAAGGTTATATTAGTAGTGGCACCAGATGCGTTATCACGTAGATGGCGCTGTGAAATTTGGACTTTAGATTCGAACTTAGTATATCTAGAAGGCAACCCCTCCTAGAATGTTCAGTTTCATGTCTGGGGTTTGAATTCTGCAGTGTGTTAGCGAGATAGACGATTCTGACTGTTACAATATACTATGAGAAGACACGCACCAAAATCTTTTATTTATTGATTTTCTAACATTTAATAGTCGTACAATATGCTCTAATAATTTAAATATAATGATTAATGTATTAATTATGTTGGAATTCTTTCTTTATTACATTTAAGACACATTTGATAGATATTAAACATTAAAAAATATATATAACAGAATAATATGTCTATTCCTGGAATGTATAAGATTACTACATGTTGGTAAGCTTACATTTAGACGACCAGCCATATGCATTATTCTGAATATTTCATGTTTTGTTTCATTCCTGGATGTCCAATCTTCAGTTGAGAGTCACATTTAAGATTTCCTATAGTGATTAGCAGAAGTCTTTAAAGCAAAAGTTTGTGGCGATAGGCAGGTAGCAGGGTTTCCGATGATTTACATTTATGGGACACTAGGTAGAGTCCAAAATACTTTAGCTTTGCCCCACTCTATTCATATCATTTATTTATTTACTTTTAATCTCTGGTTTTACTCATTTGTCTTTGTTGCAGTTTAATAATCCTATAAACAAAACAAAAATACAGAAAGCATCTTTAGCACCAAATTCCAGATTTATTACAGTGATAATAAAAGAAAAAGTTCGTTTAGTAGATTTCCAAATTAGATTTTATATATTATTAACACATTATTATTTTTGTCTTCTCATAATATTTATAATTTAAAAATAAAATATCTATATTTCCATATATATCATTAAAAACCAGTCAATACTTAGACAATTCCAATATTATATTAGCCTTGAATTTTATTACACTTATTATTTCCATATTATGTATGTTGGTTATATGTTGACCATACGTATACACATGCAGAATTTAAGTAAAGGTTTAATGATAAGTAGTCAGCCCTTGTCACAGAATTCAAACCTGGTTCCTGTTACAATATATTTATATATAGCTCAATGATATGATAATTGATAAGCATGAACCTATTCTGAACGATGTAATGTTTACACAGCTGTACATTCTAATTAAAAACATGAAAATACTGATAAAATATCACACAACTTTTTCTGCTTACATTTAACATGCACTTTTAATAGCAGTAATGTATTCTAAAACTCTAATGCAAGCCCAGTTATTAAAAACTTCAATAATTAATGAATAGTGAATGGTATAGCTATCATGAACAAATTCCCAGAATAGTTTCTGACTTATGGCATTCTTCAATGAGAAACTTAGTAGACAATGCATTTCCTATTTTACAATTTATAAATAATTTTCTTTATACTATCTAGTTAATGGATTAAATTATTTTTTATACTATCAAGCTAATGATTTAAATTAAAAAATGATAAAAGTCTTGAACTTAAGGTAATCTATGTAGAACTATTTCCATAGCTATAAATTATAGTGATATCAGTTTTATATTGACTGCTAGATTGAAAGTATACTACATTTAAAGCTTCTGACTGAAAGTCAGGCAGTTGTTTGTAAATGTGAACATAGTAGCACTAAAATCTAAAGTTTATTAATAACAAATACTTACAATGTATAGAACTGGAAAATATTTGTTGTTTTCATGCTAAGTTCTGAAAATAATTTTGGTATCAAGTTGGAAATATATGAATGAATTTTGCATTATCAAAACTTTATGTAGTTCATAATATCAATTTGGTCCTCAGTTAAAAATGCATCAAAATTTCTGATGTTGAATTATTATTAATTGTTAGCATTGTGTGATATATAAGTATTGTAACTACACACACTCTTTATTATCTCCAGTGACTTCTTGGTTTCTTGGATCATCTGCTTTTAAAAACATGAGTAACATGGGGAAGGGGTGGACTGTTGAATTAGACTATAACTGTTTAATAATAGTATCAATCTGAATGCTGAGATCAGTTGGGGATTATTAAATAAAATTGCAAGAAAGCACATACTAGGATTTAAAAAATGAGAGAAAGGAAAGATGTTAAACTTTTGTAGAGAAATATGAATACATGATTTAAAAATCACAGTAAGAATTTGTATATGAAAAACTACAGATTTCTTCATTGCAGATTTAGAAATAATGTTAAGTGCATGTTTTGCAGTTAATTCCTTTAGGCTATGATTTAGTAATGGCAGAATCAATACAACGCTTACAAAAGATCTAAATCAAGACCAAAAATTAATATGGATGATACAGTAAAAAGGATTTTAAATTATTGAGTAAAATATTAATTTAGGTAATAGAAAAAATTGGAAATTGGGGAAATATTTCAAAGAAATCTAAGGAAAACAGCAGGAAAGACAGTAACACAAATGATGAAATAAAGAAGATAGGAAAGTGTAAATTTTATAATAGTTAAAATATTAATAGGAAACGTAACATTAAATTAGGATATAACAAACACTAACTAGACAGAATAATTAGAAAAGGAATGAAATAATGAACTATAAAGGTGGGTTTGACTTAATTTACAATAAAATAATTCTGGATTTGAACTGAAGGAATGCAATACCAATTGAATCAAAGAATGCCAAATCATTTGTAGAGAGAATAAATGTAATATAAAATGTAAATATTTGAAAACCAGGCACTCTTCACAAACTTGGAGCTTAATTGTAAATATAAGGGATTTGAATTCAGACTTTCAAGCACCCACCAACTATCCATACTATCTTGTACAACTGATATACATGACCACACACATGTAGAAAAGATAAATAATCAATATACATATTTCATGCTAAACCAGCACTCATCAGTTGGTCCAGATTATCAGCATGGGATTTGGACTTTCCACCATCAGATTTTCAATGATATAAATTGCTGAAAAGTTGGAGGTTGAAGTAGATTGAAGCCTGTCCATTAAAGTGTGAAGATTTGCTATCTTAATATAAAACTGAGTACTGATTATATATATATGTGTGGGAGATAATTTATCTTTCCTACATGTGTGTGGTCATGTATATCAGTTGTACAAGATAGTATGGATAGTTGGTGGGTGCTTGAAAGTCTGAATTCAAATCCCCTATATTTGTGTTATAAAATGATGGAGAAATGTCAATGACTTTTATGATTGGTATAACGTAAACTACTGAGGTAATATTTTACATAAGCACTATCACCTGGTAGTCTGTTCTTATATTGATGAAGTAGATTGTACAATAATGAAGATTATATGAGGAGACAGAATTACTGTTGAAATGAAATTAGGAGTAATACAGGGAATTAATAAAATTCTTTTAAAATTTTTTGAAATTTTTTAGGAGGGGGAAGTCAGAAGAGTGAATACTAGACTTTCTTTTAATGATTATAATTTCTTTAAAGTCCTATATAACTTTGATGCAATGGCTGACTAGCAGTTATAGAGCTCAATGAATTTAGATCAGGGCTTTGCTCTGTCATGTCCAGTGTTTAAACTTCTTAAGAACTCCTCCTGATCAATAAACCATTTGATTTTTATATATATCTTTTTAAAAAAGATAATATACTAAAATGTGAAGATTTTAAAAAATAATTTCAATTTTCATTTGCATCTAAAGTATTACAGAGAGCATTGAATTGGCATGTTTATAGTGATTTACGGACATTGGAAAAGAAATTACTATTTATATTATAAATATTGACAAGGCATTGGTAGAGAGAAGTGGGTTATTCTATTGGATAGTTTGAAAAAGAAAAGTGTAGATTAGAAAAATGAATGACTACTAGAAAATTCATGCAAGCACAAAACAATAATACTAAGAAACATTTATTGTTATAATTTTTTTTATGACTCTTGTATGAATAAAAATAGGAAAAAGTATTTCCTCATTATCTCAAGATCTAGTTAATATTTATTTAAGTAAATCTCTTAATGAATGTAGTAAGATTAAAAAGAGTATTGGGGAACAGGAAGATTCATTGCATTAGTTTTTCTGCTTTCTGGGCAAAGATTTCTGAAATACTTTGCCCACGAAGAAGGTAAAAGCAATGGAATGTGACATTTTACCTGTTATTATGATATGAAGGTGGTGTTATAAATAATTTAATTGAATGCGTTTGTAAGTTATCTAATGATGAAAATAATCACAAAAGATTATTAGCATAATAATTGCAATGAAGGAGGGAAGTTATTTTATTATTTTGAATCCAAAGGGGAAGAAGGGAAATGAAAAGGTAAATGTTTTGTTTAGAATGTGATTTTAAAAAAAAACAAAAAATGATTTTTTTTTTTTTTAAATAATTCGTAAAAAAAATATATATATATTTTAAAAATAATACCTTTATGTAAACAGTTTTAGTCAACTAGAAAATAGAAAAAACTGAATCTGGTTATTTTGCCATTCTTGGAAAATATCAGAGATTTTAAGAATCTACACTTGTTATAATTGTCATTTCAAAAAGGCAATTGAGGCTCAAATAAATCATAAAAATCAAAAGGGCCTCAAATACTTATATGAAAAAAACAATATTCCTGCAATTTTCAATTTGTTTTGTAACAAGTCTAAATTTTTTTGTTTACATAAAAGCATTATTTAAAAAAAAATTATTTTTTTTACATATTTTATTAAAATTAAAAAAAAAAAATCTCAGCTGGAGCAAATTTCAAAAATGTGGATATATGCAAAACAGACATGGAAAGTTAATAAAAAAGCATATAAAATAAGTATTTTTTTTTTCAAAATTTATTATATACCTTTCAATTAGACCTAACTTGATTTTTCATAATGAATGTTTAAATATATTTTATGATAGAATTATAAGCTTCGAATTATTTCCAATTAGTAAGAATTTAAAAATCTAGAATTAATAATATTCATAATATACTATGATATTATTAATCAGAGATTACTGCTTTATACACTAGTTGGCAATAATAATTTTGATTATCTTTTATATAGTATTCATAGTATAATCTGAGATTGTTAGTAAGTGATTACTAAATGTTATTATCATCCAGTTTTTGTAGCAATCTCATTTTTACATAAAGTCATGTTAAGATTTTTTATTATTATTCTTGCCTATTAAAGTTGACAACATAATTGGGATACCAGATGGTATGGACTAAAAATCATTAAACTTTTATGATGGATTTGACTACATGAAACAAAAGGTAGTGATCTAAACTATTTCAGATTGGCTCTAAACCAATAGCTTTTAATATATTTTATGAAATTCTCACAAAAATCTATGGAGACTTGATGAAATATCATGACTTTAACAGTAATAAAATATTAATTTGTCTTACTTGTTTATGT